>JASEVX010000002.1:62773554-63023606 GCA_031761405.1 Serripes groenlandicus
GAGTTCACCTTACCCTGTTTTTTCTGGCTGTCTCACCGAAGTACACCACATAACACAGGATTCTTCTGGTTACCTTTCTACATAGACTTTCAGCCTAATTAGGGGATGACATATGACGCTATTTACATTGACTTTTATAAATGGCAGAGTTCGGAGCCCTGGATCTGAATCCTTTGTCATTACCAACTGAGTTAGCATGGCTCAATTTGTCTGCTTTGAATAAGATTGAGGGGAAAATATGAATTACCATATAGTTTGATTACACAACTTTTCGTGTTCTGGCTATTTCTCAGCAATTAAACGTTGGAATTCAATGGCACTTTAAAGGGAAGCATCATTAACAAGAGGAGATGTGCATATTATAACTATTTCTACTTTATTACTTGCGTTTCTTAATATTTACTTAGGTCAATTAATTTTGCTATATATATTGTATCACAAATATCTGTGTCCTCGCTATAACTTGGGAGCATCCATTGGTTCCGCCGATATTTTGTTTAACCCTTTCCCACACACAGAAAATCTGCAGCAGACGACATCAAATAAATCTTTGCAAAACAATGACAAATCACTATAAATGAGAGTATAATTGTTCAGTTTTGTTGAAAACATTGTGGCAAAAAGGAGAAATTGCAGAAAACGTCTGTATAATATGAGAAAGGGTTAAAAGGTCTGCTTCATCAGGTTGAGGGATTATATTGCATTTTATGTACAGCTGGGAAACTGTTTATATAACCCAGACTTACCTTTTTACCCTCTCCCACTTACAACAGATCTGAAGCAGATGTCGGACAAACTTATCTAGACAAGCATCTAATGACTGTATAACAGAAAGTTTTTTCTATTGAATAGAGTTAAATAAAACATTGTGGCAAAATCATAACTATTTTCGTAATAATGAGCAAATTTAACATTTGTCACAATGATTTCAGAAGTTGCTGCAGATGTGTCAAAACGAGCGTCTGCATAATTATTGAAAAGTGTATATATCATTTTGTGTGCATCATATATCATTTCAATAAAACCTTTTTTCTACCTTCAAGCAAGTGAACTTGTGACCTTATCTTTAACCTTTTCCCTCATATAGATGCTTTCTGACGAGCAATTTCTCCTTTTGTCACAATGTTTTCCAATTTTAGTCATAGGTTATCCATTCAATAATAGAGATTTTCCATTTTTTGACAAAATATGTTCAAAGTCGTCTGCTGCAGAATTGTCGTATGAGGGAAAGGGTTAACCTGCATGATGCAGCCAATTATTGCTGCCTCTGTAGAAGATGTCTGTAAACCCTTTCCCACCCGCAGACACATTTTGACGCAACTGCAGCAGATGACTTTTGTACTTGACAAGTTATTTCTCCTTTCGCCACAATGTTTACAACTGTATTCTAAATTTGATTTTATCTTACTTATCCCCAGATGATATAGAAACTCACTACTGCAGATTGGTCGTATGTGGGAAAGAAAGGGTAAACTTTTTGATGGATCTTGCAGCAAATGACCTTGAAATTAATGAGCAATTTCTCCATTTGCCAGTCTGCAATGAATAAACCTTTATTTAACCCTTTCTCACATACAACAAATCTGCAGCAGACGACTTTTAAAAACAAAAGCCTGAAAAATCTCCATAAAAGATAGCTTAATTGTTGAATAAGGTTGAAAACATTGTGGCCAAAGGAAAAATTGCTCATCATGAGCAACTTATTTTCAAGTTTTCCATTGCCTCTCACCTCTGATCTATGTGAGAAAGTAGTCAGTGGCTTCAAAAGAATGTTGTGTAAGTACTGGTGTGGGAAAGCCAGGAAAACATGGGTAGGTGCACTGACCGCCGTGATATGACCAAAGCTGTTGAAAGCGGCGTTAAACTCCAAACAAACAAACAGATTTGTGGTGTGTTGGAAAGGATTAGAAAAACTGAGAAAGTAAAATGTTTTCGATAGAAATGAAAACATTATTGATCAAGAAGAAAGTGTTCATCATGATCAATTTCTCCTCGCTTGCAAACTATTGCAAACTATTTGCAGTTATTATACCTCACGTGACTTTGTAATGTTAAATTCTCATATACTCATCATGGGCAGTTTCTTACTGCCTTATGCTAACAGTACGTTTTTGACCGGTTAACAGTATACATGCGTGATGTCATTTGAAACAATAACGTCACCGTTTAGACGCCCATGCCATGTATTAGTATACTGTTAACAGGTATATTCATATGTGGTGTTGATATTGGAGTTATTATATGTTCACCTCAAAATAAGAGTACAGAATAAATTGAATAAACTTAAATAAATATTGCAAGGCTTCCAGTGTGACAGTACATGTTGACAATATGTACTGTCACACTGGAAGCCATGCAATATTTATATAATGTTGTCTGCTGCAATTGCATTTGGAAAGGCTTTAAGCAAAAAGAAGAAACTGCTGAAATTGATCAATTTCTCTTTTCTACGTAACACTTATGTGTCTTAATTGTACTTCAAACTTCCAATTAAGCATTCAATACAGAAGCCAATCTATTCACAAAGTAATCAAGATGGTATTGTGCTGTTTGTAGCTTCAAGGACCTTTGGTCCAAGGGTTTTGAGTTTGAATCCAAACGTCACTATACATATCTTCTGAACAAATTGAGAGAGAAGGATTCTCCTTTTGCCACACTGTTTTCAAAAACCATCTGCTGCAGATGCATAAAAAAATGTGTCTGCAAGTGAGAAAGCGTTAAAGAATAATGAAATTAATAGTATATTGTGTAATGGATCAAATACACAGTTTTTGTTTTCAATATCGGAATCCACTGTGGTCGAGTGGTTAGCGTCGGGGATTTCGTAACCGGGTGTCCCGGGTTCGATCCCCAGTCGTGGCACTACAGTCATGGAGGAGTGCCCTTGGGCAAGGCACATTTTCTAGCCTAGTACTGGTTTGTTTACCCAGGGATCATGAATAAGTGAACTGTCGCCGTGATATAATTGAAATAATGTTGAAAGCGGCGTAAAACCCCAATAAATAAATAAATAAACAGTTTTCAATATCAGTAAATAATTTATTATTGTTGTGGTTTTTTTCTGAATGTTTTATTAACAGTTCCCCTGGAATAGTTTATTGGGTCAAATTTGTATTTACAAAAGATCAATACACAGAGTACTAGATAAGTAAGAGAAAACAAACCTTTGTCCTGCATTATCTCCCTTATTACTGAACTTTACCCTATGTTGTTGATACTCAAAAGAATCATCTAAACAAGACGATTCCTTTGAGTACCCACAACATAGGGTTTGGAATTTAATTGAAAAATATAGAATATAAAATACACCCTTTTATCTAGAGCTCTTATGAATATCTTTGAGGCATACTGTCTGCTTGTATTCCCAATATTCAATGTTGAATAAACCAAAGATTTTTAGGAAATTGTAAAAGTGGTGTTAATAGGTTCTATAGTTTGTGGTTATTTCCCCTGTTATGTCAATAGTCCAGCATTTTGTCCGATCTCACAGCTATTGTGTCCATTTTTTTTTTTATATAATTGTGCACTTAATGTTTGACACTTTCTCACATGCAGTTACGAGTAATATAACACATAGCAGCAGCAAACAACTTTTTGAAAACATTTTGACTGAAGACATGTTAAACTTTTGGGAGAAAAAGCATTTTGCGAGGATGAATTTTTGCCAGGAATAACATCAGTTGACTGAAGAGATATAACCGATATACTGTGGAAAAGGTCAGACATTTCCCTCATATAGACGGTCATCAGCAGCAGACAACTTTTGAAAACATTGTGGCAAAATAAGAATTTGTCCTATTCAATAAAAACAAACTTTCATCAAAGAGATTTTATGTATTTTTGTCTTGATGTTTATTCATAGTCATCTGCTCCTGATGTGTTGTATGTGAGACAAGAGAGTTCAATTCGAAGGATTGGTTTGAAACGGTTGTAACTAAAATTGGTATTTTTTTACCAAGGTTAATCATCTCGCCATTAAGTCTTTATAAGCGTTAAATCATTTTTCTTGGTAAACAATGGAAATTTAGGTGCCATTGCTCGTTCTGAGCAATGGCACCTACATTTGCATTGTTTACAAAGGGGTCAAAATTGACCCTAAACCAGGGTTTTCAAAATAGGTCTTTAGTTACAACAGTTTCACGCCAAGCCCTCAAATTGTACATACTAGTAAAATTTACTAAGGGATTTACTCCTTAGACTGCTTGAACCGATTTTGTGGAGCCTGTCATAAAGATGTGGAGCTTCTGATTTGTTGTAATGATGCTCACAATGGAAATCTGCTGCACATGGATCAAAAGGTTTCTACCTTAACCCTTTGCATGCTTACCAACCCTCCAGATTCAATCGTGAGTCTCACGATTTGAAGGGCGTAACCCCACCCCCACGATCGTGAGGGAGAAACTCACGATTTTCGAAAATTCGAAAATTTAAAAAAAAAATAAAAAAAAAAAAAATTTTTTTTTTTCTTTTTTTTTTTTTTTTTTAAATCATGAGGATAAATGTACTGAAAATTGCTACAATCATTTTCGAACTTCTTAACATATTGTCACTGATTAAAGGCCCTTTCTTTCAACAAGTTCATAACAATGTGTGTAGCTCAACTACATGATTAAATGTACGTATTTTTCTTCTCCCTGTGTCTTTATTCCATTGGTACCCGGGTTTTTCATTCAAAAGTATGTCTATAAATTAAAATGTTGCTAATATTTTTATTTTCTTGGATGTAATATGAAAGTCTTTGACATAACAGACAACTTGCATGCTTTTCTAGTTAACCACAGTTAAAACATTTCTTAATATCAAAGCACAGATTTGAAAACAGGCCAAAATAATACTTAAATGCTAATATACAGTTGAAAATAATCTGTTTAATAGAAAACATTCTCAAAATGAGTCTTTTTAATTATTTTCCTATATTAAATATTGAAAGAATTGTACATGTATCCCTGCATAGTTATCTAAATTCCGTTCTATTGTGAAAATTTCTACTGTTAAATACATGGCGTTGAAAATCTCCCCCTTCAAACCCCAATCCCCCACTTTGAGATCATGAAACTCCCCCTTGAAGATGAGAAAAGGTTGGTAAGCATGCCTTTGCCTCATATCAATTCTGCAGCAGACGACTTTGAACATATTTTGTCAAACAATAGAAAATCTCTCTAATTGAATGGTTAACCTTATGACTAAAAGTGAAAAACATTGTGGCAAAAGGAGAAAACAAGCAATTTCTTCTTTTGTCACTATGTTTTCAAAAAGCCGTCGGCGTCCGAAAGTGTCTATATAAGGGAAAGGGTTAACCCCTTTTCCACATACAGATGCTTTCTGACTATGCATGCCACTATGGTTTTAACTCTATTTGACAATTCAACTTTCATTTATAGAGAATTACCATATGTTTGTGTATATGTTTTCAAAGTCGTCTGTTGCAGATTTATTGTATGTGGGAAAGGGTTTAATCGGTCCACATTGTCCAGTGACCTTATGTCTGATCTTTGGTCGGGAAGGTTGGGGAAAATAATGAGGTGTTACATTGATTGATTGATTGGGGTTTAACGCCGTTTTTAACAATTTCTCAGTTATATCACGGCGGCCAGTTCACCTACTCATGCATTTCCTGGTTTTCTCACACCAGTACTCCACACAACAATCTTCCCAAGCAACTGGCTGCTTTTCCACATAGACTTAGCCCCATTGGTGGAAGACGAATGACGCATGTCGCATTGACTTTTGTCAATCGTCGGAAAGAAAGTTGGCCGGCCTGGGATTCAAACTCACAACCCCTGGATTGACAGCCAGCGTCGCTACCGACTGAGCTACCGGGGCTCGGCTGAGGTGTTACAGTTACAGTTACTAACTTTGTGATCTTTACATGTTTTGTTTTGTAATGTGAAAATTAAATGCGACACATGATTGAACCAGATCTCTAGATAAGTGGCGTTTTTTTTCCTTATTTGACTCTCGAACCCTATGCTGTGGGTACTCAAAAGAATCGTCTCAGTGAGACGATTCTTTTGAGTACCCACAACATAGGGTTTGCTTTAATAATAAGAGAGAAATTGCTGGTAAAAGAGCTGAATACTCCACTCCTCCTTATCTGGACCTCTGAATGAACCTTTTTGATTGCTGGAACGGATTTTGTGAGGCCTTCCAGGGCTTCCTAACAATCTGACCAGAGTCTATGCTGCTGGCTGCTCTCCTCTACAATACTTAATCTTGATATTCCTCATATTCAAGACGAGCCCCAGATGCGGGCTGTCAATCATTCGTCTTTCACCACTGGGCGAAGAGTCTATGTGGCAAAGCAGCCAGTTGCTTGGAAAGTATGTTGTGTGGAGTACTAGTGTGAGAAAACCAGGAAACACATGAGTTAATAATTATAATAATAATAATAATAATAATGATAATACTTTATTTATAGATGGTGACTCATTTATCCATTGGCTATTTTACAATGAGGACATCTTAATAGCTATCATAAAGACACTGACACTGTTAATGAACTGGCCGCCATGATATGACTGAACATTTTTTGAAAAACGCCATTAAACCCCAATCAATCAATCAATCAATCAATCAATCAATCAATCCTCATATTCCCTTGTTATACCAAGGCTATGGACTCTTCTAAATGCAAAGCTGGACAAGTTGATTTAAAAAATTGGCAATAAAATGTACATTAGTCCTTTCCTTGATAAGGGATAACTATTGACGCCTCAGCAGAAGATGACTTTTGAAAACATAATGAGACAAGGAGAAATTGCTTGTTTTTTTTTAACAATTTCTTCAACATTGTATAAACATGATATTTCAATATTAATACAAATACAACAAAATACGAATCTGCAGCATTTGTCAGCATGTTTTCAAAAGTCGTTGGCTGCAGAGGTGTCAAAGCCTACACAAAAAATGTTACGTCAGGTCAATGGTTAACCCTTTCCCTCATACAATAAATCTGCTGTAGACAACTTGAAAACATTGTGTCAAAATATGGACATTATGAGCATATTGTCCTCTTGCCACAATGTTTTGAAAAGTCATCTGTTGAAGATACATAAAAAAAGCATGCATGATGCAAACGGCATGGTGCAAACGGTTAAGTCAATCTTTACCATATGGTACCATCTTTGAACAACTCATTTGACAATTCTTTAAAGACAATTTAGTAAAAGGAAATAAAAAAAATGCTTGTCCATTTATATTTTTATCTTCTCCTTTTAAATAACATAGCTTTCCACCAATGACCTGTTTTCTTTTATTTCAATTTTCCAGAGTCTGAAAATAGCACATCAGGTAATATTATTGAGAGAAAGTTAATTCTAACACTTTCCTGCATATAGATAACTGATGTTGCATCCGCAACAGACAGCTTTTGAAAACCCTTATGACAGAAGAAGATATGAGCAATTTCTCCTTTCGCCACAATATTTTTAACTTTATTCAATATACTTGTACTATTATTTAAAGTGAGTTTCCATATTAAATACCTAGCTGTTTTGAAAGCCTTCTGCTGCAGATTTGCTGTATGTGGGAGAGGGTTAAGTTTAGAAAGACTTTGATGGCTTTTATTTGTGCACCTTACTATTGATTTCTTCACATTTTGTTTCCGAGAAATCATTTTGGCAATGTTCCTTTATTCTTACTTCTAGATGCAGACAACTTTGATTACTTTTAAGCAGACAACTGATTTTTTAGCTCCACTGGCTGAAAGCCTGTCATGCTTTTGTCATGGCGTGCGTCCGTCGTGCGTGTGTGTGTGCGTTAACTTTTTGCTTCAAAAGACTACTCCTCTCTAACCACTTGGTCAATTAGGATGAAACTTCATAGGAAGCATCCTCTCAATGTCCTCTCCTGAATTCCTTCAAATGTTTTGGATCCATGCTAAATTCTGGTTTCCATATAGTGTTGGTCCAGTGGCTGGTCCATTTCCAAATAATTTTGTAGAAATGTTCATTGGGTGACCCTCTATCAAATTCCTTCAAGTTAAGTTGATTGGTCAAAAAAACATGGCCGACAGGGGTCGGGGCTTTTTTGCCTTATATGGCTATAGTGAAAACTTAAAAAATCTGCCAATTGTCAAATAATTTTGTAGAAATATTCTTTGGGTGACTCATTATCAGATTCTTTCAAGCCATGTTGATTGGTCGAAAAACATGGTAGCCAGGGGGAGCGGGCTATTTTGCCATATATGGCTATAGTGAAAACTTAAAAAAAATTCTCTGATTTTCAAATAATTTTGTAGAAATGTTCCTTAAGTGACCCACTATCAGATTCCTTCAAGCCATGTTAATTGGTCAAAAAACATGGCCACCAGGGGGGCAGGGCTATTTTGCCTTATATGGCTATAGTGAAAACTTAAAAAATCTTCTTCTCCCAAACTGGTTGGCAGATTTTCAAATAATTTTGTAGAAATGCTCCTTGGATGACCCTCTATCAGATTCCTTAAAGCCAAGTTGATTGGTCTGAAACTATGGCCGCCAGGGGGCGGGGCTTATATAGCTAAAGTGAAGGGGAAAAAAATCAGGTGAGCGATCCAGGGCTGTCATGGCCCTCTTGTTTTACTGAAACTTTTCTACAGTCCATATCTCAGTAACTACTTGATGCATCACATTGAAACTATATAATCCTTCCCAACCATAACACCTTTGTAAATAATCATTGTAGATAACTCAATCTTGCATAAAATGCAAATGGGTTTGGTTAAAATATAGAATAACGTTTCATTGTCAACAGACACTCAATTTAACCCTTTCCCTCATACAACAATTCAGCAGCAGACGACTTTGAACATATTTTGTCAAAAAATGGAAAATCTCTATAATTAAATGGATAACCTATGACGAAAAGTGGAAAACATTGTGGCAAAAGGAGAAATTGCACGTTGTGTGCAATTTCTTCTTTCGTCACTATGTTTTCAAAAAGTTATCTGCTCCAGAGGCGTCGGAAAGCGTCTATATGAGGAAAAGGGTTAATTAAAAGGAAAGTAGTGCTGCATAATTTTACATGAATTAATTGAAAATTAACATAAATCATAGCTGGTAACCTTCTTGTTTATTATCACAGTGTTACCTATATATTTCACAAGCTACAGGGTGTCCCGGGTTCGATCCCCAGTCGCGGCACTACGGTCATGATGGAGTGCCCTTGGGCAAGGCACATTTTCTAGCCTAGTACTGGTCCCAGGGATCATGAATAATTAAAATTAATTGCGCGCTAAATGACCTTAGCTGTCGATGCGCCATAAAACAATATACATTCATTCATTCCCACATACAACAAATCAGCACCAGACAACTTTGAACGCTTCCAGGAAAAACTGGAGAAAACATCAGTAAATTTTAAAATGTATAAATATTGGGTAGACCTGAACAAAAATAAATCAAAAGTCATCTGCTGCAGAGGCGTCAGAAAGTGTCTGCATGTGGGAAGGGGTTAAACTAATTAGCATTGGAATAGTTCAGTGCACTGTCTTACAGACAGTTATTGCTAAAGTCTTTGTCTGCACCCAAGGCGGCATCCTCGGTACTAAAATTACAGTATTGTTACGGCGCATGCTTTACGAAATTTCGCTAGCCAATTTGCCCAGGGTATCATATATTTTATGAATAGCCTGGGTACCGAGGAAGCCAAGGCGGATGCGCAACCATTACACCATGGAGTCTGTAGAAGACTTAAGAATAAAATTATAAAAAGGGAACATCTTAGTTGCTGTTATAAGTTTTTACCCTTATAACTCTTTCCAACTATGCATCAAAAGTATGCCTCCAGTCTCACATATGTTATTTAATTCATGGATTTGCACAAAGCAGAAAATCTAAATCTACAATATCTTGGCATGAGGTTAAAACTCAAAATCTGCTAAAACTTAATGAGTGGCCAATTAACTTTCCTTTCTTCGACTTTTGAATTGTTTGTTTCAAGATGTGATAAGAGACGCCTGAAAAGAACAGGAATTCAAGATTGATTTGTTTGAGTTTTATTTTATTTCAACAGTACATCACCCTACATTTTCTCACACCAATACTCCACATGACAACAAGCTACCTTCTAGACTTTTAGCTTATTGGTGGATTAACCCTTTCCCACTTGTAGACGCATTCTGAGACCTAGGAAGAAGAAGACTTTTGAAATCCTAGTGGCAAAAGGAGAAATTGCTCAACATGAGCAATCTCCATTTGCCACAATGATTTTTTTCAACTCTATTCAATAATCATACTTTCCTTTTTTTCAGATTTTTTATATTTTTGTCTTGATATTATCAAAGTCGTCTGCTGCAGATTTGTTGTATGTGGGAAAGGGTTGAACTAGACGAATATTAATTTTGAGCAAGTTGCATGCAATTTAATCGAAGCAGACAGAAAAAAAAATCCTACGATAATTCTCTCTTTTGAGTAAAAGCAAAATAGTCACTGTCATGTTGCAACGATGATGCAATTATGGATGTCCCAGCTATAATGGATCGATAGAAGCTTTACTGGAGATGTCTTAATCATCCAAGAGCTTGTTTGACTTGTCCTGTAACCATTTACCTGATATGTTTACATTAGAGTTGTCTTCTTCGTAAATGTACTGAGGCATTTGTGATTTTGGGGTTGTCGGGAGAATAAGAGAAGAGGAGACTGATCAGATATTTTTTATAGAAATATTCCATAATTTGGCCCAGATGTTTTGATAGGTCGTCTGCCGCGACTTTATTGTTTGTTGTTTGATGTATGTGGAAAAGGGTTTAATGTTTATCGTTATAAGAGGCGGACATTATGCAAGCAAGTTTGTCCTGGAAATAACAACCATTCGGCCATTGAATGAAACAAGGATAAAGTAACATTCTCCCAGACATGGGCTTATTTATGTTTCCTTGGTAATTTACTAATACAGGGAAAAATTGAGTCGGGTCTAGACTGTAGGGAAACTCTCTGGAATATTATCAAAGCCCAAACAATGCATGCCACTATTTTTATGTCAAAAATACATTACCAGTCATTTAATACCTGATATATAATCTCAACACCGTTAATTCATCCAGAAAAGAAGCTCGCGCAGCCATGCATAGCCCTCACGCGTGTGTGATACACACGGCCGGCGGTAATACCGACGCACGGGCCATGTGACCCCCACTTTTTAATTTCTGGACACACCAACTGACAGCTAAGAATTTATTTCATTTTTATATTTTATTTCTTGGTCTGTTTAAGGCATTCGCCTTAAACAAGTTATTTTCATTCAGTTATTCAACTACATTAACAACCTAACAACATAATTGTGTAAATTACTAATTGTAATTAAGTTGTTTTTTGTGAACACAACTAACTGAGAAGTCACGGGTGGGTTACCCCACCCACTATTTCAGTTACGTATCGGGTGCGGTAATGGCCATTCAGTCTTTCAACGAAGTTATAGTTACACCGACCCTATTAGCGATAATATATTATTATCGCCTTGTATTACATTATGTATATTAATTAAACATGAACAATTTTGGAAAATATTTGTAAAATCTTTTTCATTGAAATACGTTCCGTGATCAACGGGTATAGTAGAAAATAAAAAATAGAAAAAAATTATATTTTTTGTTGAATCGTATAAATTGTTTTGTTTCATATATATTCTATGTCACATAGTGGTGATCAGAGGCGTGACTCATAACGGCTGTATGAGACACGCGTCTGTCCTGTTTTGCGTTCACTAAGTACACACAGGATTCACCCTGTGAGTACTTCTCTTCCTGGCCTGCTTCCATTTGGAAACAGTCTGGGTTGAGGAGGACTCACAAAAGCTGGAAGAGTAAGAAGACCCCTAAAAAGGTTTCTCTTAGCTCTACGAGTGAAGCGGAGTTCGAGGGGTTCTCCCAACAATCAGACTCCGCGGCTGTGTTGAGTGAGCAGAAGGTCAGAGCTGTTCCTTCTTCACTCCGCACAACCGCTCAGAGGTCCAGATTAGGAGGTGTAATCAGCTATTTTCCCCACAAATTCCCTCTTAGGAAACAAACCCTATGCTGTGGGTTCTCAATACCCACAGCATAGGGTAAGAGGGTCAAATGAGGATTTTAGACATGCATACGCCCCTTATCTGGAGCTCTGACCGCTCCCCCTCAGCTTCGGCTGGTCCTTCGCGGGACATGGAGGAGCGGATGGCAGCGGCTGATGTCTGTTATTCCGTCGGGAAACAAAGGCCTTCGGGCCAGAAACCGTACGGACACAGTGATGGTTGGCCTCAAGAGTGAGCAACCGTCTGCTGAACGACATTATCTGACGCCAGGTGTTGGGGCTGACCCTTCGGGAGACGCCATGGGTCAATCAAAGGGAAACCTCACTGATTGGCCACCTCTAACACCACACTCTGCAGTAAGCAGTCTTCGGACGCTTACAGAGTGCCAAATTATAATGTCTGCGGACAGAATTCTTTGGAGACCGGTGATAGAGCAGCTTCACAACTGCCTATCATTAGTCAACCGGGTAATGCTTGCGAGCAAAACCTATATGACTCCGGGTAACCGGGTACCGGGCAACCAGTCAGTCATTTAGCCTAGGCGCGACCAGTCACCGGGCAAATCCGGCAGTCATTTAGCGATGACGCGACCGGTCAGTCATTAAGCCATGACGCGACCGGGCAAATTATCAGTCAGTTTAACATGACGCGACCGGGCAGTGGGCAGTCAAGGTAACGAGCAGTCGTTAAGCTAGTACCACTCGTTCTTCGCACAACCGGTCTATACGGATATTCAAAACACTGGTCATTACGCACCAGGCTCAGATATCCAACCGTCTAACATCGGTTATAAGGAGTACAGGACAGATAAATATTTCCTTTCTCCAAGGGGAATAGTGTTCTTCTGTAGGGATTACACTCCTCAAAAGAATGAGAATAGAAGAGTACGGATATTCAAAACACTGGTCATTACGCACAAGGCCCAGATATCCAGTTATAGGTAGTACAGGACAGAGAAATGTTTCCGTGTCTCCAAGTGGAACATGGTACTTCTCTAGAGATTACACTCCTTCCCCGATACAAAGCTCCGTTTCAAAAGATGTAACGGATCGGTGATAGGCGGGTTAACCAAGCCTACCGGGATCAGCAATACCCACCTGATGGGAATTCACTGTTCCCGGAAGGACACCTTTCGAAGAGGCAGTCCTTAGAAGGCAAACCCCCGTTCGGAATAACTCAGGTTTTCCGTGAAAGGGAGGTCGAGACCGTCCCATACGGTTAGTTCGGCGCCGACGATCGATCCAGTGCGACCTCTCTCTACTGCGGAGAGAGGAGGTTCATATCACACGATCGACACCTTAACACAACAATAAAGTACACCAAGATTGAATATTATTTTCAATCCCTTCTCTTACTTTTATAAGACTGTTGTGTCTTTCAGTTGAAAGACGGATTAGAGTCAAGCATCGTAGGGCTCGACACTCTCCCACCTCCTCGTCTGACGGGCGGGGGCGGGGGGGGGGGGGGGCAGTCCCCTTCAGATTACGAGCCGGCTGTAGAGCGTTGACCTCTACAGCAGAACATTAAGGAAGTACTTAGGGTGGTGCCTAATACGTTATGCCCGAAGGTTGACGCTTAAACGTCGTTTAAACCTATAATGATTTCGAGCAAAACCTACACTCTGCAGTACAGCAGTCTTCGGACTTCTACAGAGTGCCAAGTTATAATGTCTGAAGTTTTTGGAGACTAGTGATAGAGCAGCCTCACATCAGCCTATCATTAGTCAACCGGTCAGTAATGGTCAGAGGGAGCTACCATTACTGAACGTTCCCAGAGCTGGGTAACGAGCAGTCGTTAAGTCAAGTTGACTCCAACCGTTTTGTCAATATTATGACATAAGCATTGGACAACCGGGTGTTTTCGAACACAGCCAAGTGAAAATCTCCTTCGCAGAGTTGTCGTTCCTTACACTCATATGAATGTAATGAGTCGATAGTGCTAGAGAATGAGTCAAATGCCTACCGAGTACTCAATTAATCACTGGGCATAAACGGTTGTCGCGTGAACGTTCACAGGGCAGTCAAACTCTTAACTGGGCATAAACGGTTACCGGGCAAACGGTCACCGTGAAAACAAAAAATTCAACTATGAATTCTTCGGAATTCAACAGTATTCCAATTGACAAATGTCCTCGGACACAGTCATTTGGAGATCGGGCAATGTCTTTAGACATAGCCAGTAAGGCACCGGTCAAACGGGTAATGTCTTAGGACATAACCTTTCGGCAGTCAATCGGGCAGTATGCTGAGACATAGCCGATTAAACAGTCGGCCATCGGGTATGGGGAGTACCGGTCAAATAGTTATGTCGGTCCCCAGGGAGGAGAGAGTGCGTCTCTAGGGACTACACTCCTCCCAAGTAATACCCATCGTACCAATTGTTGGGACGAGTCGATGTCCGACGGTATTACATGGGAGAGATTCAGTTGATTTCATAAATCAATCCCCTATGCTGGCCTACCGGGATCAACCGTTCCCAGAGGATAGTCACTCTGTGAACTCTCTCATACGTGAGCTCGGACCGAAGGTTGATTCCATGCGATCTCATTCTTCTTCGGAAAAGGGATAAATTCCTCGATCATGACTCCTTCATAGGATTCCTCCCACCAATGGGCTAAGTTTTGTGGAAAAGTAGCCAGTTGCTTGGGAAGATTGTTGTGTGGAGTACTGGTGTGAGAAAACCAGGAAATACATGAGTAGGTGAACTGGCCGCCGTGATATAACTGAGAAATTGTTAAAACGGCATTAAACCACAATCAATCGATCATAGGATTCCTCCATGTCGAATCGGACACTGACATTCCGGTCCAGAACCGGCTTTAGTCAATCCGCACGTCGTCGGGTAAAACCCACGACCCCGTCTTGTCTGACGAATAAGAGACATATCGGGTTCAGTGCTCCATCGGATGATTAACAAATTAGAGCTGGACTCTAAATAAACTATCATTAGTGGGAAGTTACTGCATTCACTGCGTCCATAGGCGCATTTCGGCGTATGCGGCAACATTGTTCACAGGGACAGAACGTACAGTGACTTCTGCAAAGGCATTCTTAGAAGCCCAACCTGTGAAGACACAAGGGACAGGCTAAGTTCGAGCCTAGCTTTCTGCTTCCGCTGGCCCTGCCTTATCAAAGCCCCGTACGGGAGCAAAGTTGGCATACAACCAAGTAGAGCACTGTCCCTAATCCGCGGCTATAGGGAAGCGCTCCTCTCTATTAAACTAACAGGAATGCCATGGAGTGGGTATCAACCTTCCATTCGGTGGTTTCTACAACCGTCTTTCGTCTGGTTCCGGTGAAGACCGGAATAAGACTTATCGACTCAGATTGCGTCTAGTACGGTCGAGTAATAAAATGGAATGTTCCGTTTTATCAAGAACGCAATCCGGAACGGCTGTCTGAGCGATTCTTAGACCAAACAGACACCTGTTACCACGTACCGGTTGCTTTTTCATCGAGGAATGACCGTCGATTCTTTGTAAACGGGGAAGTGTTCCTTTCAAACACTTCACTTCGATTACCTGCGTTTAGAATTAATTCCCAAAACGGGCAAGTCGGATCTATTCCCCTCAAGAGACTCGTTGTAGGACGTTTCTCGTTGAGCTGGCCCTTCGGACAGACTCGATTCGCTATAAGAGAATCGGATTACCATGTCCTGGATAAGGATCAGTAATTAAGGGAAACGGTCCGATACATGCTTCATACTACACCCGAATTGTTTACAGTTCGGGGCAGTGTGTTAAATACTCATTACAGTACAGGGCTTAACTGACTAGGACATGTACATGATCAATAGAGTAGACAGTAGTCCTTCGATTGGCAATAATTATTACTCCCTGAATTGCCCCCATAATTCAAATGAGTCAACTTCCAGTGTCGTTATTCCTTCCTGACAATGACTTTAGAAACACAGTATTGGCCCAGAGATCGTAGTTCAACGTTCTTCTGGCCTGCCTATCGACATAACCGTTACATCTTCATTAGAAGTAGACAGTTCTTACCGATTGGTGTTTTTTAAGGTACGTCAATCAGTAATTTATGCTTACATTTGTTGCCGACCTCTCGCATTCAAGATTTGGCGATGAACACAACAATTATTGTTCGATGCTCCAATGCGCTTAACTTCAAAGTTCAGATCCATTTCTCTCCAAACTTTTACGTTCTTCGGAAGCGGCCGCTTCTTAAGTTATAAACTGAGACTTAAATTCGTCTTGCTTGGCGAACACTATCAGGGAAGTGAGTTCTTTGCTTTCAGTAAAAACGAATTTCATCAGGTTTTACAGCCGTATGGTTATTCAACCGTTCTTATAAACCTGTATTCCTACTGAGACCAAGTTGCCTTTGGTGCTTCCTAACCCATCACATTTCACAACCTTTCTGTGAACTGTGTTCCCTTAGATATAACCTGATCTTGTACCCTGTCAAGGGTCTTAAGTTCTATATAAAACATTCGAGGGCTGTAAGAGCCACAGTAGGGGTTATTCAACCTCAGGTAGGAGAAGGATATGTCAGCAGCGTATTCAAACACTGGATATCCTATTCCTTTAATTAGTAATAAGATCCTTCTGATAAAGTCTTAAAACGTTTCAATCAGAAATTATTCCTCTCTGGACACACAAGTGGACTCTCAGCGAGTACTTACCTAATTAATACACAAATTACTAAATACATGAACAGTTGTGTTTATATTTAGTAGTACCGTAGGTACTCTTACCAAGTGCTACGATTTCTCGGGACCGGCATTGTGTTGGACGATCCTCCCGACCGATGCTGCAAAGTCATCAGGTATTAAATGACTGGTAATGTATTTTTGACATAAAAATGAAGTTTTTTAAAGTAAAACATATTTTTATTAGAAAATACTTACCAGTCATTTCAGATTCCCGCCTCCCAACCCCGCGTCGTCACCCAACACTAAACGCTGCAAGTTAACGGTGAAATTAAAAGTGGGGGTCACATGGCCCGTGCGCCGGTATTACCGGCGGCCGTGTGTATCACACACGCGTGAGGGCTATGCATGGCTGCGCGAGCTTCTTTTCTGGATGAATTAACGGTGTTGAGATTATATATCAGGTATTAAATGACTGGTAAGTATTTTCTAATAAAAATATGTTTTACTTTAAAAAACTTCATTTTACCGGTAATTTATCCCGGAAATACTGTGATATAACTGTTATTCTTAATAAGGCAGATATTGTGCAGCAAGTTTGTCTGTGAATCAGTCAGTATACAAATTTTGTAAGCTCTTTTTCTCGGCAACATCTTAATACTCATCAATTCCAACCTAGTTATATCAGTGGTACATTAAGTTAGGATCAATATTTCAGAGAGTAGTGGCCTTCATGCATATTTTTTGTCTATGCTTTTTCTTGGCAACCACTGGTCCAATTTCAATTTAAGCATTTCCCACTTAAACAAATCTGCAGCAGACGACTTTGAAAACAGCTTAGCAAAAATGAAAGTATGATTATTGAAAACAGTTGAAAGCATTGTGGCAAAAGGAGAAATTGTTTGTTGTGTTACAACTTTTTTTAAAAGTCGTCTCCTGCAGAGGCATCAGAAAGCATCGTTATGTGTGAAAGGGTTAACTGCACTGTCTCATGAATACCGATCATTGTTGTGTATATTGATGGCATGTTACAGGGAGTTACGTTCCTTTGATTTGAACCTGTCCTACTTTTCCTGTATCTAAAAATGGTAAGCTGACTGTGTCAAGGCCGTGTCTGGGGACATTCATCATCTTGAATCATCAGTGATCATTCTGGTTTACCAAGGAGACACAGTGATAAAGATTGTGTAAAAAGATCTGTTAGGGAGTTATGTCCCTTTGAGTTGAACCTGTCCTACTAAAATTTCCTGTATCTAAAAATGGTAAGCTAACTGTGTCAAGGCAGTATCTGGGGGTAGTCATCATCTTCAGTGATAATTCTTCTTTACCAAGGAGATTGTGTAAATAGATCTGTTATGGAGTTATGTTCCTTTGATTTGAACCTGTCCTACTTTTCTTGTCTTAAAGCTACCATCAAGATGGAAAGATATCTGGGTCTGTGGGTATTTATCAGCTTTAGTGACAGGTCTTGTTTACCCAGGAATGACTGTGATATAGAGCCCATTCGGCTTTAGTCCCAGAGTCAAAGCACATTGACCCGAGTTGACTTGATTGGCTTTCGTTTTATAATGAAATATATTTTTATTAGAAAATACTTACCAGTCATTTAATACCTGATATATAATCTCAATACTGTTAATTCATCCAGAAAAGAAGCTCGCGCAGCCATGCATAGCCCTCACACAGGGCCGCCGGAAATACCGGCGCACGGGACATGAGTTCCGCACTTTTAATTTCACCGTTAACTTGCGGCGTTAAGTGTTGGGTGACGACGTGGGGTTGGGAGGCGGGAATCTGAAATGACTGGTAAGTATTTTCTAATAAAAATATGTTTTACTTTAAAAAACTTCATTTTTATGTCAAAAATACATTACTAGTCATTTAATACCTGATGACTTTGCAGCATCGGTCGGGAGGATCGTCAACACAATGCCGGTCCCGATAAATCGTAGCACTTGGTAAGTCCAGTTGTGTGTCCAGAGAGAAATAATTTCTGATTGAAACGTTTTAAGACGTTATCAGAAGGATCTTGTTACTAATTAAAGGAATAGGATATCCAGTGTTATCCAGTGTTAGAAGACGCTGCTGAAATATCCTTCTCCTACCAGAGGTTGAATAACCCCTACTGTGGCTCTTACAGCCCTTGAATGTCTTATAAAGAACTTAAGACCCTTGACAGGGTACAGGATCCTGTCTATGTCTAAGGGAACACTGTTCACAGAAAGGTTGTGAACTGTGATGGGTTAGGAAGAACCAAAGGCAACTTGGTCTCAGTAGGAATACAGGTTTATAAAAACGGTTGAATAACCATCCGGCTGTAAAACCTGATGAAATTCGTTTCTACTGAAAGCAAAGAACTCACTTCCCTGATAGTGTTCACCAAGCAACACGAATTTATAACAGTCTCAGTTAATAACTTACGGCAGCTTCCGAAGAACGTAAAAGTTCGGAGAGAAATGGATCTGAACTTTGAAGTTAAGCGCATTGGAGCATCGAACGATACTTTTCGTCGTGCTCAACGTCAAATCTTAAAGACGAGAGGTCGGCAACATAAGTCAGGATAACTACGGATTGACGTACCTTAATAACACCAATCGGTAAGAACTGTCTACTTCTAAGGAAGATGTAACGGTTATGTATGTTGATAGGCAGGCCAACAGGACGTTGAACCATGATCTCTGGGCCAGTACTGTGTCTAATGTCATTGTGTTTTTTAGGCAGGGAATAACGAAACCGGAAGTCGACTCATTTTTAGCTCTACTGGCCAGAGGCCAGAAGGGCTTATGTCGTGGCGATTTGTCCGTCGTCCGTGCGTGCGTGCGTCCGTGCGTCCGTGCGTCCGTAAACAATTTCTTGTTAACACGATACAGTCTTCACTTTTCATTGTATCTCAACTAAACTTATACAGTAGTTAGATATCCATGAGAGCTCGGTTCCTTTCGAAAACCAGCCAGATCCGCCCATGCATGACTGGATTATGGCCCTTGAAATTGTCAAAAATGCTATAAAAGAGCTTGTTAACACGATACAGTCTTCACGTTTGATTGTATCTCAAACAAACTTATACAGTAGTTAGATATCTATGAGAGCTCGGTTCCTTTTGAAAACCAGCCAGATCCGCCCATGCATGACTGGATTATGGCCCTTGAAATGGTCAAAATTGCTATAATAGAGCTTGTTAACACGATACAGTCTTCACGTTTGATTGTATCTCAACCAAACTGATACAGTAGTTAGATATCCATGAGAGCTCGGTTCCTTTCGAAAACCAGCCAGATCTGCCCATGCATGACTGGATTATGGCCCTTGAAATGGTCAAAATTGCTATAAAAGAGCTTGTTTACACGATACAGTCTTCACTTTTGATTGTATCTCAACCAAACGGATACAGTAGTTAGATATCCATGAGAGCTCAGTTCCTTTCGTAAACCAGCCAGATCCGCCCATGCAAGACTGGATTATGGCCCTTGAAATTGTCTAAATTGCTATAATTGAGCATGTGAACACAATAGAGGCTCCATTTACTATCTGATCTTCACCAAACTTAGATAGTAGTTAAATATTGATGAGAGCTTGGTTCCTTTTGAAAATCAGCCAGATCCGCCCATGCAAGACTGGATTATGGTCCATGAAATTGTAAAAATTGCTATAATACAGCTTGTGAACACAAAAGAGCCTCCATTTACTATCCGATCTTCACCATACATACATGCTCTGGATTGAAAATGACCAAAGAACCATACCAGTAGAGCATAGGCCCTCATGGGCCTCTTGTTGAATTATGGGAAGATAATTTTTCTAGGGAGTAATTATTATTATTGTCACTCATAGGCGTCAAAGTATTGGATTGAGAGCTAGAAGATTACTGTCTACTCCTTTGATCACATGTCCTATGCTGTTAAGCCCTGTAGCTGTAATGCGTATTTAACACACTGCCCCGATCTCTGTAAACAATTCGGGTGTGGTGTGAAGCATGTATCGGGCAGTTTCCCCTACTTACTGATCGCGATCCAGAAAACGGAGTCGGATTCTCAATAAGCGAATCGAGTCTGTCCGAAGGGCCAGATCAACGAGAAACATCCTACAACGAGTCTCTTGTGGGAAATAGATCCGATTTGCCCGTTTTGGGAAATAATTCCAAACGCAATTAATCGAAGTGAAGTGAAGTGAAAGAAACACTTCCCTGTTTACAATGAATCGACGGTCATTCCTCGATGAAAAAGCAATCGGTACATGGTAATAGGCGGCTGTTAGGTCTAAGAAATCGCTCAGACAGCCGTTCCGGATTGCGTTCTTGATGAAACGGCACGTTCCATTCTATTACTCGACCGTACTAGACGCAATCTGCGTCGATAAGTCTACTTCCGGTCTTTCTTAGGAACCAGAAGAAAGACAGTTGTAGAAACCCCCGAATGGAAGGTCGATACCCACTCTATGGCATTCTTGTTAGAAGATTTAATAGAGAGGAGCGCTTCCCTATAGCTGCAGATTAGGGACAGTGCTCTACTTGGTTGTATGCCAACTTTGCTCTCTTAACGGGGCTTTGATAAGGCAGGACCAGAGGAAGCAGAAAGCTAAGCTCGAACTTAGCATGTCTCTTGTGTCTTCACAGGTTGGGCTTCTAAGAATGCCTTTGCAGCAGTCGCTGTACGCTTCTGTTCCTGTGTAAACGATGTTGCCACATACGCCGAAATGCGCCTTATGGACGCAGTGAATGCAGTAACCTTCCACCAATGATAGTTTATTTAGAGTCCAGCTCTAATTTGTTTAATCATCCGATGGAATACTGACCCCGATATGTCTCTTATTCGTCAGACAAAACGGGGTCGTGGGTTTTACCCGATGATGTGCGGATTGACTATAGCCGGTTCTGAACCGGAAGGTCAGTGTCTGATTTGACATGGAATCCTATGATTGATTGATTGGGGTTTAACGCCGTTTTTAACAATTTCTGTTATATCACGGCGGCCAGTTCACCTGCTCATGTATTTCCTGGTTTTCTTACACCACTACTCCACAGAACAATCTTCCCAAGCAACTGGCTGCTTTTCCACATGGACTTAGCCCATGGGTGGAAGGAATCCTATGAAGGAGTCATGATCGAGGAATTGTTCCCTTTTCCGAAGAAGAATGAGATCGCATGGAATCAACCGTCGGGCCGAGCTCACATATGAGTTCACAGAGTGAATATCCTCTGGGAACGGCTGATCCCGGTAGGCCAGCATAGGGGATTGATTTATGAAATCAACTGAATCTCTCCCTTGTAATACCATCGGACATCGACTCGTTCCAACAATTGGAACGATGGGTGCTACTTGGGAGGATTATGGTTCCTAGAGATGTACTCTCTCCTCCCTGGGGACTGACATAATTATTTGACCGGTACTCCCCATACCCGATGTCCGACGGTTCAATCGGCTATGTCACAGCAAACTGCCCGATTGACTGCCGAAAGGTTATGTCCTAAGACATTACTCGGTTGACCGGTGCCCTATTGGCTATGTCTAAAGACATTGCCCGGTTGACCGGTCTCCAATGGACTGTGTCCGAGGACATTTGTCAATAGGAATTTTGTAGAATTCCGAAGAATTCATAGTAGAATTTTGTTTACACGTTGACCGTTTGCCCGGTAACCGTTTATGACCAGTTAAGAATTTGACTGCCCGGTGAACGTTCACGCGACAACTGTTTATGCCCAGTGACTAATTGACTCTGTAGGCACTTGACTCATTCTCTAGCACTATCGACTCATTACATTCATATGAGTGTAACGACAACTCTGCGAAGGAGATTTGCACTTGGCTGTGTTCGAAAACACACGGTTGTCCGGTGTCAAGGGTTATGTCATAAGATTGACAAAACGGTTACCCGCTACCCAGTTTTCCGGAGTCAACTTGACTTAACGACTGCTCGTTACCCAGCTCTGGGTACGTTCAGTAATGGTAGCTCCCTCTGACCATTACTCTCCGATTGACTAATGATAGGCTGATGTGAGGCTGCTCTATCACCGGTCTCCAAAGAATAACATTATAACTTGGCACTCTGTAGAAGTCCGAGAACTGCTGTACCGCAGAGTGTAGGTTTTGCTCGAAATCATTACAGGTTTTTACGAATAGTGGGGGGCGTCAAGCTTCGGGCATAAAGTATTAGGCTCTACAGCCGGCTCGTCATTTGAAGGGGACTGGTCAGCCCCCGATCCCATTCCCCCGTCAGACGAAGAGGTGGGAGAGTGTCGAGCCCTACGATGTGTATGCTTGACTCTAATCCGTCTTTAAACTGAAAGACACAACAGTCTTATAAAAGTAGGAGAAGGGATTGAAAATAAAATTCAATCTGTGTGTACTTATTTGTTGTGTTAAGGTGTCGATCGTGTGAATGGACCTCCTCTCCGCAGTAGAGAGAGATCGCACTGAATCGATCGTCGGGGCCGAACTAACCGTATGGGATGTCTCGACCTCCCTTTCACGGAAAAGACAGAGTTATTCCGATCGGGGGTTGCCTTTCTAAGGACTGCCTCTTCGAGAGGTGTCCTTCCGGGAGCGGTAATTCTCATAAGGTAGGTATTGCTGATCCCGGTAGGCTTGGTTAACCCGCCTATCACCGATCCGTTACATCTTTTGACACGTAGCTTGGTATCGGGGAAGGAGTGTAATCCCTTTAGAAGTACGGAAAGAATATCTGAGCCTGGTGCGTAATGAACAGTGTTTTGAATATCCGTATCTTCTATTCTCATTCTTTTGAGGATTGTAATCCCTACAGAAGTACACTGTTCCCCTTGGAGAACGGAAAGATTTCTCTGTCCTGTACTCCCTATAACCGATGTTAGACTGCTAGATATCTGAGCCTGGTGCGTAATGACGTAGTGTTTTGAATATCCGTATAGACCGGTTGTGCGGAGAACGAGTGATACTAGTATCAATTCGGTCGTGAAGCACGGAGCCCGGTTGACCGGTTGCGTCATGGCTACCGGTTGATTGGTCCATTCATGGCTAAATGAATGACAACTCACGTCATGGTTAAAGGACTGCCCGGTGCCCGGTCCCGTCAAATTAAACTGACTGCCCTGTTGCCCAGTCGCGTCATGACTAAATGACTGACCGGTGACCGATCGCGTCATCGTTAAATGACTGCCCGGTGACTGGTCACGTCTAGGCAAAATGACTGACCGGTTGCCCAGTACCCGGTTACCCGGAGTCATATAGGTTTTGCTCGCAAGCATTACCCGGTTGACTAATGATAGGCAGTTGTGAAGCTGCTCTATCACCGGTCTCCAAAGAATTCTGTCCGCAGACATTATAATTTGGCACTCTGTAAGGGTATGAGGACTGCTTACCGCAGAGTGTGGTGTTAGAGGTGGCCAATCAGTGAGGTTTCCCTTTGATTGTCCTATGGCGTCTCCCATAGGTTCAGCCCCAACACCTGGCGTCAGATAATGTCGTTCAGCAGACGGTAGCTCACTCTCTTGAGGTCAACCATCACTGTGTCCGTAGGGTTTCTGGCCCGAAGGCCTTTGTTTCCCGACGGAATAACAGACACCCGAAGCTGCCATCCGCTCCTCCGTGTCCCGCGAAGGACCAGCCGAAGCTGATGGGGGAGCGGTCGGAGCTCCAGATAAGGGCGTGTGCATTTCTAAAATCCTTATTTGATCCTCTTACCCTATGCTGTGGGTACTTAGCACCACAGCATAGGATTTTTCCTAAGAGAGAAATTGTGGGGAAAATAGCTGACTACACTGGACGTCTGAGCGGTTGTGCGGAGTGAAGAAGGAACAGATCTGACCTTCTGCTCACTCAACACAGCCGCAGAGTCTGATTGTTGGGAGAACCCCTCAAACTCCGCTTCACTCTTAGAGCTAAGAGAAACCTTTTTAGGGGTCTTCTTACTCTTCCAGTTTTTGTGAGTATTCCTCATCCCAGACTGTTTCCAAGCGGAAGCAGGTCAGGAAGAGCAGTACTCACAGGGTGAATCCTGTGTGTACTTAGTGAACGCAAAACAGGACAGATGCGTGTCTCATACGCCGTTATGAGTCACGCCTCTGATCACCACTATGTGACATAGAATATATATGAAACAAAACAATTTATACGATTCAACAAAAAATATAATTTTTTTCTATTTTTTATTTTCTACTATACCCGTTGATCACGGAACGTATTTCAATGAAAAGATTTTACAAATATTTTCCAAAATTGTTCATGTTTAATTAATATACATAATGTATTACAAGGCGATAATAATAAATTATCGCTAATAGGGTCGGTGTAACTATAACCGTTGAAAGAATGAACGGCCATTACCGCACCTGATACGTAACTGAAATAGTGGGTGGGGTAACCCACCCTTGACTTCTCAGTTTGTTGTGTGTACAAAATAACAACTTAATTGCAAATAATAATTTACACAATTATGTTGTTAGGTTGTTAATGTAGTTGAATGACTGAATGAATATTAACTTGTTTAAGGCGAATGCCTTAAAAAGACAAAGAAATGAATTATAAAAATGAAATAAATTCTTAGCTGTCAGTTTGGTGTGTCCAGAAATTAAAAAGTGGGGAACTCATGGCCCGTGCGCCGGTATTACCGGCGGCCGTGTATATCACACATGCGTGAGGGCTATGCATGGCTGCGCGAGCTTCTTTTCTGGATGAATTAATGGTATTGAGATTATATATCAGGTATTAAATGACTGGTAATGTATTTTTGACATAAAAATTTAAGAAGACACTGCCTACTCAGGATAACCTAATGTCACCTTACCCCAAGAGCTAGGTAATATAGAGTAACTAGTACACTTCAGTCTGGCAATATGGCGGAAGACTTGGTGGATGGAAATGGGACCTGCTTAATCAAACTTGACCGTTCAGTGTTTAATACATAACCAAGTCGACCTGAGTAAAAAAGGTTTACTAGGGTAAGTCAACCTGGGTATAAAATGCCAAATGCGCTCATTGTCTTTTGTAAAGGGAAACAGTCATTAGTCGACGGGCAGAAGCCCGCAACTTATATTTTTAATAGCTTTTCGGAAATGACATGGGAGGGCGAGTTATTATTAGAAAAAAGCATATCTAAATGTCTTGATCATATTACAATCGTGTCTGTTTAAAAACACTTATTTATGACACATCTAAAATGAAATAAATAATCCGATATTTTAAGTATTTGCAGTTTCTTTATTTTGACTCGCATTTATGTTTTTTCGTCTTATGTTTATCCATGTATATCTAAAATAGGAACTGTTTCTAAGCTAAATATAGTATGCTCTGAAAAATGTTGATCGTGACCTAGTTTCATATGCCAAAATATAAAGGGAAGTAACCGGAAGTATAATGTAAATTTAAAAAAACGCTTCCATGACATTGGCGATTTATGCAGACATAAAATGTCGCTTGAAAAGTTGATTTATAATACGTCACGAAACGAGTGCATGGGCTGAATGTAGTAGAAAAAAAGATAATATAGAAATGCTTCTTTTTCTCTCGAATGCAGTGGAATAAAACATGCACTAAAGCTTTGCCTGATTTTTTTACTAATTTTCTTCGATGTCACAACGACTCGATCTTGACACGAGGTCAACATTTCGAAAGAATGCTGAAACACCTAATATTACAGATAGATAGCTAATATTACACACTTAAAATATATGTGATATTAAATGTTTATTTGACTTGAAACAAATTAAGAAAAGAACAAACTCTGATAAACGATAATTTTAGAAATAAGAAAATCTGGTCTTTTTCGCACTCAATTAATTTCATACTTGCCATCTTTTAAAAAGTAATGGGACTCGCAACTGGCGTTTCTCTTGCGCCATACATATATTGTATGCATCCATGATTTAAATAAACAATTTAGCTGATATGGTGTTTCAAGTGTGGTCTACTTTTTATACGCCCGTTTTGTAAAAACGGATCGTATTATAGTTTTACCTGCGGCGTACGGGCGGGCTGGCAGGCAGGCGTGTCCAGTATGTTGTCCAGTATGTTGTCATGTCAATAACTTTAGAAGCCTTTGTCCAATCATCACCAAATTTAGTCAGAATGTGTATTGGGATAATATCTCAGACAAGTTCGATAACTAGCCATATTGCTTTTGTCAATCAAGAGTTATCGTCCTTTAATTATAGAAATTACCCAAAATTGGTCTTGTCAGCTCAATAACTTTAGAAGCCTTTGTCCAATTATCACCAAATTTAGTCAGAATGTGTATTGGCATAATATCTCGGATAAGTTTGATAACTAGCCATATCGCTTTAGTCAATCGAGAGTTATCGCCCTTTAATTATAGAAATTACACAAAATTGGTCTTGTCAGCTCAATAACTTTAAAAGCCTTTGTCCAATCATCACTAAATTTAGTCAGAATGTGTATTGGCATAATATCTCGGATAAGTTCGATAACTAGCCATATCGCTCTAGTCAATCGAGAGTTATCACCTTTTAAATATAGAAATTACCCATAATTAGTATTGTCAGCTCAATAACTTTAGAAGCCTTGGACCAATAATCACCAAATTTAGACAATATGTTGATGGGCAGAATATCTTGGTCAGGTTTGATAACTTACAACGTTATCTTAGTCACTACACAATTATGTCCCTCGAAATGGCCAAAACTTTACTAACAGTGTCCGCTCTCTAAGTTTGGCTGATGTACAACCAATTATCACTATACTTGGTCTCAAAAAAACAGGACGGGCGTATTTTGTGACATTTGGCGCTCTTGTTAAACATATGAGGATATCTGTAAAATACTTATTACAATTGTTATTAAAAAGGAGGATGTTCATGTCTTCAGCAATTTAACCGTTTTCTCAATGTTTTAAACGTTTAAAGATTTTCATTGTAGCTTCAGACATGGAAAGGGTTTAATAGCTTTTTATTGCATGTAGATTTAAATCCCAAACCGTATTTAATGTGGTTTTATTGACAAATACAAAATTGCAAAATCCTGACCAAAAGAAATCCTTAAATTTGTATGTGGAATTTCAAAAATCCTGGAATTAGTCCTTAATATATACATTATGTGTATGTTTAGACTAATGAAAGTCAAGAATACATAAATAAATCAATGCAGTCTTTTCCGGCGACATTGATGCCTTGCATCAACTTTCTCTTGTATTTATAAAGGTTTGTTGACTTAGAACTATATGGTGTACTGACCTTTGAGTCATGTGACAGTCAATTATTTTCTTAGAATGTAAGTGTATGACATGCAGACATAATTTGCAGCACGTTTGTCTGGGAAGTAACAAGCATATCCTTTATGTTATAAAAACACATACGTAACATTATACCAGTGTGTTTCTTTTGATCGCAGACAATTTATGACGTAGAGATTAAGTACTTAAAAAGAAAAAAATTGTAATCCGTAGTTTTATTTCTGTATTCTTTTTAATACATTTTGTACAAAAACAGATCATTACATAAGCAATAAAATTAGAAATGCACATTGTTTATCTCCATGCTGCTTGTATCATTGCATACCTAAGCGAAATAATGGCTCTCTTTCAGTGTTTAAAAAAAATCGAACGATCAAACTGCCATAGACGACAGTATGAATTTTCCATGTGACCTAGCTTTTCTTAAATTCACGATAAAATATTATATTTCTTTCGAAACAATAAACCTTTTCATTGCGCTATAGCCACACAAAGTCCAAAGAAATGGTCAGACAGGATGTGCGTTTTTGAAAATAGATCTTTAACACAGATTTTTTATAAAGTACACATCACTGAAAAGTAATTGTGATAAATACGAACCGCCTTAACCCTTTTCCTCATACAACTAATCTGCAGCAGACGACTTTGAACGTATTTTGTCAAATCATAGCAAATCTCCATAATTGAATGGATAACCTATGACAAAAAGTGGAAAACATTGTGGCAAAAGGAGAAATTGCACGTTTTGTGCAATTTCTTCTTTTGTCACTATGTTTTCAAAAAGCCGTCTGCTGCAGAGGCGTCAGAAAGCGTCTATATGAGGGGAAAGGGTTAATCAACAAGACACACAGCTGACGAGATTAATTGAAGGTGTGAAAAACAGTTGATTACTGAAAGGTGACAATTTACCTGTTCAACCTGTTCAACCTATCCATGACTGTGTAAATTTAAAGGTTATTACATCTATATGGGAAAATATTATGTTGGGCGAGTTCCTTCCGCTGAGATGCCCGAGCTTGCGAATTGATATTGGCTATTTAAACACTTCACCATTTAAAAAATAAACACTTGTTTTGGATTGTTTAGATAAATAAGCATTAACGATCTATTGCGCAATTATACTGTCCTTTCCGCTGGGTGCTAGGGGCGTGGAAAATATAATTTACGAACTGCCATTGTTGTTCCTCATTTGATTTCGACTTGAAATTGAATCATTGACAAATTGATGTGCAATGCCTTTTCTAACAATGTTTTTCATTAAGAACTTAAATTATCTTATTCTGGTATTTAAGCCAGTTTCAGGTTGAGGCAAAATCTCAGCACTGGAAAGGGTTACAAACTTGAAACTTTGCCTGAAGGTAACCAGTAACAAGTTCTATTGATTTCTATGGTTACTTTGACCTTGGTTTGTTGATTTTCAAGGTCAAATTGCCGACAATCCGGCCTTATTGTCTTTAGCGGTTTCTTGTTATTTATAAATATTTCTAATTGGTGGTTTTTCCCACTTTGATGGCGTTACTTGCCTGCGATGCACTAAGCTCTAGGCAATAGCAATTTAGATGTATGGAAATAGTTCCGTCCTTAGCAGCACGTGAACAAGATCTGAGTGCAATATCGATGCGTGAAATATTGACCCGTGCAATATCGACGGATACTGCATCTTTTTTCCAAATGGAAAATAGAAGGATAAATATCAATAAGTACATGTACTGTTAGATAGAGGGACCGTGCAGTTATTTGCAGAGTTCAAAAGAGAATGAATGAATGAATGTATATTGTTTTACGGCGCATCGACAGCTAAGGTCATTTAGCGCGCATTTAAATTTAGTTATTCATGATCCCTGGGTGAACAAACCAGTACTAGGCTAGAAAATGTGCCTTGCCCAAGAGCACTCCACCATGAGTTCAAAAGAGAAGGAGATCGATTGAGTTTTACATCGTGTTCAAACTTTCCCACGTTCAAGCCCCCAAGATGACTATTAACCTTATACCACTTAAAGCAAATATGTGGCAGACACTTTTGTAAACATTTAACAAAAAATGTGGAAAGTTTTTTTTTATAAATGAATGAAGAATTATCGAATTGATTTGAAACAATGTGAAAAAATGAGAAATTGCTCATTATGAACAATTCCTCATCTTTCCGCAATGTTTTTATCTGTATGAATGTTAAGGTAGAACGCGCCTCTAAAAAAATATTCGAATTTCCTCACGAAATTTTGCATCACCATAATACAGCATATGCCCAATAACATTATGTTCTTACTTTGTTCGTATCTAAAACAGTTTTTAAACTACGAGACCTCAAAGTATACCACTGACGTCACTTTTTGGACGTCTCTCAAATGTCCCTCGTTATAACAACAACAGCTGATAGTTTAGTCAATTTTAGGTCGATAGCTGAGAAATTGTATCACGATTTGCATCTTAAGAATAACTTTGCGTACATGTAATTTTCTTCTTTGTGACGTACGTTTAAAAAGAATAACGCGTCTATAACGTCACTTTTCAGGAGCGAAAATGCCGTCGCGTTACTCGTAAAAAAAGGCGCCTTTCTTTCATTTAAAAAAAATCTGTACATTTAATTTTTGATTTTGTTAAATCTTCTTTTTTATAATCTTATTACAAATGGTTTGATATCAAGAAAAGTATACCTTACCGAGTTCGTTTTTGCACAATATCAGTTTATCTCACCCCTTTACCTATTCAGTTATGACGTTAAATAGTTGTATTTTAGGTATACATTATGTGTAAGCTGATAAATGGTCCTTGTTGCAGTTATGTTATTCAGTCGGCAGTAAAATTTAATAATATATTATATTCCAATTATTCAGATTTTAATATTGATGGACAAATAATAATATATGGGTCTATAATGGCTTCAAATGTTATACTAACTATTTGAAATAATAACTCACATAATGATGCGTTTTTCATCTGATGCTAACTAATTAATAAAGAGATATTATTTCAATAAATTATATTAATGCTGTAAAATGAAGAATATTGATTATTAAAATGGTATCCTTTGAAAGTTTTTCTTTTTTCTGGTACAGAAAGTCAACTTCATCTGTTAAAAAAGCCTCTTTTCAGTATATCTTATTACACCATTAATTTTTATTCAAGAGATAAATTCCTGTTTACTTTTTCAACGACGGAAATAGAAGTGATTTAAGAAATATCCCCATTCCTTTGAAATCCCTTAAAATAGAATAAGTAGAACGTAATTAGTTGGATCTCTATTGGTTACCGTTCGAATAAAACATTTTTGAGCCAACACAGTGAAGGCAATTTTACATTATTATGCAAGTGTTCAGTTCAAAATGTATGCAGCAGACGACTATGAAAAATTTAGTAAAATATATGGATATTCTCTATAAATGTAAATCTCATTATTGAATATAATTGAAAAGGTTGTGGCAAAAGTAGAAGATGAGCAATTTATTCTTTTGTTGCAATGTTTTAATATTCGTCTGCTTCAGAATGCGTCTACAATGGGAAAGGGTTTATACTTTACCCTAATTTGTTAACAAAATTAATGCATTAATACGCCTCTATATATCGGACATGGCCCATATCCGTGGTAGGGGTAATGCAAGTGACACATGTCTGTTTTTATGTTTCGTTTGACCTGAATCATAATAATAATAAAAGATAATGATAATAGTTACAACGTGAATCGTCTACCGCTGGAAATGTAGAAAGGGTAGCCGATTTCATCAAAGTGTTTTCGAGCGCACGTCCTTTCACAAGATTCACGTGCCTTTGTCTCTACAATCGGCCCTACTATTTGCTTCATTCTTTTAAAAGTTATTTGGTGGAAACCATTCGTGTGAGTAGGTCAATATTTCTGAAAGGTGGTAAGAGTTTTATTACAGCAGGTAAAGAGACCTATAACGGATAATTATGTTAGTTTGCATTTTACCGGGCGCAATGGACCGAGGCGATATAATTGGGACTTTAATTAAGTAACTTATAGGATGTATTTAGATTTCTTTACAAATCACTTTCCCACATACAATAAATATGCTGCTTAAAACTTTCAAAACATTTTTTAAAAAATAGAACATTTAAATACTCAAAGAACAAAGAATAACTATTTAATATTGCGAAACTATTGTGAGAAATATAGAAATATTTCATAATGAGCAATTTCACCTTTTGCCACGATATTTTCAAAAGTTATCTGCTGTATGTTGGAAATGGTTAACAAACAGGAGAGAGAAGGCTGTTCGGGAATGCCCTCCCGCGATACCCGGGAAAGTGCATGTGCAACGAAAATTATTATTTTTCTCTCATAAAGTGTGTTATATGCACATCTATCCTTATCTAAAAATGTATAAAGTAAAATAATAAACAAAACTTTACCTTGCTGAAGGACGCCTTGATGTTATTTGTAAAGGACCCCTTCCTTCCTTTCTATAGGTTTCATGTATGTATTGCAGACACAGCGTGGCAATGCCGGCAGCGAATTATAACTTAGTTAAAAAGTCTAAATTTGTAATCCTTTACAAAATCACGATATTCAAATGATTTTCACAACTTTGACAGCTTTTTGTATGTCCACAATACGTTTTCTTGGTAAATGATCGAGTTCTCTATTTGCTTGATGATTCTCGGTAACTTTCTTCAAGTAAAGTGATCTCTGATGAGTAGCTTTCGAGGCAATCCTGTCGTTCTAATGCATTTCACGCTCCATTATGCACTACATTAGGGGTAAGATAAATTGATATTGTGAAAAAACGAACTCGGTAAGGTATACTTTTCTTGATATCAAACGATTTGTAATAAAATTATAAATGAATAGTTTAAAAAAAATCAAAAATTAAATGTACAGATTTTTTTTAAATGAAAGAAAGTCGCCTTTTTTTACGCGTAACGCGACGGCATTTCGCTGCTGAAAAGTGACGTTATAGACGCGTTATTCTTTTTAAACGTACGTCACAAAGAAGAAAATTACATGTACATGAAGGTATTCTTAAGATGCAAATTGTGATATAATTTCGCAGCTATCAACCTAAAACTGACCAAACTATCAGCTGTTGTTGTTTTAACAAGGGACATTTGAGAGACGTCTAAAAAGTGACGTCAGTGGTATACATTGAGAACTCGTAGTTTAAAAACTGTTTTAGATACAAAAAAAGTAAGAACAGAATCTTATTGGGCATATGCTGTATTATGGTGATGCAAAATTTCGTGAGGAAATTCGAATATTTTTTTAGAGGCGCGTTCTACCTTAAGGGTTAAACATATTGAAAAAACTGTGAAAAACACTTTTTAACCCTTTCCCTCATATAGACACTTTCTGACGCCTCTGCAGCAGACGGCTTTTTGAAAACATAGTGACAAAAGAAGAAATTGCACAAAACGTGCAATTTCTCCTTTTGCCACAATGTTTTCCACTTTTTGTCATAGGTCATCCATTCAATTATGGAGATTTTCCACTTTTTGACAAAATACGTTCAAAGTCGTCTGCTGCAGAATTGTCGTATGAGGGAAAGGGTTAACCCTTTCCAGCTTTCCCACCTGAAGACGCATTTTGAAAATATTGTGGTATAAAAAGAAATCCTTCATAATGAGCAATTTCTTCCTTTACATTAATGTTTTCAACTCTATTCAAATGAAATGAGAATTCTATCAAACCACGCGTTTCTCTTATAGTTTCCACGAGAGAGCGTGAAGGTCAAGGTCATTAAGAAAAACTTAACAAACTTAGCAAATTTCCCTTTTTGCCACCAACATTGTCCAATTTTTCCAATATTTTCAAAAAAGTTCTTCTACAGATGGATAAAATATTAAAATTGTATCTGCATGGAAAGGAATCCGCTGTGGTCGAGTGGTTAGCGTCGGGGATTTCGAAATCGGGTGTCCCGGGTTCGATCCCCAGTCGCGGCACTACGGTCATGGTGGAGTGCCCTTGGGCAAGGCACATTTTCTAGCCTAGTACTGGTTTGTTTACCCAGGGATCATGAATAACTAAATTTAATTGCGCGCTAAATGACCTTAGCTGTCGATGCGCCATAAAACAATATACATTCATTCATTCATCTGCATGGAAAGGGAGGTTAGCCCTTTCTTTCCCATATACGATAGATCAGTAGCAGACGAAAACATCTAGTCACAATTGTTGATAATCTCTATGAATTTAATGAAGGTTAAATTATTGAAAAGAGTATAAAAACATTAAGATAAAAGAGAAATTGCTCATTTAGAGCATTTACTCATTTTGCTGTGTTTTCAAAAGTTGTCTGTGCAAAGGTGTCATATGTCGTATGTGTCCGGAAAAGGGTTGAAAACTGCTGTGGCAAGGAAGCATTTCGTGTAGTTATACCCCCCACAAACAAGTTTTGGGGGGGGGGGGTATATAGGAATCACCCTGTCCGTCTGTCTGTCCATATGTCTTGTAAGCTCAACTCCTCCTTAACGGCTGGACCGATTCTGATGAAACTTTACACAGTTGCAGTACACAACCTGAGGATGTGCATGAAGTAAGATTATCCTGGTCGGAAATATATCTGTCCGTCTGTCTGTCCATGTGTCTTGTAAGTGCAACGGGGGTATCTTTGTGAGTTCACTCACAGTTCTAGTTACTTTTAAAGGGTGATTTAACCCTTTCCGTCATACAACAATTCTGCAACAGTCGACTTTGAAAATATTTTGTCAAAAAATGGAAAATCTCTATAATTGAATGGATAACCTATGACTGAATATGGAAAACATTGTGGCAAAAGGAGAAATTGCTCGTTTTGAGCAATTTCTTCTTTTGTCACTGTGTTTTCAAAAAGCCGTCTGCTGCAGAGGTGTCAGAAAGCGTCTATATGAGGAAAAGGTTTAAAAGCTGATTTTTTTTACTGAAGAATTAAACGCCAATCAATTAATCAATCAATCAATCAATTACTTGGACAACGGCTGTCACTGTTTTTAAACAGCAATCTATCTTAGGTGCAGTATTAAACCCTTTCTAACATACAAACAATCTGCAGCAGACGACCTTTAAAAATGTCCACTGAAAAACATGGAAAATCTCTATAATTGTTGGTACATGTATAATTCCTAAAAAAAGTTGAAAACCTTTTGGCAAAAGGAGAAATTGCTTGTTCTGAGCAATTTCTCCCTTTGTCACAATGTTTTCAAAAGACGTGCTGCAGCAGCTCTACAGGTGGGAAAGGGTTAAAGGTTAAGTATTATTAAAAGTCTGATCTTAAGGTCAATTTATGCCAAATACACCCTTAGCCATGCTGATCTATAGCCAAATAAAATAAATAAAATATTGATGATTCCTACAAACTACAATATTGAGACGAGAGTCAGTATATAGTAGAGTGCATGCATCAAGAGATAGCCACCTTTCTTCCCAATGTATTGATGCTTCCAACAAACTACAATATTGAGACAAGAGTTAGTTTATAGTAGACAGCATGCATCAAGAGATAGCCACCTTTCTTCCTAAAGTATTGATGATTCCTACAAACTACAATATTGAGACAAGAGTCAGTATATAGTAGAGTTCATGCATCAAGAGATAGCCACCTTTCTTTCTAAAGTATTGATGATTCCAACAAACTACAATATTGAGACAAGAGTTAGTATATAGTAGACAGCATGCCTCAAGAGATAGCCGCCTTTCTTCCTAAAGTATTGATGATTCCTACAAACTACAATATTGAGAAAAGAGTTAGTATATAGTAGATTGCATGCATCAAGAAATAGCCACCTTTCTTCCTAAAGTATTGATGATTCCAACAAACTACAATATCTAGACAAGAGTCTGTATATAGTAGAGAGCCTGCATCAAGAGATAGCCACCTTTCTTCCTAAAGTATTGATGATTCCTACAAACTACAATATTGAGACAAGAGTCGGTATATAGTAGAAGGCATGCATCAAGAGATAGCCTCTTTTCTTCCTAAAGTATTGATGATTCCTACAAACTACAATATTGAGACAAGAGTCAGTATATAGTAGAGTGCATGCATCAAGAGATAGCCACCTTTCTTCCTAAAGTATTGATGATTCCAACAAACTACAATATTGAGACAAGAGTCATTATATAGTAGACAGCATGCATCAAGAGATAGCCACCTTTCTTCCGAAAGTATTGATGATTCCATCAAACTACAATATTGAGACAAGAGTCGGTATATAGTAGAGAGCATGCATCAAGAGATAGCCGCCTTTCTTCCTAAGGTATTGATGATTCCAACAAACTACAATATTGAGACAAGAGTCGGTATATAGTAGAGTGCATGCATCAAGAGATAGCCACCTTTCTTCCTAAAGTGTTGATGATTCCAACAAACTACATTACAATATTGAGACAAGAGTTAGTATATAGTAGACAGCATGCATCAAGAGATAGCCACCTTTCTTCCTAAGGTATTGATGATTCCTACAAACTACAATATTGAGACAAGAGTTAGTATATAGTAGACAGCATGCATCAAGAGATAGCCGCCTTTCTTCCTAAGGTATTGATTCCAACAAACTACAATATTGAGACAAGAGTTAGTATATAGTAGACAGCATGCATCAAGAGATAGCCACCTTTCTTCCTAAGGTATTGATGATTCCTACAAATTACAATATAGAGACAAGAGTTAGTATATAGTAGACAGCATGCATCAAGAGATAGCCGCCTTTCTTCCTAAGGTATTGATTCCAACAAACTACAATATTGAGACAAGAGTTAGTATATAGTAGACAGCATGCATCAAGAGATAGCCACCTTTCTTCCTAAGGTATTGATGATTCCTACAAACTACAATATTGAGACAATAGTAATTATATAGTAGAGAGCATGCATCAAGAGATAGCCGCCTTTCTTCCTAAGGTATTGATGATTCCAACAAACTACAATATTGAGACAAGAGTTAGTATATAGTAGACAGCATGCATCAAGAGATAGCCGCCTTTCTTCCTAAAGTATTGATGATTCCTATAAACTACAATATTGAGACAAGAGTCAGTATATAGTAGAGTGCATGCATCAAGAGATAGCCGCCTTTCTTCCTAAAGTATTGATGATTCCTACAAACTACAATATCGAGACAAGAGTCAGTATATAGTAGACAGCACGCATCAAGAGATAGCCGCCTTTCTTCCTAAAGTATCGATGCTTCCTACAAACTACAATATTGAGACAAGAGTCAGTATATAGTAGACAGCATGCATCAAGAGATAGCCACCTTTCTTCCTAAAGTATTGATGATTCCAACAAACTACAATATTGAGACAAGAGTCAGTATATAGTAGAGTGCATGTATCAAGAGATAGCCACCTTTCTTCCTAAAGTATTGATGATTCCAACAAACTACATTACAATATCGAGACAAGAGTCAGTATATAGTAGACAGCATGCATCAAGAGATAGCCGCCTTTCTTCCTAAAGTATTGATGCTTCCTACAAACTACAATATTGAGACAAGAGTCAGTATATAGTAGACAGCATGCATCAAGAGATAGCCACCTTTCTTCCTAAAGTATTGATGATTCCAACAAACTACAATATTGAGACAAGAGTTAGTATATAGTAGACAGCATGCATCAAGAGATAGCCGCCTTTCTTCCTAAAGTATTGATGATTCCTATAAACTACAATATTGAGACAAGAGTCAGTATATAGTAGAGTGCATGCATCAAGAGATAGCCGCCTTTCTTCCTAAAGTATTGATGATTCCTACAAACTACAATATCGAGACAAGAGTCAGTATATAGTAGACAGCACACATCAAGAGATAGCCGCCTTTCTTCCTAAAGTATCGATGCTTCCTACAAATTACAATATTGAGACAAGAGTCAGTATATAGTAGACAGCATGCATCAAGAGATAGCCACCTTTCTTCCTAAAGTATTGATGATTCCAACAAACTACAATATTGAGACAAGAGTCAGTATATAGTAGAGTGCATGTATCAAGAGATAGCCACCTTTCTTCCTAAAGTATTGATGATTCCTACAAACTACAATGTCGAGACAAGAGTCAGTATATAGTAGACAGCATGCATCAAGAGATTGCCGCCTTTCTTCCTAAAGTATTGATGCTTCCTACAAACTACAATTTTGAGACAAGAGTCAGTATATAGTAGACAGCATGCATCAAGAGATAGCCACCTTTCTTCCTAAAGTATTGATGATTCCAACAAACTACAATATTGAGACAAGAGTCAGTATATAGTAGAAGGCATGCATCAAGAGATAGCCGCCTTTCTTCCTAAAGTATTGATGATTCCTACAAACTACAATATTAAGACAAGAGTCAGTATATACTAGAAGGCATGCATCAAGAGATAGCCGCCTTTCTTCCTAAAGTATTGATGATTCCTACAAACTACAATATTGAGACAAGAGTCAGTATATAGTAGACAGCATGCATCAAGAGATAGCCACCTTTCTTCCTAAAGTATTGATGCTTCCTACAAACTACAATATTGAGACAAGATTCGGTATATAGTAGACAGCATGCATCAAGAGATAGCCACCTTTCTTCCTAAAGTATTGATGATTCCTACAAACTACAATATTGAGACAAGAGTCGGTATATAGTAGATTGCATGTATCAAGAGATAGCCGCCTTTCTTCCTAAAGTATTGATGATTCCAACAAACTACAATATCAAGACAAGTGTCAGTATATAGTAGAGAGCCTGCATCAAGAGATAGCCGCCTTTCTTCCTAAAGTATTGATGATTCCTACAAACTACAATATTGAGACAAGAGTCAGTATATAGTAGACAGCATGCATCAAGAGATAGCCACCTTTCTTCCTAAAGTATTGATGATTCCAACAAACTACAATATTGAGACAAGAGTCAGTATATAGTAGAGAGCCTGCATCAAGAGATAGCCACCTTTCTTCCTAAAGTATTGATGATTCCAACAAACTACAATATTGAGACAAGAGTCAGTATATAGTAGAGAGCCTGCATCAAGAGATAGCCACCTTTCTTCCTAAAGTATTGATGATTCCAACAAACTACAATATTGAGACAAGAGTCAGTATATAGTAGAGAGCCTGCATCAAGAGATAGCCACCTTTCTTCCTAAAGTATTGATGATTCCAACAAACTACAATATTGAGACAAGAGTTAGTATATAGTAGACAGCCTGCATCAAGAGATAGCCGCCTTTCTTCCTAAAGTATTGATGATTCCAACAAACTACAATATTGAGACAAGAGTCAGTATATAGTAGACAGCATGCATCAAGAGATAGCCACCTTTCTTCCTAAAGTATTGATGATTCCTACAAACTATGCTATCGCCAGACCTGAGTGTATCTCTAGCGTAAATTATTGGATTGGATGTTGAATGGGTTCTCTAGAAAATCAGTTTTTGGAGATAAAATGGTCGCTATGGTGAACCAATGATGTACTGAAGTTCTCTTTGAGCCCATATCGTGAGTTGGACGATAGCTATCCAGTAATGCATAAATAAATGATGCTTCAATACTATCTGACAACATTCGTTGAAGATACATAAATGGTTAATATTGGAAAATGTGATGGTAGCTAGGAGTCCAATGTTTACAGTGATAAGTTGTTGGTGTAATATTATGTAGTGAAGTGGAATATTTATACAGAACACTCTCGGTCTGTATTCACCATATATAGCTAAATATCTATTCTCATTCTAAATGTATTCGTACTCCAAAATGTAGACACATTTTGACTCGTCTAAAGCAGACGACTTTTGAAGTCATTGCGGCAAAAGGAGAATTGTTTCCCCCTTTCTTGGATGTTTTCAAGTGGTCTGGTGCAAAGACATAGAACGTCATCTTTTATGCCTTTCCCTCTTTCTAGATTCATTTTGATGCATCTGCAGCAGACAAATTTGAAAAATCAATGTGGCAAAAGGAAAAAAAATGCTCTTTATGAGCAAATTCTACTTTTGCCACAATGTTGTAAAGATTATTAAATAATCATATCTTCATTTGTAGAGATTTTTCATATTTGTTTGCCTAAATGGTTTCAAAGTCGTCTGCTGCAGATTGGTAGTATCTGGGAAAGGGTTAAAGAATGGAGACTTTTGATTGGCATCATACATCAGATTTAGCCAGTCCAAAGCATGGGCTTTAATTTGGGGAATTAGAATACATTTTCTGTTAAAACCCTTTCCCTCCTATAGACGCTTTTCTCTCCGCAGTAGATGGCTTTTTGAAAAGATAGTGACAAAAGAAGAAATTGCTCAAAACAAGCAATTTCTCCTTTTGCCACAATGTCACTTTTAGTCATAGGTTATCCATTCAATTATAGAGATTTTCTATTTTTTGACAAAATATGTTCAAAGTCATCTGCTGCAGAATTGTCATCGTATGAGGGAAAGGGTTAATAGTTTTTCTTAGATGGAATCATATTATGTAACAAACATCTGTTTCAGATTACTTTCTGATTTAGAAATGAACAAACAATGAGGATTAAGGTTGAATTGGTTGTCATTTGCTATTTCTCTTATTTCAAAAATGTTATATACATGTAGTTTGTTTCAGAATGATGTTTCTGAATGAGTTTTCTCATTCGCCTTAGTTGTTTTGCATTCTGAAGATATTTATAAATTGGAAGAGTCTTAAAAATAGCCTATCAGGGATCAGTAACAGTGAATAAATTTATTTCAAGGGACAAGACTTAGTCTTGTTGATAAAATGTGTTACAGTGTTTTCAAAAATGGTTTTAATGTTGCCAACAGTTTATCCGGAGTGGGGGTGATAAAGAATACTACTACTACTTCTACTGCTATTCTGGATTAACCCTTTCCCACATACAGCAAATCTTCAGCAGAGAACTTATGGAAAATATCTTTGTAAAACAACAGATATTTCTATAGACGATAATATAATTATTGAATCGAGATGGAAACATTACGGCCAAAGGGTAAATTGCACCAGGCCACTTGAAAACATTGAGGAAACTGTGGACATTTTTGCATTAACCCTTTCCCTCATACGGCAATTCTGCAGCAGACGGCTTTGAACGTATTTTGTGAAAAAATAGAAAATCTCCATAAGTGAATGGATAACCTACGACAAAAAGTGGAAAACATTGTGGCAAAAGGAGAAATTGCACGTTCTGTGCAATTTCTTCTTTTGTCACTATGTTTTCAAAAAGCCGTCTGCTGCAGAGGCGTCAGAAAGCGTTTATATGAGAGGGAAAGGGTTAAAATTGTACTCGGTGATTTTCTGATGTTACAGCTGAGCCAAGGTAGCTCATTCGGTAGCGACTCGAGCTGTCAATCTAGGGGTTCTGAGTTCGAACCCCAGCTCAGCCAACAATCTTTCCGACGTTTGACAAAAGTCACTGCGACAAGCGTCATTCGTCTTCCACAATGGGCTAATAGTCTATGTGGAAAAGCAGCCAGTTGATTGGAAAGAATGTTTTGTGGAGTACTGGTGTGAGAAAGCCAGTAAACTTTATTAAGTGTCCGCTCCAAAACGTTTAAACCACTTCGAGGATTTTGAAATAACTTGCCACAAATGTTCACCATACTGAGAAAATGTGCTGAACGCATGTTAAAACCACTTTAGTTCAAGGTTGCAATTAGAGGTCAAAGGTCATATGACTATATTTTATGTCCGCTCAATAACTTTTGAACCGTTTGAATTTATTTATTGGGGTTTTACGCCGCTTTCAACATTATATCAGTTATATAACGGCGACAGTTCACTTATTCATGATCCCTTGGTAAACAAACCAGTACTAGGCTAGAAAATGTGCCTTGCCCATGGGCACTCCACGATGACAGAGGTGCCGTGACTGGGGATCGAAGCCGAGACACCCGGTTTCGAAATCCCCGACGCTAACCACTCGATCACAGCGGATTTCTTGAACCGTTTGAAGGATTTTGAAATAACTCACCTCAAATGTTAACCATAGTGAAGTTAATGTGCAGAGCGCATGTTAAAACCACTTTGGTTCAAGGTCAAGGTTTCAGTATTGCAATCATTAACAAATGCAATGGGGGACAGGGGGAGACATATGTTTCTGTGACAAAAACAACCATCTAGTTCAATGATAGTTTTAACCCTTTCCCATGTACATTAAATCTGCAGCAGACCAGTTTGAAATCATCTTAGAAAAAGCATGTTGCAAGAGTTGAAAACGTCATTAGGCGGCCCTAAATCAATCACCTGCATGTTAGTAGCTTTCAAATTGTTCAAATAGTTAATGCCTTATTAACCCTTTCCCTCATACGACAATTCTGTAGAAGACGACTGTGAACGTATTTTGTCAAAAAATGGAAAATCTCTTTAATTGAACGGATGACCTATGACAAAAAGTGGAAAACATTGTGGCAAAAGGAGAAATTGCACGTTCTGTGCAATTTCTTCTTTTGTCACTATGTTTTCAAAAAGCCGTCTGCTGCAGAGACATCAGCAAGCACTCTTTGCAGTTTCATTACTAACCCTTGTTTCATGATATAACCAGTTACTCATTTGCTACTATACTGTCACTCAGGTAATCAATTTGGGGCCATCTTGAATCTTCCTTACATACCTTAAAAGGAATATGCAACTGAAAACTTTGTAAACATCTTGTCATGAATCTGAAAATTGTGAATTTCTGAAATTATTGAATCGAACTGAAAACATTGTGGCTAAAGGAAAATTTCTCATTATACCCCCAGATACTTAGTATATGGGGGCTATATAGGAGTCACGCTTGACGGTCGGTTTGTCGGTCCGTTGGTCTGTGGACATTTCTTGTGAACACTATTTCTCAACAACCCTTGGTCAGAATTCAATATAACTTCACAAGAATGATTGATACCAAGCCTAGTTGTGCATATTGTTGGCGTGTTGCACTGGAATTATTTTTAAATGAGTTATGGCCCCTTGAATTTCTCATACATATGTGTATTGTCAGGCACCAGCTTCAGTGATATTTCTAGTTATATGCAATTTCTCCTTTTGTCACAGTGTATTGTTAAAGCTGTTGTAGATTTGTCTAAATGTTTCTGCAATTGGGAAAGGATTTAACCCTTTTCCTCATACGACAATTCTGCAGCAGACGACATTGAACGTATTTTGTCAAGACATAGAAAATCTCCATAATTGAATGGATAACCTATGACAAAAAGTGGAAAACATTGTGGCAAAAGGAGAAATTGCACGTTCTGTGCAATTTCTTCTTTTGTCACTATGTTTTCAAAAAGCCGTCTGCTGCAGAGGCATCAGAAAGCGTCTATATGAGGGAAAGGGTTTAAGAATCCATTTGGACTTGCATAATCGATACTGTGTTGAATGATGATTTGATTTTTGATTGATTATCTTTCTTGTGGTGTTTTCCTTTGGGAACGATTATCATCTTTAACCCTTTCCCACATGCAGACACACTTTAGCGCATCTGCAGCAGATGACTTTTGGTAAAATATTATGGCAAAAGGATAATGATCATGATAATTGATTTCTCCTTTCGCCCTACAGTTTTCAAATCATTTCAATGATCATACATAGATTTCCTGACTTTTGCAAAGAGCCAAAGACTCGTTGTTGTATGTGGGAAAGGGTTAAGATTATTATGATTGTATGCTTTTAAGTTTAAATATGGCACTGTCAAAATTATGTCAAGATATTCAGATGATGTGAAGAGTGCATGTTTCTGCCAGCTGAGGCAAAGGTCAAGGTCTCACTTAGAGGTCAAAGGTCATTTGGTGTATTGTACTGCTAGAATTATTATACCCCCGCAAGCGTAGTTTGAAGGGGGTATACTGGAATCAGCCTGTTGGTCGGTCCGTCGGTCTGTCCGCAAAATCTGTTCCATTGTACTCCTCCTTCAGTTTCTACCTGATTTACTTGATACTTGGCATAAATGTTAATCAGGAGTAGTAGATGTGCAACACACAAATTTCATGTCCCTGTGACCTTCACCTTGACCTCGGACCTTGAAATAGGATTTTTTTTTTTGTTAAAATCTAATCTGTTGTACTCCTCCTTCAGTTTCAACCTGATTTACTTCATACTTGGCATAAATGTTAATCAGGAGTAGTAGATGTGCAAGACGCAAATTTCATGTCCCTGTGACCTTCACCTCTGACCTTGAAATAGGAATTTTTTTCTTAAAATATAATCTGGTGCGACATACTCCTCCTTCAATTTCAACCGGATTTACTTGAAACATGGCAAAATGGAGCCGTTTTGTGTGGCATCAGCCTGTCGGTCGGTCGGTCCAGATAAAAGGAGCCGTTTTGTGTTTTATATCATCTTAGTATTTCTTTTTGATACTGATATTCAAATTGTCTGACCCTAACCCTGAGTCAAAGATAATACTGTGAGATATAATATGTGTCAGGGGTTGGGGCGGGGGTATTAATCACCTTTAGTGATAGTTCTAGTTTTGAAATACCTTGCCCACAAATGTTCACCATATAGAGACGATGTGCAGAGCGCATACTTCTACCAGCTCCATTGAGGGTGAAGGTCGCATTTATAGGTAGAAGGTCACATGACTAGATTTCATGTCTGTTCCATATATAGGGATTTTTAAATAACTTGCCACAAATATTAACCATATTGAGATGATGTGCAGAGTGCAGGTTTCTGCCAGCTCAGTTGAGAGTCAAGGTCGAACTTTCAGGTCAAAGGTCATATGACTTTACGACTTTTTTATGTGTTTGTTCCATATCTCTAATCCTCATGCTTGAAGGATTTTGAGATAACTTGTCACAAATGTTCACCTGAATGCGACGATGTATCTGCCATAATCATTTTATTAGCTCTTCCATTTTGTTTGTGATACCTCTGCAGACGACTTTGAAATGAAGAACAATTAATTCTTTTCCCTCAACATTCATGAATTTCATGGTAAACTCTGTATTTTAATAATTATTTAATCTTTTTCAGAAAGTACAAACTGGATAGCCTGGAAAGAGTTAACCGTCGCTGGTAAAACCCGCCTCAATGTTGCTATTATTAGAAACAATGGGATGTGGTCGCAGCAAGAATCAATCCCCGAAGAACGGAGGGCAAGACATCCCCGACACCAAAGAAAAAGGAACTGGACGAAAGAAAAAGAGTAAAGGTATTTTGTTTTTGTACTAACTTGGTTTTTAACCCTTTCACTCATATAGACGCTTTCTGACGCCTCTGCAGCAGAGCGAGCAATTTCTCCTTTTGCCACAATGTTTTCTACTTTTAGTCATAGGTTATCCATTCAATTATAGAGATTTTCTATTTTTTGACAAAATATGTTCAAAGTCGTCTGCTGCAGAATTGTCGTATGAGGGAAAGGGTTAAAGCAGACGGCGTTTTGAAAACATAGTGACAAAAGAAGAAATTGCACAGAACGTGCAATTTCTCCTTTTGTCACAATGTTTTCCACTTTTAGTCATAGGTTATCCATCTGACAAAATACGTTTGAAATGATTTAGTCAAAAAGTGGGCTGCTACTTTTGTCTGTTGATAGGACTAATGATGGTAAATAAGTATTGTAAGTTTCAAAGTAATATCTAATAGTTTTGTTGGTACGAACATTCTAAATCATAAAAGGGCCTGAATTAAAAAAAAATGATCCTTGACAGAGTTACCTTCTCTTGTCTACAGGTGGGGGTTATGATGGTAAACAAGTATTCCAAGTTCCACAGCATAAGTTTAAAAGGGTCAAGTCAATAATTGGATTTTACCCAGATTCCATGTACTTTATAAGTTAATAAGGGGCCATAATTCTTACAAACACCTTCACAGAGTTATGTACTCTTGGCTGTTGATGGAGGTTATGATGTAAAGTATCTAATGGTTTGGAAATAAAGTGGGGTGATACGAAGAACTTTACCAAAAAAGTTGAAAAATGGCAATAATTCTTACAAACACATTCACAGAGTTATGTACTCTTGTCTGTTTATGGAGGTAATGATAGTGAACTAGTATTGTAAGTTCACAGCAATATCTCTAAATATTTTGAAAAAAAGTGAGGTGGTACAAAAAAAACTTAACCAAGTTGTGACGCTGACACCATGGCAAGGCGAGTAGGATAGTTAGCCTTTTTTTTTGGCGGAAAGTCACGCTTAAAAGGTATCGACAAGAATTTAAAGTTGAATACACTTTGGCACAAGTGTTGTCAAGTCTTAACCTCATATAGACGCTTTCTGACACCTCTGCAGCAGACGGCTTTTTGAAAACATAGTGACAGAAGAAGAAATTGCTCAAAACAAGCAATTTCTCCTTTTGCCACAATGTTTTCCACTTTTAGTCATAGGTTATCCATTCAATTATAGAGATTTTCTATTTTTTGATGAAATATGTTCAAAGCCTTCTGCTGCAGAATTGTTGTATAGTTGAAAACATTGTGGAAAAAGAAGAATTTGTCCTTTTTCCACAATGCTTTCAATGATTTTCAATAATAACGCTTGCATTGATGGAGAGTTTCCATATATTTGTGTGCACAAAGTCTTATGAATAAATCTGAATGTTAAAGAGGCACCTTTGATTTCACCAATGATATTTAAGGTTGAAAACATTGCAGCAAAAGTTGAAATTGCTCATTATGCAAAGCTGCTTTGAAAGTATTCTGCTGCAGATTTGTTTTGAGTGGGAAAGGGTTAACATCTTTATGAATAGATCACATTGTTATAGAGTCACTCTTGAGTTTACCAATAAGGTTAAATGAATAAACCCTTTCCTTCATGCTGACACATGTTAAGGCCTCTGCAGCAGACGTTTTTGAAAACATTGTGACAAAAGGACTAAATTGCTCATAATGAGCTATTGTCACTTTTGTCACTATACTTTCATTTAATTAACCCTTTCCCTCATATTTACGCTTTCTGACGCCTCTGCAGCAGACAGCTTTTTGAAAACATAGTGACAAAAGAAGAAATTGCACAAAACGTGCAATTTCTCCTTTTGCCACAATGTTTTCCACTTTTAGTCATAGGTTATCCATTCATTTATAGAGATTTTCCATTTTTTGACAAAACATGTTCAAAGTCGTCTGCTGCAGAATTGTCGTATGTGGGTAAGGGTTAACCCTTTTCTGAAGCATCTGCAGCAGACAGCTTTTGAAAACACTGTGACAAATGGAGGAATTGCTTAAAATGAGCAATTTCTCCTTTTGCCACAGTGTTTTCACTTTATTCAGTTATTATAGTAGAATTTTTATAGCGATTTTTCACATTTTTCAAATACTTTTTAAAGTCATCTGCTGTAGATGTGCTGTATGTGGGAAAAGGGTTTAAGAGATTTTTCTTATATAAAACTTTAGGAATAGTGCACACTGTTATATTACTAAGGCACTGTTGAATTCACCTATGAGAATTAGGGAATTAACAGTAGATTGTAAAAGTTCAAAGTGAATACAGATATAATGAAGATCAATAATTTAATATACCACCCAAGTGTGAAATTCCTCTCCCATCAATCAGTACCTTATGAACCATAGCATGATATATTGGTTCTCATTGGTATTTGTCTTGCTTATTTAACCCCTCATACCACAATTCTGCAGCAGACGACTTTGAGCATATTTTGTCAAAAAATAGATAATCTCTATAATTGAATGGATAACCTATGACTAAAAGTGGAAAACATTGTGACAAACGGAGAAATTGTTCGTTTCGAGCAATTTCTTCTTCTGTCACTATGTTTTCAAAAAGCTGTCTGCTGCAGAGGTGTCAGAAAGTGTCTATATGAGGGAAAGGGTTAACCCTTAGTACAATAAACTTTGAAAATGTATAGGCAAAAATATTGAAAATCTCTACCAATGACATTATAATTATTTGATGGAGTAAAATATATTGTGGCAAGAGGAGAAACTGCTCGTTACACTTTTTTGCAGTGATTTCTGAAAATGTGTTAAAATATGGCTCCAAGTAGTGTAGTCACTTAACCCTTTCCCTCATACGACAATTTCGCAGCAGATGACTTTGAACCTTTTTGTCAAAAAATAAAAAATCTCTATAATTGAATGGATAACCTATGACTAAAAGTGGAAAACATTGTGACAAAAGGAGAAATTGCTTGTTTCGAGCAATTTCTTCTTTTGTCACTATGTTTTCAAAAAGCCGTCTGCTGCAGGGGCGTCAGAGAAAGCATCTTTATGAGGGAAAGGTTAAATGAAAGTCACAACAATTGAATAGTCTAAAACATGGTAACAAAAGGAGAAATCGCTTGTTTTGATCAATTTCTTTTTTTGTCGAGATGTTTTCAAAAAGCCGTCTGCTGCAGAGGTGTAGGGGTTTATCATTTTCTCTAATGCAGACAACTTTTGACGTCTCTGCAGTTTTTTTGAACATTGTAGGAAAAGAGAGAAAATGGTTTGTTTTTTGATGTTTTTGGCTCAACTAGTATCAAAATAATATTCACAGTCTATTAACCAGTTGTTATAAATAATCAGAGCTCTCGATAAGAGGCGTTTTGCATGTTCTCAAATCATTATTTGACCCGTAAACTCAGTGAGACGATTCTTTTGAGTACCCACATCATAGGGATCAGTTGAATAATAAGAGAGATATTATAGGGAAAAGAGCTGAATACCCCTCTTTATGTGGACCTTTGAATTATACAATTCGATAATGGTTGCATTCTTCCTCTTCGTATTTTGTTGCTATAAAGCTGCCATTTGTTTTCATGTATTGATAATTAATGCACTCTTTCAACTAAATCCATTATGTACGAAGCCCAGATTACTTTTTAAAACATGAAGGCAAAAAAAATACATAAAATCTTTACATAATGAAATTGTAATTATTGAATACATTGAAAACATTGTGGTAAAATAAGAAATTGCTCATTTATATGAGGCTAGTGCATGGGAAAGGATTAAATTTTATAAAAACAATATTGACAGATAATCCAATTGTATATGTAACATGATTTTCTTGAGATATGTTCAAAACAGACAACACTCAAATATATTGCGTTCTACACAAATGTTTTTAACCCTTTATCACATACAACAAAATTTAATCTACAGCAGACGATTTTGAACACATCTCTTCTCAAGATATGGAAAATATCTAGAAATGAAGGTATAATTACTGAGAAAAAGTTGAAAACATTGTGGAAATAGGAGAAATGTTTTAAAGACTGTACTTGAGCATGTTGAAACTTTGTCAGAGTGTTGGTATTGATGATGTCTGTTTTAAATTGGGTCATATCAAGTCAAGGTCACTAGGCCAAGCTTTTTAAAAGGTCTTTTTTTCTTCTTTTGCCACTACGTTTTCAAAAAGCTGTCTGCTGCAAAGGCGTCCGAAAGCGTCTATATGAGGGAAAGGGTTAAGTATTGTTCATGGTGAGCGCTACAAATTGACTCTATTGTTATTGAATAGAGTTGAACATATTGTGGAAAAAGGGGAAATGGCTCACCATGAGCAATTTCTCCTTCTGCCACAAGGTTTTCAAATGTTGTCAGAGCTAACATCTCAATTCATACCGATTGACTTGCTGGCGTTTATTCATTAACGAGTACTTCATTAATATTTAACAGTGATGGTCTTGTAAGACTTACATCATGGGCCTCATGCAAAGCAGTTCTAACTGCATGGTAAAACAAGATGTATTTACAGTCCTTTTTGCATGAAGCCATCTTCATGTATTATTGACTGAGTAATGAGTAATTTGTGATCAGACTACAACAAATCTTCAATCTCTGACACTAGTCTTGTTCATCATAAATCTTACCCTGATACAGACTATTAAAGATGGCACTGAAGCAGAGGATTTGTTTGTTTGTTTTGTCTTGTTTTGTTGGGGTTTTACGCCGTTTTCAACATTATTTCAGTTACATCACGGCAACAGTTCACTTATAATTGATCCCTGTGTTAACCTTTTTCCTCATATAAACGCTTTTGGACGCCTCTACAGCAGACGGCTTTTTGAAAACATAGTGACAAAAGAAGAAATTGCACAAAACATGGTCATGCAATTTCTCCTTTTGGCACAATGTTTTCCACTTTTAGTCATAGGTTATCCATTAAATTATGGAGATTTTCTTTGTTTTGACAAAATACGTTCAAAGTCGTCTGCTGCAGAATTGTCGTATGAGGGAAAGGGTTAACAAACCAGTGCTAGGCTAGGAAATGTGCCTTGCCAAAGCGCACCCCACCATGACCACAGCGTCGTGACTTGGGATCGAACTTGGGACACTTGGTGTCAAACTCCCAATGCTAACCACTAGGCCATGGCAGATTCCTCTGAAGCATATGAAATGAAAACATTATCGGCAAAAGAAGAAATTGTTAAAAACTTTGATTTTTTTTGCAAATTCTTCCTCGAATTTGTTAACCCATATCTATATATCAAAGCGCCAATGGCACTGTAGTGGCGATCGTATGGAAAATCCTGCAAAGTAACAAGCAGTATATCGGTGTAGGGCTTGCGATGACTCTGGTGCGGGTATATTTGAGAATGTATCAACCCTGCATCTTTTGACAGTAGAATAATGTTAGTTTGCCAGAATGTTGTCTTGGTGATTATTTAGTTACGTTCTGAAATTGGTCATGATGTGTTCAAAATTAGGCCATTCCAAAGTTATGAAAAATCTAGTTGGTATTCGATAGACTACCGTTTTAGCTCATTAGAATGACTATTTGTAATCTAAATTGTTTGGGTAATCACATGTTTATCACCAGGTCGTTAGGCCATATTAAGATAAAATATATTTTACACTTTAGAAATGACTAAAGAAAGGAGAGAAAACAGTATCCATTAGTTTGGTGTTTGTTTCAATTATGTCCGATATTAAACAGGTCTGTTCAATTTAGTCCCTTCACATTGCATGATTGAGGGTTGTCACAGTGTATTTATATGTCTCTGAGGTTGTTAAACTGCTTCGAATAATGTGAGTGCAAAAACAAACACAAAACATGCTCCAAAAGCACAATTTCACTATTTGCCAAACTGTTTAATTTATGAAAATATAGGCATATATTATAATGCTAGATCTTCAAACTCAATTAGGCTACACTGTCAGCATTGATTGCTAATTGACTCTAGAACGTGCAGACGTGTATACATAACGTGTGTACACACTGCCATCGTGTGTCCTTTAAACCTTTGTAAACCAGTCTTATTATCTAGACGCTTTCATATATTTAAACAAGTACAAAATAAAGCGTTTATAATATTGAGATTTACAAGCTTTTCTGGTTTTTGGTCTCGCGAGCTATTTATAGAACCTTTTGGAATTTCCAGATTTGAGTATCACCAGAGTTGTCGTTATTTGCAAGGCAGAACGCGCAATGATATTTATTATCTGCCAAATCATGACGAAGATAATCAGAGTACAACCAACTCCTGCCGAATCAGGTTAAAGGTCAAAAGGTTACGGTTGACTACAGTAAAAATAAAACGAGGCACAGGAGTATCATGATACTCTGCATAGCGTACCCAAGACGCCCGATGATATTTATTATCTGCCCAAACATGAAGAAAGATAATATGTAAATAGTTTAACTCTATTTAGATATTTTCTCGATAAATCTCAAATATTAGTACCAATCCGGTATCAAAGTAGCACTAACATTATCATTATTAATCGTGTGCATGCATCACTGATGGAACTATATATATATATGGCGGTTTAACGGAAGTGAGTAAATTGCCTTTGCAGAAATATCCAACCGATTGTTCAAATACGACTATATAATTTTTTTTTCGTTGTTGTTGTTTTGGTAGCACTGTGGCGATTGTCAACCAATCGTCACAATAACAAAACTGCAATAGACAACTTGGAAAATATTGTGGAAAAATATGGAAATTCCTTATAAATGAAGTTGTAACTATTGAATAGCTTTGAAGATTGTATGTTGCAAAAGAAGAAAAACATTGTGACAAAGTGAGAAATTGCTTTTTTATGAGCAATTTCTCTTTTAGCCCTGGGTCCGAAACTATAAAACTCTGAAAACGTTCTCAGTGCTCAGAAATGAACTCCATGTTCCAATTAAGGCTTCTGATTGGTCAATTTGGAGAACAAGTTTGCTTCTGACCAATCAGAGACTTGAGAACAAATTCTGAGCACAGATTAAACTTTTATAGTTTTGGGAGCGAGAATATTTTCAAAAAAGTGTCCATGGCAAATGTGTCAAATTGGGCCTGCTCGATATGCGCATGTGTGAAAAAAAAAACCTGTTGATTCGTGCAGTAAAGTCTTGAGTCTACAGTATTTTGCATTGGCTTCTCTCCATAGTGCTTAGAGTCGCAGGGAAAGCATAACAACTGATTGATCTGTGTACAGGTTAGTCAGATGCACAGGTACTACAGGTAAATGATCAAGGAATCACTGTATTAACTGAAATACTGTTGAAAGCAACGTAAAAAACAATTCAAACAAGCAGTGCATGCATACATGCACAGTCATTGTTGAATGCCCTTTGGCAATGCACATTTCCTAGCCTTAAGTGAAATGTTGTTGTGATATGACTGAAATAATGTTGAAAATGTCATAAAACCTCAATAAAACAAACAAACAAACATGTATAAATAAGACCCTCCTTTTGACATGACTTGCCTGAACTGATTGTTATACATTGAATATCCCCATGCGGCTTAATTCAAAGAAAGAAGTGATTCTATTCTGTTTACCCGAAACAAGCAATTAAGCCTGGATTTAATTGATTAAAGCTTTTTGCCTTCTTCAAGCCAGGAGTCTGATAGGCTATTACAGAAACTCTGTAAATTAAAAATTATCCTAAGAAAGAAAAACCTTGACAATCAACTAGTATCTTTCTATTCCCCTTTCCCTCATACAACAAATCTGCAGCAGACGACTCTGAACATATTTTGTCAAAAAATAGAAAATCTCTATAATTGAATGGATAACCTAGGACTAAAACTGGAAAACATTGTGGCAAAAGGAGAAATTGCTCGTTATGAGCAATTTCTTCTTTTGTCACTATGTTTTCAAAAAGCTGTCTGCTGCAGAGGCGTCATAATTTAGTATCTATATTAGGGAAAGGGTTAAGTAAAAAATATGAAAACTCTCTATAACCAAAAGAACAATTCTTATATACAGTTGAAAACATTGTGGCAAAAGAGGAAATTGCTGATTTTCTTCTTTTGCCACAATGTTTTCAAATGTTGTTTGCTGCAGAGGCATCAAAAAGCATCAATATGTGGGAAAGGGAAGTAAAGATGACTTTTAACACCTGCAGCAGGTTAAAAAGATTGATGATAAGAAGAATTAATTAAATCAAACAATTTTTGTTTCCCCCGACAATGTCCAAAAAAGGGTGTTTTGCAAAAGTCAACTTTAAGGCATTTGCCATTAGTGTTAACCCTTTCCCTCATACTACAATTCTGAAGCAGACGACTTTGAACGCATTTTGTCAAAACATAGAAAATCTCCATAATTGAATGGATAACCTATGACAAAAAGTAGAAAACATTGTGGCAAAAGGGGAAATTGCACGTTTTGTGCAATTTCTTCTTCTGTCACTATGTTTTCAAAAATCTCTCTGCTGCAGAGGCATCAGAAAGCGTCTATATGAGGGAAAGGATTAATCCAGATCAGCCAGCCCATCAACTCTGTCTGATCTGGCTCTGCACTAGGGCTGTAATGATACATTCGAATATTCAATATAACCGAATACAGATCTGTCCGAAATGTATTCGTTATTCGCTTGACCCAGAACCAAAAATATTTACGAATATTATCCAAAGCTGTATGATTTAAACTAAAATCAATTTTAATTTTGTCACACTTGCAAACCTCTTTAATTTCATAGCGCATTCGGCGCTATATTTATAGGGTACCCCACCCACAACAGCTGACCACTGATTTTGCAACATATTTTTTATTCATTTATAATGTTGATGTTATGTTCGCTACAAGGTATTTTGACATACGTTTTTGTGTTTTTAAAATGTGTTTTTAATTCATTTTGTATTATAATTCAAATGAAAAGTAGGGAAAATTCCCATTTAATGACAACCAAAAGCTGCCAACAAAAAATGGCGAACCATGCAGAAATTGAAAATATTGAACCTTTTGCCAAATATACGTCAGCTGTTTGGGAAAATTTCGGATTTCCGAAAGGACTCCAGGAAGACTTTCCATTGCTAACTATCTGCACAATTGGAAAACATGAAAGCAGGTATCAAATAGTTAAACGCTACATTAAATTAACAATTACCTCCCTTGCTTATGCCTCTTGTAAAATCAAAGTACTGAAAGTATTTAAGTTAATATTCTTTCGAGGATCACAAGCATGTCGACTATGGACAAATAGTCAAATACGTTATTAACTTTTATACTGTTCTATAGTTAGATTTTATTTGTCAGAAGAGTGACAAGACTTACTAGTCAATCATTATACTTTCTATAGTCATTTGAATTCTGATTTCTTTTGTGTTTACATGTTGTTAAATTCATGACAGTATTCGTGAATAAATATTCGTATTCGTTATCCTGTATTCGTGATACGTATCGTAATTCTCGCCACCTAGTGTATTCGTTACAACCCTACTCTGCACTGATGAATAATATATCATAGATCTTTAGCATGGATATGCATGTGAGATCATATTTTAAGCCATGCATATTGTCATGCATCACAAACAAACCAACAATTAATTGTTAAAAACAACCCAGTTCTCGTGCATCCGTGCATCTGATGGCTTTTGTTTGTAAAGAAGAAATCACAAATGGCAATCGAGTGTACCGGTCAGAACATATTGATTGGTTAAAAAAATCCTGCATCTAATTTGCAAATCACATCTATGAATTACGTTAAGGTTGATTTTCTCAGATCAACCATTGAGTCCGAGCAGATTGTTTTAGTTACACACTGTTTGCTATTCACTCAGTGGCTACAGAAGCTTTCAAGAAAAAGATAACAAACCAAGGGTATTAAAAGTATTTCCCAATTGCAGTCGCAATTAGATGCATTTGTAGCAAACGACTTTTGAAAAAATTGTTGCAAAAAGGAGAAATTGCTCAAAACAAGCAATTTCTCCTTTTGCTACACCCATATTTCATCTCTATTCGATAATTATACATGAAGATTTTCATTAGTTTTTATGGGTTGATGCTTTCAAAGATATTTGCTGTTGATTTGTTGTACGTGGGAAAAGGTTCAGATGGCATGAATATGCTTGTTATCCAGGGATCATGGACAAGTTTATTGTCTCCCTGTTATAATAAATCAACCCTTTCCCTCATAAAGCTAATCTGCAGCAGAAGACTTTGAAAACATGGTGCAAAGTTTTGCTGCAGAGGCGTCAAGTATGTAAACACAAATGCTCTAAGGTTGTTTAACCTTTGCCACCTACAGACGCATTTTTGATGCAAAATAGCAGCAGACGACTTTTGAAAACATTGGAGTCAAAGGTGAAATTGCTCATACTGATCAATTTCTCCTTTGGCCACAATGTTTTCAACTTTATTTAACAATTAAACTGTCTTTATTGAGAATTTTCACGTTTTCGTCACTATGTTTTAGAAGTCGTCTGCTGCAGATTTGTTGTATGTGGTAAAGGGTTAACTTCTAGAGCCTGTTCTTATATATAAAAGAAACCAAAGTAAATGAAAGCTTGATATAAAGATGAGGTTGAAAACATTGCAGGAAAAGCAGATCTTATATATTTCCAAACATTCTCTTTTTTGTACTATGTTTGAAAATTTGTCTAGAGGAAGTGAATCCAAATGATGGTTCTGAGAGGAAAATATTAATTTCTGAGTATGTGAAATTGGTTTGTCTTCCTTCTCAAGCTGCTGCGTTTTTGACAGTCAAGATATTTTGTAAACTTTCAATCCTTTTCTAAAACAACTGATATTTTACACCACTCTGGCAGATGACTTTAAGAATATTATCGAAAATTGAGAAAATGCTCAAGATGAGAGATCGGAAATGGTGCATTTCATTCTTACTGCATTACTACTGCATGAAGGGCACAATGATAACATAGTAAATTTTAACAGCGCAAATTGGATAATGAAATTGACATGGTGCGCATTGAGAACTTGGCAGGATCATAGTAAAGATATAGAATGAACTTGAAAACTGCATTATATTTTGTATTGTATTGATCACTCTACCACGCAGCATTCATTAAATTGTTCAGACACAGTGCGGTCTTCATGTCAAGATATAATAATTATAATAATTATCATTAAATAAACCATGAAACACCATATGACTGATATATAGTTGAAAACGGCAAAACGCTATAATTATAGAGAAACTAACTTTAAAAAAAAGTAAACACAGTAAAAAGTAACTGTTATTTCAAGAAAAGAAAAAAAAAAAAAAAATCTAATTTAAATGTCTGAAAAATTTAGTTTTTGATTTCAATTTATTGTTTAAAATATTTTAGTTTTTAGCAATTTTTCCTTTTTAAGGAAGTTTTCAAAAGGCATCAATTGTCTGTATCGGAGGAATACTTAAAACCAATTTTCTTTGTAAAAATAAACTCTTTGGAGATATATTATTTAATTTATAAAAGATCTTGGCCTTTGGGACTTAAAGTTATCTTAATCTGATAAATTATTGCTTTTGTCCCGCTTCTGACAAGAAGTTATAATTCATAGCTCATCCTTTGTATCTTTCTTTGTCAAAATGTGATAAGCTTTTGCTGGAATTTATAGTAGAAAACCCTGTGCCAAAAAATAGCTCATATTTATACTTTCATTCAACTTTACTCACTCACTTACAGTAGAGATTTTTCATATTTTTGCATAATTGTTTTCAAAGTTGTCTACTGCAGATTTGTTATAAGTGGGAAAGGGTAATGTACTTTTTGTTTATGTCTACTTTTCTCCTAAAGTATTTTAACCCTTTCCCTTTTTTCAGAGACATTTTGAAACATCTGCTGCATACAACTTTTGAAATCATTGTTACAAAAGGATGAATATCTCTTGTTTAAAGCAATTTCTCCATTTGCCACAATGTTTTAAACTCTGTTCAATGAAATACTTTTAGTTATAGAGATTTTCCATACTTTTGCATAGACTTTTTGAAAGTCATCTGTTGCAGATTTGCTGTTCAAAAGTACTGGTCTGATTTGAAAATATATATTTTATATATTATACTTTAAAAATCTAATCGTACAAATAGTCATAATAGTTCCAATTTGAATATGATTTGGCATAAATATTCCGTGTGTGACCCTCTATCAAAATTATTTAAATTACATGTATTCCAACCCCTTGAAAAATTATAATGGCCACCAGGGGATGGACCTTGTTTTCCTCACATGTAAAGTATTGGAATGATTGAACAAAAAATTGGCACAAAGATTCCTTGGTGACCCTCTATCAAGATTGTTTAAATTATTACAATCCGTTGAAAAATATGGCCACCAGGGGGCAGAGATTAATTTCCTTATATGTTTATTGGATTAAAACTTTAAAAGTCTTCTTTACTAAAAGGTTCCGGCATGATTTAATAATAATTTGGCACAAAGATTCCTTGGGTGACCCTCTACTGAATTGTTCAAATCATGCTGATCTGATTAAAACATGTCCACAAGAAGGTAGGATGGGTTTCCATTATATGTTTATAGTAAGAACATTGAAAACTATTTAAGTTCTATTAAATCAGTTGTGCAATTTAGGACCATCATGGTCCTCTCGTCCCATTACAATTTAAAAGGTCCATTAAAGCTGAAATGAAAAATAATATTTCACCCTTTTTAGCTCGACTATTCGAAGAATATGAGAGCTTTACTACTCGCCCCGGCGTCGGCGTCGGCGTCTCCGTCGGCGTCCGGTTAAAGTTTTAGGGCAAGTTGGGATTTTCATTCATAAGTATTTGTGCTAGGGCTTTCATATTTGGAATATATTTACATCTTATACCTTTCTTCACATTGAACGCTAAAGATGCTGAGTGTGACCTTCCTTTTGGGAAAAAAAACATGATTTTCGGGGGTTAAAGTTTTAGGGCAAGTTGGATTTTTTTCTTTTTATTTTTTTTTTCTCAATAAGTACTTGTGCTAGGGCTTTCATATTTGGAATATAATTACATCTAATACCTTTCTTTATATTGTATGCTGAAGATTCTGAGTTTTACCTTCTTTTTGGGGTAAAAGACATGATTTTGGGTGGTTAAAGTTTTAGGGCAAGTTGGCATTTTCATTTAATTTTTTAATTTTTCTCTATAAGAATTTGTGCTAGGGCTTTAATATTTAGAATATAGTTACATCTTATACCTTTCTTCACATTGAATGCTGAAGATGCTGAGTGTGACCTTCTTTTTGGGGTAAAAAACATGATTTTCAGTGTTAAAGTTTTGGGGCAAGTAGGATTTTATTTTATTTTTTTAACTTTTTCTGAATAAGTACTTGTGCTAGGGCTTTCATATTTGGAAAATAATTACATTTAATACATTTCTTCATATTATATGCTGAAGATGCTGAGTGTGACCTTCTGTTTGCGGTAAAACACATGCTTTTGGGTGGTTAAAGTTTTAGGGCAAGTTGGCTTTTTCATTTAATTTTCAAATTTTTCTAAATAAGTACTTGTGTTAGGGCTTCCATATTTGGAATATAATTACATGTAATACCTTTCTTCACATTGTATGTTGAAGATGCTGAGTGTGACTTTTAGGGGGTAAAAAACATGAATTTTGTTTGATTTTGAGAATTTTAGATAAATTCTTAATTTTTGGTTACATTTCTTTCTAATTGTGATCATTTATTTATCAAATATAATTCTTCAACATATCAAACGGGTTTTGCATGGTGTCAAACATTAGGAAAACCTTTTTTTAAGGTTTTGCTAATTTTGGACTCGGTCAGTTTTAACATTTGCGTTTAGCTCAACGTTAAAGTTACATCATTCAAATCACTTCATACTTCACATATTTGTTAAGGACCATCATACAATTAGGTTAGATAACTCCATTATATCCTAAATATGGAGTAATGGCCCTTGATTGACTTAGGAAATTTTATTTTTAAATTATATTTAAATGTATGTATATCTATTCAGTTGCTTTTACATATAGAGTATATAATATGATTTAATAGTACTTTTAAAAGTGCAATATAATGAAATAGTGCTTTATGTGAATAAGCGGCCTGTAGTCGAGCGCGCTGTCCTCCGACAGCTCTTGTTGTGTGAATACTTACTACTTTTGCCCCAATGTTTTTGCAAAAGGTGCCTGCTGCAGATGCATTAAAATTCATGCCTTTGATGGATATGCCTTTGCGACATGAACAAGCTTTCAGACGCCTCTGCAGCAGAACGAGCAATTTTTTCAAATTTTTACAGTAATTAAACCTTCATTTATAGAGATTTTTCGTGTTTTTGGTGACATTTGTTGTGTTTTTTTCTGAGATGTTTTTAAAGTGGGATGCTGCAGATTTGTTGTATGTGAGAAATGGATTAATAAGGTTTAAAGCTTCAGAAATGTCCTCTGAATGAATTCCCATGTGATTTCCTCAGGATCTTGTACATTTCTCGCACATTAACCGTTTCCCACATGTAGACATTATTTTGACTTATCTGTAGCAGATGACTTTTGAAAAACATTATAGCAAAAGGAGAAGTTGCTCATAATGAGCAATTTTGTACTTTTTGGTTGTTGAGGTTTTCCACATTGTTGCATAGATGTTGACCCTTTCCCTCATACGACAATTCTGCAGCTGACGACTTTGAACATATTTTGTCAAAAAATAGAAAATCTCCATAATTGAATGCCAGATAACCTATGACAAAAAGTGGAAAACATTGTGGCAAAGGGAGAAATTGCATGGTTATATGATGCGTGCGGTCAGGTTTCAGCATTGGCATTAAATAAAGGATAGTAATTTTATGAATATTTACATACTTAGTTTATATATTTACATACTTAATTTATATATTTACTTACTTAATTTATATATTTACATGTACATGTATACAGAAAAGTTTGTGCGAAAGGGAGAAACGGGTCTATAAATAAAGAGTACTCTCAATAAAAGAGTGAATTCCCACGTGATTTCCTCGAGATCTCATACATTTCTCACACATTAAGGAGGTAAATGATGATCTGTGACAAAAATTAGTGGAGAAAATTTCCCATTAAAGGATACGACTTTGTGATTACAGGGAAGACATAGAAGTGAGCCATTGGGCCGGACACATTAACCCCCTTTCCCTCATAGGACAATTCTGCAGCAGACGAATTTGAACATATTTTGTCAAAGAATAGAAAATCTCTATAATTGAATGGATAACACTAAAAGTGGAAAACATTGCGGCAAAAGACGACTTTTGAAAACATTGTCGCAAAAGAAGAAATTGCTTGTTATGAGCAATTTCTCTTTTTTGCAACAATGTTTTCAAATCTATTTAAAAATTATACTTCCATTTATAGAGATTTTGAATATTTTTTTGCAATACGTTAGACAACAAAACATCCAGGCAAACATTAAAAACATCTCTTTAAATAAATGTATGATAATTGAATCCAGTAGAAAACATTTGGGGGCAATAGGAGAAATTGTTCGCTATATAACACCCAATTTTTCCTTTTGCCACAGTGTTTTCAAAAGTCTTCACCTGTAGATGCGCCAAAATTCGTCTGCAAGAGGGAAAGGGTTAAAAAACTTTTTCCCACTGAACTACAATCAATCTGCAGCAGATGACTTTGAAAACATGTTTTGGGCAAAAACTAAATGTCAATACGATGGTTTCATGCAAAATGGTTGTAACTACATCTTGAACAAAATGTAGTTACAACTGCTTTGCATGAAGCCCTTGAATAGTCGAAGAATAGAAGAATAATTATTGACAACGTGTAGCAAAGTGACAAAATGTTCATTACAAAAGTCGTCTGCATTTTTCTGCTGCAAATGGGTCTCCATGTGGAAAAGGTATAATTTCATTATGTTACAGGATGGGTACCAAAGTGTTTTAATCCCTTCCCATATGCTGATGCATTAAATTAACCCTTTCCCTTGTATAGACAATTTCTGACGCCTCTGCAGTAGACGACTTTTGAAAACATTGTGACAAAAGGAGAAATTGCTCCAAACGAGCAATTTCTCCTTTTTGCCACAATGTTTTCAACTCTGTTCAGCAATAACCTTTTTATTTATGGAGATTTTTCAAGTTTTTGCCAAACTCCTTTCAAATCCGTCTGCTGCAAATTTGTGAAATGCTGGAAAAGGTTAACAGCATCTGCAGCAGATTTGTTGTATTATGTGGGAAAGGGATAATTGGTATGGAAAAGAGTTAATGATAATGTGTCCAAATGTAGAAAATGTATTAGTGTAGCAGGTCCAGCCTACTGGAAATGGTCATCCTGGATCATTAATCCCCCCCCCCCCCCCCCCCCCTTTCCCACATACAACAAATCTGCAGCAGACAACTTTTAAACTTTTTCAAAAGCATCTGGTTAAAAATATGGTAAACCTCTATGAATGCAGGTTTAATCATTGAAAACATAGTGGCAAAAGGAGAAATTGCTCATTATGAGTAATTTCCCCCTTCGACACAAAGTTTTTAAAAGGTGTCTGCTGCAGAGGCATTAAAAGCATCTTTATGTCGAAAAAGGTTAACCCTTTCCCACACACAATAAATCTGCAGCAGACGACTTTAAAAAACATTTAGACAAAAATATGGAAAATCTCATTATATGAATATTTAACTATTGAATACAGTTGAAAAACTAGTGGCAAAAGGATAAATTGCTTGTTTTGAGCAATTTCTCCTTTTGTCTCGCTGTTTTCAAAAGACGCTATCAGCTGCAATAGGTCAGTAAGTGTCTATATGTGGGAAAGGATTAAGAGATTTACTTGATTCATTCCAGTTCTGTTGGTATATAATGACCTGTTGTTAACCCTTTCCCTCGTACGACAATTCTGAAGCAGACGACTTTGAACATATTTTGTCAAAAAATAGAAAATCTCCATAATTGAATGGATAACCTATGACAAAAAGTGGAAAACATTGTGGCAAAAGGAGAAATTGCACGTTTTGTGCAATTTCTTCTTTTGTCACTATGTTCTCAAAAAGTTGTTTGCTGCAGAGGCGTCAGAAACCGTCTATATGAAGGTAAATGTGTACTCTTTCCACCATACAGACACATCTGCAGCAGACAACTTTTGAAAACATGCAGACACATCTGCATAAGCCAACTTTTGAAAACACGCATAAACCTCTGCAGCAGTCAACTTTTGAAAACACAAATACACATCCGCAGCAGTCGACTTTTGAAAACACACAGACACATCTGCAGCAGTCTACTTTTGAAAACACAAATACACATCTGCAGCAGTCTACTTTTGAAAACACAAATACACATCCGCAGCAGTCAACTTTTGAAAACACACAGACTCCTTTAGACACATCTGCAGCAGTCGACATTTGACAACACACAGACACCTTTAGACACATCTGCAGCAGTCAACTTTTGAAAACATGCAGACACCTTTAGACACCTGCAGCAGTCAACTTTTGAAAACACACAGACACCTTTAGACACATCTGCAGCAGTCGACTTTTGAAAACACGCAGACGCCTTTAGACACCTGCAGCAGTCAACTTTTGAAAACACACATACACCTTTAGACACATCTGCAGCAGTCAACTTTTGAAAACACACAGACACCTTTAGACACCTGCAGCAGTCAACTTTTGAAAACACACATACACCTTTAGACACATCTGCAGCAGTTTACATTTGAAAATATGCAGTCACCTTTAGACATATCTGCAGCAGTCAACTTTTAAAAATATGCAGTCACCTTTAAACACATCTGCTCATCATGAGCAATTTCTCCTTTTGTCACAATGTTTTCAAAAGCTGTCGACTGCAGATGCATCGAATGTGACTACAAGTGGGGTAGGTTTAAATGTTGATGAGACAATTGTGACACTAATGAGGAGAAAGATGTCGATATTAATAGAAAACTGAGCTATATATGGATTTAATGGAATTTTTCCACCGTATTTACCCTTTCCCACATAAAAACAAATCTGCAGCAGACGCCTTTGAAAAACATAGTGACAAAAACCTGTAAAATCTCCGCAAAAGATAGCTTAATTGTTAAATAAAGTTATAAATATTGTGGCTAAAGGAAAAATTATGCTCATTATGAGCAATTTTGCCTTTGGCTACACTGTTTTCAAAAGTCGTCTGCTGCTATTGCGTCTGCAAGTGGGAAAGGGTTAATTAAGTACTCTAGTACCTGACATTACCGTCTTTCATATTTTTAGACGTATCTGGTTTGAAAAAGTTGAAGGGCAAAAGAGTTTAATTATACCCCCCTTCGAAGAAGAGGGGGTATATAGGAGTCACTGTGTCGGGTTGTCTGTCTGTCTGTCTGTCTGTCTGTCGATTGGTTGGTCGGAAGCCACATTTTGTCCGGCCTATTTCTTACAAACCACTGGGTGGAATTCAATAAAAGTTTACATGAAGCTTCTATACCAAGAGGAGTTGTGCATACCCTAAAGGGGTTACAATTGCATGTTATCTTACAGATTTATGGCCCTTTTACTTATTAAGTTATGGTGTAGGTGCTGTTTAGGGGGGTATTTATCATCTTCAGTGATAGTTCTAGTTATATTTATTGTACCTAACCCTTGAAGACAGTGGTGCAGAGATATATAGAGCCTCAGCCTCTTGTATCAAAGGTCCCTGGTTCGAGTCCCGTGATGAGCGGGTCCTCACTTTGGGATTTTTCCACACAAATGGCGCGAGTACTGGTTAAGTCTCCAGAATGCAGACATCGAGCGTGATTAATCTAAGCCAAAGGCTTGTTTCGCAATTGATGTAAAATAAATAATGTTTTTTAAAAAAAATAACCCTTTCCAATCTGCAGACATATTCTGATGCATCTGATGCCGCAGACCAGTTTTGAAAACATTGTGGCAAAAGGAGAAATTGCTCATAATATCTTTGTTTATATGTTTTCAAAGTCATCTGCTGCAGATTTGTTGTATGTGGGAAAAGGGTTAAATATCCTTGTTAATCTTTTTGGCCAATAATTGTAGCATATATTTAGGAAAAGGAGAATTTTTTTTTATGTGCAAAGGTATTGTTTGTCTGGTCTTTTTGCAGATTTTTTTTTTATTTATCTGCATTAAATGACTTTTGAAAGCAGTGTCTCTTCTGACAGTAAATATAATTTTATTTACAGGGATTATTCATATTTTTACCAAGAATAAATCTGCAGCAGATTTTTTGTATTTTGGAAAGGGCCCTACCACCATACATGTTAAATTTACTAATGCAAATATAAAGACCTAAAAATTGGAGAAGAATATTATGCACTTCCGTGAACTTATCTCTCAAACTTTTCAAGGTACAATTATAGCCTTTCCCTCATAAAGATGCTTTCTGATTTTTAGCTCACCTATGCACGAAGTGCAAGGTGAGCTATTGTGATCACATTTTGTCCGGCGTCCGTCCGTCGTGCGTCGTCAACATTTGAGCTTGTTAACACTCTACAGGCTACATTTTGCATCCAATCTTCATGAAAGTTTATCAGAATGTTCATCTCCATAAAATCTTGGACAAGTTCGAAACCGGGCCATATGAGGTCAAAAACTAGGTCACTAGGTCGAATTGAAGGGAAATCTTGTTAACACTCTGGAGGCCACATTTTCAACTTGAGCATGTTGAAACTCTATCAGAATGTTTGTGTTGATGATATGTAGGTCAAGTTAACATGGGTCACGTCGGATCAAAAAATAGGTCACTAGGTCAAATTGAAGGAAAATCTCGTTAACACTCCAGAGGCCACAATTTTTGCTTCAGCAGTTTGAAATTTTGTCAAAATGTTTGTCTTAAAAATATCTAGGTCAAGTTCGAATACGGGTCATGCCGGGCAAAAACTAGGTCACTAGGTCAAATTGAAAGAAAATCTTGTTAACACTTTTGATGCCGCATTTTTTGCTTCAGCAGCTTGAAATTTAGTCAGAATGTTTGTCTTAAAGATATCTAGGTCAAGTTCAAATATGGGTCATATTGGGTTAGAAACTAGGTCACTAGGCCAAATTGAGGGAAAATCTTGTTAACTCTGTAGAAGCCGCATGTTTTGCTTCAGCGGCTTGAAATTTGTTCAGAATGTTTGTCTAAATGATATCTAGGCCAAGTTCGGATATGGGTCATGCCGGGTTAAAAACTAGGTCACTAGGCCAAATTGAAGGGTAATTTTGCTAACACTCTGGATACTGCATTTTAAATTTCAGCATGATAAAACTTTATCAGAATGTTTTTCTTGATGATATGTAGGCTAAGTTCGAATATGGGTCATGCTGGTTCAAAAACTAGGTCACTAGATCAAATTGAAGGAAAATCTTGTGAACACTTTGGATGCCGCATTTTTTGCTTCAGCAGCTTGAAATTTGGTCAGAATGTTTGTCTGAATTATATCTAGGTCAAGTTCGAATATGGGTCATATTCGATCAGAAACTAGGTCAATAAAGGAAAATATTGTTCAAACTCCGGAGGCCGCATTTTTACTTTGAGCAAGTTGAAACTTTGTCAGAATGTTGTCTTGATGATATCTAGTCCATGTTGGAATATGGGTCATATCAGGTCAAAAAATATAGATCACTAGGCCAAACGAAGGAAAATATTGTTAACACTGTGGAGGTTGCATTCAGAATAATTGTCTTGATGTGTTTTGCATTGCAGTACATTGTATAATTTAGGTGAGCGATCCAGGGCCATCATGGCCCTCTTGTTTCATCTTTTCGCCTGGATGTTTTTAAAGGTGTCTGCTGCAGATTTGTTGTATCAACCCTTTCCCTCATATAGACGCTTTCTGACGCCTCTGCAGCAGACAGCTTTTTGAAAACATAGTGACAAAAGAAGATTGCACAAAACGTGCAATGTTTCTCCTTTTGCCACAATGTTTTCCACTTTTTGTCATAGGTTATCCATTCAATTATGGAGATTTTCTATGTTTTAACTAAATACATTCAAAAGTCGTCTGCTGCAGAATTGTTGTATGAGGGAAAGGGTTGAGACAGAATGATGAAAGAACTAACGGACGGAGGGATATTACCCCTATTCCACTAACAGACACATTTTGACACATATGCCACAAATAACTTTTGAAAATATGATGAACAATCTCTTCTTAAGCACTACATAGTTTTCAACTCTATTTAACCCTTTCCCTCATATAGACACTTTCTGACGCCTCTGCAGCAGACGGCTTTTAGAAAACATAGTGACAACGAGCAATTTCTCCTTTTGCCACAATGTTTTCCACTTTTAGTCATAGGTTATCCATTCAATTATAGAGATTTTCTAATTTTTGACAAAGTATGTTCAAAGTCGTCTGCTGCAGAATTGTTGTATGAGGGAAAGGGATAATCTCCTGGTTGGGAATAAAAACTGTTCTATTCTATTCCACTTGTGGACTGCCTGTATGACACGGGCCTTATTACTTTTCTAAGTTCTTTTTCTGTCAAGCCCACTGAACATCTTTCCCCCATATAACAAATCTCCAGCAGAAGACTGTCGAAACATCTATGCAGAAATATTGAAAATCTCTATAACTAAAGTACAGTCTTTGAATGGTGTTGAACACATTGTGGCAAAAGCGGAAAATCGTTCATTATGAGACATTTCTCCTTTTGCCACATTGTTTTCAAAAGTCGTCTGCTGCAGATGTGTTGAAATGAGTCTGCAAGTGGGAAAGGTTTAAGTTTGGCGGGATGATTACCAGTAATGAGGACATAACCGAGGTCTGAATGAAGTTGGTTATAACCCTTTCCCACGTACAACACATCTGCAGCTGACGACTTTTAAAGTATCTAGGCAAAACAACGGAAAGCTCTTTATTATGTAAGTATAATTACTGAAAAGAGTTGAAAACATTGTGGCAAAGGGAGAAATTGCTTGTTTTGTGTAATTTCTGCTTTTATTGTGATACCCTTGGCTGCGTCGTCACAAAACTTTTAGCTCATAACTCAAAAAACGATTTTTTAAATGAATGAAATTTTGTACACATGTACCTAGGAACAATACCCAATTGTCTTTACCAAGTCACATAATTAATAATTATTCAGCAATGCCCCTTTCTCGACTTAGAAAAAAACCAGACGAGCATTGGCATTCGCTTGCGGCGCTCTTGTTTGTTAACCAAATCAATCCATATGTTGTGGGTGCTCGAAATAATCAGCTCACTGGGACGATTTTTTCCTACAGCGTGGGGTTTGGGGGTCAAATAAGGGTTTAGGAACATGACCTCTACCCCATATAGAGAACTCTGCACTGTAAGAGCCATGTCCAAATCAACATTAACCCTTTCCCTCATACGACAATTCTGCAGCAGCCGACTTTGAACATATTTTGTCAAAACATAGAAAATCTCTATAATTGAATGGACTAACAGTGGAAAACATTGTGGCCAAAAGAAAAAATTGCTTGTTTTGAGCAATTTCTTCTTTTGTCACTATGTTTTCAAAAAGCTGTCTGCTGCAGAGGCGTCAGAAAGCGTCTATATGAGGGAAAGGGTTGATACAACAAATCTGCAGCAGACGCCTTTCAAAAACATCCAGGCGAAAAGATGAAAAAATCTATCAATGAAATATGAATTATTGAATAGGATTTGAAAACAATGTGACAAAAAGTTGTCTGCTGTAGTAGATCCATCAAAATGATACCTTTGCACTGCATGAGTTCTAAACTTTGGCTCCATCAAATATCAACTCTGCCATTATATTTAATTACATGTATATATAATTATTCTTTATAAATTATGAAATTGTGATTTCTGCCAATTTATGACATCACCAATTTAACCCTTTCCCTCATATAGACGCTTTCTGACGCCTCTGCAGCAGACGGCTTTTGAAAACATAGTGACAAAAGAAGAAATTGCTCAAAACGAGCAATTTCTCCTTTTGCCACAATGTTTTCCACTTTTAGTCATAGGTTATCCATTCAATTATAGAGATTTTCTACTTTTTGACAAAATATGTTCAAAGTCGTCTGCTGCAGAACTGTCGTATGAGGGAAAGGGTTAAGACATCCACTATTTAATTCGCTTAAAATTCAAAATTATCTGGCACAGTAGATTTATAGCGCCATACACATACAGTTAACGACTTTGATGAGTCCAAAGATTGTGTGTCAGGACATAATTAACCCTTTCCCACATACAACAAATCTGCAGGAAACAAATTCGAAAATTTTGAGAAAATATAAAAAATCTCTTTAAATGAAGTATAGTAATTGAATAAAATTGTAAACATTGTGGCAAAAAGGAAAATAAGTCCATTAAGTGGCATTTCACCTTTTGTCACAATGTTTTTCAAAAGTCATCTTCAGCAGGTGCTTCAGAATGTGTCTACATGTGGGAAAGTGGGGTTAAAAGGTAGAAATCAATCAGACAACTGACATCTCACTAATTGACCTGATTATCAGTTGGTTATATATAGGTTCTGTTACATCTAAATCGTAAACCAATTAACTTTTCCCTCATATAGACGCTTTCTGACGCCTCTACAGCAGACGGCTTTTTGAAAACATAGTGACAAAAGAAGAAATTGCACAAAACGTGCAATTTCTCCTTTTGCCACAATGACGAAAAGTGGAAACATTGTGTCAAAAGGTGAAATTGCACGTTTTGTCACTATGTTTTCAAAAGCCATCTGCTGCAGAGGCGTCAGAAAGCATTTGTATGAGGGAAAGGGTTAAAGATGTCATCACTTGTTGGTTATTATATCATTACACAGAGCTCTAGATAGGAAGCGTTTTGCATGTTCTACAGGGGAATCCGCTGTGGTCGAGTGGTTAGCGTCGGGGATTTCGAAACCGGGTGTCCCGGGTTCGATCCCCAGTCGCGGCAATTCGGTCATGGTGGAGTGCCCTTGGGCAAGGCACATTTTCTAGCCTAGTACTGGTTTGTTCACCCAGGGAACATGAATAATACAATTTAAATGCGCGCTAAATGACCTTAGCTGTCGATGCGCCATAAAACAATATACATTCATTCATTCATTCATGTTCTACAATCCTTATTTGACCTCAAAAGAATCGTCTCAGTGAGCACATATAGGTTTTAATGAGTTCTAACAGAGATGTCGAGGAGCCAAGACCTGTTTACTCTTCCTTATCTAGTCATCTGATTACATTTCCTGGGTTTATTACACTTAGACCAGATCATCAGCCGTAACACAATCCGGAGCGCAAAGGAGGGTCGCCACTACTGTCATTTATTTAAGTCTTAGGTATTACCTGACGTGGAATCAAACCTTCGACTCCTGCTCTCAAAGTGGATATTCTAACCATTACGCTACCAAGGAGAGGCGTTCTAGGGCGGAAGAAGATTATGTTGCATCTGTAACCCAAGGAATCCGACTTGGTTGAGTGGAAAGCGCAGGGAATATGAACATGGCTGTCCCAGGTTCGATCCCCAGTCGCGTTACGACGGTCTTGGTGGAATGCATTTTGGCAATGCATTTTTTCTATGATGTTGAAAACGGCGTAAAACGCAAATAAAATAAATAAATAAAATCATCTCTAACCTGAGGAATTGATAAATGATCCTTAGTCGACCTCAAAACCCTATTGTGTCTAAAACCTCTATCAATCTCATCAAATCAATTCAGAGTCAATGTGATACTTTATAACTTTTAGAAATATTTCCAGGCAAGGTCGAAGTGGATTTAAGCCTTTCCCACTTGCAGACACTTTTTGGAAACATATTGGCAAAATAATGAGCAATTTCTCCGTTTGCCACTAAATCTTCTCAACTCTATTCTAAAATGGCACTTTCACTTGAAACTTTCACTTGAAGAGATTTTCAATAGTTTTGCCTAGACAATTTCGAAGTTGCCTGATGTAGATTTATTACATGCGAGAAAGGGTGAATTGATTGTGTACCATTTAACCCTTTCCCTCATATAGACGCTTTCTGACGCCTCTGCAGCAGACAGCTTTTTGAAAACATAGCGACAAAAGAAGAAATTGCACAAAACGTGCAATTTCTCCTTTTGCCACTATGTTTTCCACTTTTTGTCATAGGTTATCCATTCACTTATGGAGATTTTCTATGTTTTGACAAAATACGTTCAAAGTCGTCTGCTGCAGAATTGTCGTATGAGGGAAAGGGTTAATACATTGTGATTGGGGTTATTTTCAGCTAATACCATACAAGACTAGGCACTTCGCACCTGTAATCATAACCTATTCATGTGCATTGATTGGGAGAGAGTCCTGTAAACCTTAACCATGTGCAGGATCATTTTGACGCATCTGCAGCAGACTAACTTGAAAACAGTATGGCAAAAGTAGGAGTTGCTCATGAAGAGCAATTTCTGTTTTTGCCACATAGTTTACAACTCGACTAAATGACTAACCCTTTCCCTCATATAGACGCTTTCTGACGCCTCTGCAGCAGACAGCTTTTTGAAAACATAGCGACAAAAGAAGAAATTGCTTAAAACGTGCAATTTCTCCTCTTGCCACAATGTTTTCCACTTTTTGTCATAGCTATAGGTTATCCATTCAATTATAGAGATTTTCTATGTTTTGACAAAATTAGTTGTCTGCTGCAGATTTGTTGTATGAGGGAAAGGGTTAATCCCCTTTCCCACATAGAACATATCTGCAGAAGATGACTTTGAAAACATCTAGGCGAAACAGGAGAACCTCTATAAATATATATGTTTAATTACTGAAAAAAAAGTTCAAAACATTGTGGCAAAAGGAGAAATTGCTCATTTTGAGCAATTTCTCCTTTTACCACAATGTTTTCAAAAGTTGTCCGCTGCAGAGGTGTCAGAAAGAGGGTAACACAGTTCAATAATATATCTATAGGTGCTACCTATTTACGAAAAAACGCAAGATAATTATAAACAAAAATTAAAGAGCATACTTTGGCCATAAAAAAGGATTTAAAAGTAATTGACTAGACAATAATAATGTTAATGTCATGTTTTGTGCATTATCAAAAGATATTTGGAATTCGTATTGCTGTTGTCTATTATTACGAACAGAAAATAATAAAGTAAAGACTTTCAGAAAATCAAGGAATACATTTATAATGAACGAGGTTAAAACATGATAGCCAAGATGATCCTTAATCGATCACCTGCAATATGGTAAAGAAGCAAAAAGATCAGCTCTTTGCTGATGCCACCTGGCAACTGCCTTTTTCCATAAGTCAATATGACTGGAACAAATGATGTAAGGGGTCACATTTCTGCTAAACCCTTTCCCTATTAGAGACGGTTTCTGAGGCCTTTGCAACAGACGATTTAGGGAAAGATTGTCGCTAAAAGAACAATTGCTCCTTATGAGAAAGTTATCCTTTTGCCACAATGTTTGATAAATAGCTCATGTATAGGAATTTGGGGTTTTTCATGTTGATACCACTTTTTTGCGGGAAACGACGTCGCTCCATTGACGTTACGCCAAGATGAAGTGTTACGGAAATGACGTCACGTCCTTCTTTGGATACGATACAGTCAACATTTAGGTTCAGGGGTAGAAGTCTAATGCTGTCGTTTTTTTGACGAACGGGAAAACATATTTCTTACAGAGTTCCATTTATTTTTAATGTTAATTTCCCCAAAACACAGCACTTTAATAAATATCGATTTAAAAAAAAAAATTATTAAAAAGACGACAATAATTTAAAAAATCCGTGTTTTTCGTGTCATTTTATACATACCCAAATTATCGATTTAAAAAAAAATATTAAAAAGACGACAATAATTTTTTTTCAATCCGTGTATATATTTGATAGGTATTTTTCAACAAATAATCATATCTATTAGAATTATAAACCAAAAACTACGATGAAGATTTAAATATTTCTCTCACGGATTTAACCCAGAAAAACGGATGTGTCGAAGATCATGAAAATATATCTTTTGAAGATTGAGAAAGTATAAATTTCATTAGAAAGATAATATGTATTGCAATAGTAATGTATTACTGTTTTAACACGCATTATTTTGAGGTATTTATTGAATTAATCGGGACTTTAAAACCGATTTCTCGCTGTGTTGACAAAGACATAAAATGGCGGCCAATCGCGTAGCGAACACGATTCGTACTAGAATTGCTATGCATTTGTCAATTTCAGGCCGATTTCCAGAATTTCTATATTAAAATAAAGCTCAGATTATAAGGTTTAATTTGATATTGATCAGAAAAAACATACCTGGTAGTAGAATATGAGGCGAACACCGCACGTTCATCGTCTTGAAATTGCAGTCATTCAAATTTCCGGTTCACCGTTATAAACACACGTTCGTAAGTGTGACCCACTAAAATCCGTCGTAACATTTGTAGCAAGTAAAACTCAAAAACTATTGAAATGAAAATGAAAAATGAGATATGAAAATAACAAAGATATTTTCTGGAAGTTTAAACATTGTTCTGTTCCAATGGATAACAATATTTTAATACGCTACACTCTTTGATAATATTTTATCCTTATGAATACTGTAATGTCATTCTATCAATATTTGGAACAAAATTAATAAAATACAGAAATCACAATCCCTCATTCCCTGTGTCTTTTAAACCAGGCATTATTCAAAACACAAACAAATTCTAGATGTTCAATGTATTTCTAACTTTAGTTGAAATGTTAAGCTTTCAGAATATGTATGGGTTTTTTATATACATGTGCCAAATGTGACTTCAAAGTTTAATTAATTGCTACAAAATGTGAAAATTTGGAAAATTTTATTTCTCCATGTCATATTTTAACCAGATAACAGGTGTACAGGTGGAGTTGCTTATCTACGTCTCTCAATATTTAAAAAAAACACGCATGATTTAAGAAATTTTCTAAGCTCAATTATTCTGGTTCACTTTTTGTCTTAAGTCCATTTTTCTGGTTCGCTTTTTTTTCTAAGTGCGAAAAATCTGTCTGATACAATAATCTGTACAGACAAAACCTGGTTCAGTAAGATTCTGTACAGAAAAAAACAAAAAGTCTGTACAGAATTTATATCAGATTCTGTGTCTGTGTTTATTCTGTACAGAAAACAGAAATTCTGTATGTATTCTGCCCAGAATTGGTACAGACTCTGTACAGAATTGGCTCAGAGTTTTCGTACAGGAGTCTAGCAGGGACTCCTTTGCCTTCGTAAATAAGACAAAAAAACACAATTGCGAGTCAAAATAAAGAAACTGCAAATACTTAACACATCGGATTATTGATTTCATTTTAGATGTGTCATAACTAAGTGTTTTTAAACTATCACAATTGTAATATGTTCAAGACATTTAAATTTGTATTTTTCTAATAATAACTCTCCTCCCATGTCATTTCCGAAAAGCTATTAAAAATAGAAGTGCCCGGCGACTAATAACAATAAGGGCTGTACCTCATACACTATCTTTTTGAAGCACATAGTGCAGTTACAATCCATCTTAACAGTTGATCAGCTAATATGTACACATTTTATATGATCTTTTAAAACATTGTGAGCAAAATTAGTTATTATAATATTGGATGTTGTCACTCTGAAGGTTAAACAAGCTACAGTACATACATGTACATGTATATAAATACACATATATTGATTAAATTATGTTCAAAATACTAAAATGTTATACCTCATTTATTCTTAATACTCAATGTGAATCATTGTAGGAAAATGTGAAATTAATTGCTTAATCCCCTCTCCCAAATGCAGACACATTTTAATACGTTTCCAGCAGGTGCAGTGTGTCAAAAACATTGTGAGAAAAAGAGAAATTGCTCATTGGAGTAATTTTCTGTTTTCCAACAATGTTTTCTTTTCTTTTCTATTATCTAACTTTCATTCATAGAGGCTCCCCATGTTTTAACCCTTTCCCACCTGCAGAAGCAATTTGACGCACTAGCAGCAGACGACTTTTGAAAACATTGTGGCCAAAGGTGAGTTGCTTATGATGGCCACAATGTTTTCAACTTTATTTAACAATTAATCTATATTTGATGGAGATAAGCTATATTTTCAGGTTTTTGTCACTAGGTTTTCAAAATCGTCTCCTGCAGATTTGCTGTATGTGGGAAAGGGTTAAAGATATGTTCAATATTGTCTCCTGCAGATTCATTTTATTGTTGGAAACAGGGATTACATGGCTACTTTTCCTGCGATTGTTTCAATATACATATGCAGCTAGTTCAGTCATGAACAGCTTTCTGTATCATGAAATAGTGAAGTAACTTAATTTTCCTTTCCACATTGTTTTCCTCTGGTTCACAAGCTTGCATTGGAACACATGTCATATTCTACCTTCACTTCAACTTGGTTCTGTACAAGTTTCAAAAGTGAAATAGCTGGTCTAACAACAAAATTGAGATTAATGTCTTGACACAGATGTGGTTTCTCTGGTCATGTGATAACATTTCAACGGGGCTTTCACTGAAATAGGGGTCAGATGCTGGGCAGTAAATGACTCCTGCAGAGGTGTTAGAACTTTGTACCATTAAATTTTCTTGGAGATTTTTGGAGATTTAGGCATAATGTGGGAGACTGAATAGAGGAATTACTCATGTTGCCCAATTTCCCCTGTTTAAAATTTAGGCATCCGCATCAAACGCTTCAAAATGCTACTGCATGTTAGAAAGGTTTTAAGACATAACAATATCACCTTTTTAGCTCACGTATGAGCTCAAAGTGAGCTATTGACAACATTTTGAAATTCTTCTCTTCTGTAACTACTGGTCTGTTACTGTAGCATCAAAAAGGGGGTAAATTGACTCTTCTTCTCTGATTTAAAGCTAATTTGGCAGAAATATTCCTAGGCTACTTGACTAAACTCATTCGAGCCATATTGATTGGTTTAAAAACATGGCAAACCTTTAAAATTCTTCTGCTCTGAAAGTGCTTGTCGGATTTCAAGATAATTTGGCAGAAATGTTCCCTCTTCTGGAATAGTGCAAGCCATATTGGTTTGTTAAAAAATATGGCTGCCATGTTGCATCAGAAATAACAAAATTTAGAGGATATTCTGTTAAAGTGCTTCTCTGATTCCAACATAAGTTAGCAGAAATGAACCTCAGATGACTCGCTACAGAAATTATTCTAGCCATTCTCATTTGTTGAAGGACATAGCAGTGGAAAATGACAAAGATTTCGAAGTCTAATGGTCTTTGTCTACTTTCAAGTTATAATTTGGTAGCAAATTGCTCTGAGCCTGTCATGACCCTTTATTATAGCTCTGTCAGTAATGACGAGGACTATGTAATAAGGAGGCCTCATGGCCCTTTATTATAGCTCTGTCAGTAACGACGAGAACATGTATCAAGAGGGCCTCATGGCCCTTTATTATAGCTCTGTCAGTAATGACGAGGACTATGTATCATGGAGGCTTCATGGCCCTTTATTATAGCTCTGTCAGTAATGGCGAGGGCTATGTTTCAGGGGGCCCCATGGCCCTCTATTAAAGCTCTGTTAGTAATGCCAAGGACCATGTATTAAGGGGTTCTCATGGCCGTTTATTATAGCTATGTCAGTAATGCCAAGGGCTATGTATCAAGGGGGTCTCATGGCCCTTTTTTATAGCTCTGTCAGTAATGACGAGGGCTATGTTTCAAGGGGGCCTCATGGCCCTCTATTATAGCTCTGTTAGTAATGACAAGGACTATGTATCAAAGGGGCCTCATGGCCCTTTATTATGGCTCTGTCAGTAAAGATGAGGGCTATGTTTCAAGGGGCCTCATGGACCTTTATTATAGCTCTGTCAGTAATGACGAAGACTATGTATCAAGGGGGCCTCATGACCCTCTATTATAGCTTTGTCAGTAATGATGAGGACTATGTATCAAGGGGGCCTCATGATCCTTTATTATAGCTCTGTCAGTAATGACAAGGACTATGTATCAAGGGGGGGGGGGGGGGGCCTCATGGCCCTTTACTATAGCTCTGTCAGTAATGATGAGGACTATGTATCAAGGGGGCCTCATGGACCTTTATTATAGCTCTGTCAGTAACGACAATAGCTATGTATCAAGGGGGTCTCATGGCCCTTTATTATAGCTCTGTCAGTAATGAGCAGGACAATGTTTTAAGGGGCCTCATGGACCTTTATTATAGCTCTGTCAGTAATGATGAGACTATGTTTTAGGGAGCCTCATGGACCTTTATTATAGCTCTGTCAGTAATGACGAGGACTATGTTTTAAGGTGGGCCTCATGGACCATTATTATAGCTCTGTCAGTAGTGACGAGGACTATGTTTTAAGGGGCCTCATGGACCTTTATTATAGCTCTGTCAGTAACGATGATAGCTATTTATCAAGGGGGCCTCATGGACCTTTATTATTAGCTCTGTCAGTAATGATGAGGACTATGTTTCAAGGGGGCTCATAATGAACTTTATTATAGCTCTGTCAGTATTGATGAGGACTATGTATCAAGGGGGTCTCATGGACCTTTATTATAGCTCTGTCAGTAATGCCGAGGGCCATGTATTAAGTGTGTCTCATGGCACTCTATTATGGCTCTGTCAGTAATGATGAGGGCTATGTTTTAAGGGGTCTCATGGACCTTTATTATAGCTCTGTCAGTAATGAAGAGGACTGTATCAAGGGGGTCTCATGGCCCTTTATTATAGCTCTGTCAGTAATGCTGAGGGCCATGTATTAAGTGAGTCTCATGGCACTCTATTATGGCTCTGTCAGTAATGATAAGGACTATGTTTCAAGGGGGTCTCATGGCCCTTTATTATAGCTTTGCAGTAATGATGAGGACTAGTTTTAAGGGATCTCATGGACCTTTAATATAGCTCTGTCAGTAGTGATGATGACTATTTATCAAGGGGGCCTCATGGACCTTTATTATAGCTCTGTCAGTAATGATGAGGACTATGTTTCAAGGGGACCTCATGGCCCTTTATTATAGCTCTGTCAGTAATGATGAGGACTATGTATCAAGGGGGCCTCATGGCCCTCTATTATAGCTCTGTCAGTATTGATGAGGACCATGTATCAAGGGGACCTCATGGCCCTCTTTCATAGCTGTGTCAGTAACGACAAGGCCATGTATCAAGGGGTTGTTGCCTTGAATCCCGGCTTGGTCATTCATTTTTTCCAATGATTTACAAACGTCACCAAAACTTTAGGACATCCCTCATCCACTAGAGGGCTAAATAGTGTATGTTGAAAGGTTTCCTAGAAATGGTGGTAATGGCTGCCCTTCTTGGAGCTCCGGGTTGCGGGGTTAGCATTGTGACTGACTGGCTGATGTCAGTATAAATGAAACAGGAGTTCTGGTAACTAACTCAGGAAAAGCTGTGATATAACTGAACAATTTCTGAAAGTGGTGTTAAACACCAAACAATCAATTGAAAGGTAGCCACTTGCCTGGTAAGAACATTGTGTGGAGTGCTGGTGAGAGAAAGGCGAGGAAACACATGTTTGGTGAAATGGCACCCGGCCGGGTAGCTCAATTGGTAGCGTATCTGACTCGTGATCTGGAGGTCACGGGTTCGATACCCGGTTGCGGCGACATTCTTTCGGGCGATGTTTTCCATTGCCTCTCACCTCTGATCTATGTGAGAAAGTAGTCAGTGGCTTCGAAAGAACGTTGTGTAAGTACTGGTGTGGGAAAGCCAGGAAAACATGGGTAGGTGCACTGACCGCCGTGATATGACCAAAGCTGTTGAAAGCGGCGTTAAACTCCCAAACAAAAATTGGTGAAATGGCTGCCCTAATATGAATGCAATAACATTAGAAATTGTGGTAACAGAAACACCAATCAATAAGCCAAACAATCTTTATAACCTTTAACCCTTTCCCACTTAAAACAAAAACAAATATGTGGCAAACGACTTTGAAAACATCTACGAAAAATTCTAAATAATCTCTATAACTGAAAGAATAATAACTAAATGGTATTATGAGCAATTTTCTCCTTTTTTCACAATTGTTCAAAAGTCATATGTGTCGAAATGCATCTGCATGTAGGAATGGTTTAAAATTAAATTGAGCAGAAACCATTGATGTTAGAGTAATGAAAACTTGATTGTTGATGTTCTCCAATGATGAAGCTAAAAGCTTTACACTTCAATGAATTTTAGATCTGCCCGCTAGCCTCATCAAATTTAAATTCTTGAATTGATAAACTCTTTTATTTATATACAGTTGAAAACATTGTTCGAAATTTGGAAAAATTAAGCAGTTTCTCCTTTCACAAGGATATTTTCAAAAATCGTCTGCTGCAATTTTAACCCTTTCTAACATACAGACTGGTTTCGAATGTTTGTAGCTGATGTCTTTTGAACGCAATGTCAGAAGTTTCTTTTCCATCATACGACAATTCTGCAGAAGACCACTTTGAACATATTTTGTCAACAAATAGAAAATCTCTATAATGGAATGGATAACATATGACTGAAAATGGAAAACATTGTGGCAAAAGGAGAAATTGCTCGTACATAGCCCTCATCATTACTGACAGAGCTATAATAAAGGAAGGGTCTTTTGTCACTATGTTTTCAAAAAGCTGTTTGCTGCATAGGCGTGAGAAAGCGTCTATATGAGGGAAGGGGTTAAGCAATTTCACCATTTACCACAATGTTTTCAACTCATTTCAATAATTATACTTTACTTTATAGAGATTTTTCAATATTTTTTCCTATACTATATGTTTTCAAAGTCATTTGCTGTAGATATTTTGCATGTTCGAAAGGGTTAGTAATGAGAGAGAAATAATGGCCGATTATTACTTCATTGTCACTGTATTCTGTCCGGTTCCCCCCGCTGTTTAACAAGTATGGATCACTTGTAATCTACTGGAATGTCCTGTCCACAATAACATTAACCCTTTCCTACATGTAGATGTGTTCGGACGCATCTGCAGCAAATGACTTATGAAAACACTGTGGTAAAAGGAGTAGTTGCACATAATAAACAATTTCTCCTTTTGCCAAAAAAAATTCAACTGAATTCAACAATTATCCTATTATTTACAGAAATTTTCCACATCTAAGCTTAAGGGTTTTTCATAGTCGTCTGCTGCAGATATGTTGTATGTTGGAAAGTGTTACAGTACAATTAACACATGAATTTCATGTTCATATGAAATATATCTTTCAACCCTCCCTTTCCCACTTGCAGATGTATTTTGACACATCTGCAGCAGACGACTTTTGAAACCATTTTTAGCTCACCTGAGCTTTGCTCAAGGTGAGTTATTGTGATCGCCTTTTGTCCGGCGTCCGTCGTGCGTCGTGCGTCGTGCGTCGTGCGTCGTCCGTCGTGCGTCAACTTCTTCTCCTCAGTAACCAGCGGGTCAATTGGGATGAAACTTCACAGAAAGCATCCTCTCAATGACCTCACCAGATTTCCTTCAAATTTTTGGGATCCATGCAGAATTCTGGTTTCCATGGCAACGAAACCAAAAAAACTTCAAAATTCTTCTTCTCCCGAATTGGTTGGCAGATTTTCAAATAATTTTGTAGAAATGTTCCTTGGATGACCCTCTATCAGATTCCTTCAAGCCGTGTTGATTGGTCGAAAAACATGGCCGCCAGGGGGGGCGGGGCTATTTTGCCTTATATGGCTATAGTGAAAACTTAAAAAATCTTCTCCTCCGAAAGTGTAAGGCCGATTTTCAAATAATTTTGTAGAAATGTTCCTTGGGTGATCCTCTATCAGATTCCTTCAAGCCATGTTGATTGGTCAAAAAACATGGCCGCCAGGGGGCGGGGCTATTTTGCCTTTTATGGCTATAATGAAAACTTAAAAAATCTTCTCCTCCATAAGTGTCAGGCCGATTTTCAAATAATTTTGTAGAAATGTTCCTTGGGTGACCCTCTATCAGATTCCTTCAAGCAATGTTGATTGGTCGAAAAATATGGCCGCCAGGGGGCGGGGGCTATTTTGCCTTATATGGCCAAAGTATAAACTTAAAAAATCTTCGACATCTTCTCCTCAGTAACCAGTGGGTCAATTGGGATGAAACTTCACAGAAAGCATCCTCTTAATGACCTCACCAGAATTTCTTCAAATTTTTTGGGGTCCATGCAGAATTCTTGTTTCCATGGCAACGAAACGAAAAAAACTTCAAAATTCTTCTTCTCCCAAACTGGTTGGCAGATTTTCAAATAATTTTGTAGAAATGTTGCTTGGATGACCCTCTACCAGATTCCTTCAAGCCATGTTGATTGGTCAAAAAACACGGCCGCCAGGGGGGCGGGGCTATTTTGCCTTATATGGCTATAGTGAAAACTTAAAAAATTTTCAAATGATTTTGTAGAAATGTTCCTTGGGTGACCCTCTATCAGATTCCTTGAAGCCATGTTGATTGGTCGAAAAACATGGCCGCCCGGGGGGGGGGGGGGGGGGGGGGGGCTATTTTGCCTTATATGGCTATAGTGCAAACTTAAAAAATCTTCTTCTCCAAAAGTGTCGGCCCGATTTTCAAATAATTTTGTAGAAATGTTCCTTGGATGACCCACTTTCAGATTCCTTCAAGCCATGTTGATTGGTCAAAAAACATGGCCGCCAGTAGGCAGGGTTATTTTGCATTATATGGCTATAGTGAAAACTTAAAAAATCTTCTCCTCCAAAAGTATCTGGCCGATTTTCAAATAATTTTGTAGAAATGTTCCTAGGGTGACCCTCTATCAGATTCCTTCAAGCCAAGTTGATTGGTCGGAAACTATGGCTGCCAGGCGGCGAGGCTTATATAGCTAAAGTGAAAAAAAATAAAAAATCAGGTGAGCGATTCAAGGGCCATCATGGCCCTCTTGTTATTTGTTTGGAACAAACAAATTTAGTTACTGCAATTCTGAAGCTGTTCGTCTTATGGAAAAGTCCATGAATTTCATACGCGTGAAAGTAGTACTCAATACTTGCTCTTACATTTCAAATGTATCACGATATTTGAAATAATGATATATTTATATCGTCTTTGTTTTCTTATGTGGTTCTTATATTCAAAGAGAATTTGGAAATAAAATGAAACATTGTATTTTAAAACATGAACGCGGAGAGATTTATAAATCTCAATGAGTGAACTGCTACAGGGAAAACTATTTCCGATTTAAGCTCCAGATACGGTATTTGAATTTTCAATCACGCATTGAAAATGTAGATAAAAACAGAATTGAAAATATTTTCTTTGTGCCTTGTCGGCCATATAAATATAGTATAAAGAATTAAAAAGCAAATATGTGCGTCATAAAATGCATTTAAAATGAGAGTAACACATTTGCAGAGAAATCGTGATCGTCGAATTCTATTTATAAATACGACGGTATGGGGGGAGGGTCTAAAGTGCGGACGCGATCTGCGGACAAATACATTATAGAGGGAAAATGCGGACAAATGCAATATAGAGGGAAAATGCGGACGCTATAGAATATAGAGCAAATCTGCGGACGCTATGATTTGTTGTAAAAAATGTTTAATTAAAGATGGGCAAATATGTATAATTTGTTAACATATGATCATATCCGGGGTTTTCTTTTTAAATATATAATGTGTTTGATTGCTTTTATCAGTGATATAGATTAACCCAAAAATCGAGATCATGCTGAAATGGAATCTCTTTGTAAAGTATGTTAACGACTTTCCTCTTTATATCATATCTATAGATATCAATAACGAGAATTGATGGATTGATTTTCCGACAAGTAAATGTCTTTTGACGCATCTGCAGCGGACGAAATTTGAAAACATTGCAAGAATAGAATAGGTTGCTAGTAACTAGCCATAGGTTTTGCTTCAATTATATCCTCTCCTTTACAATCGATTGAAGGGTCATGGGTTCTAGTTATTGTTTGGCATCTTCATTTTCTACTTTGTAACTTTCAATAGTTTTTCCATGTGCCATACTACGAGGCAAATGATCCATGCAACATTCTATTCTGTAGGGTACTTGGAAGGGGCAGAACAATTTAAATAACAAATAAACAATAAGTATATATATATAAACAACACTGTTTCTAGTAATTATATATATATACAACAATAATACTAATCTATAACAAATAAGTTAAATGTTTTTTTCTTGCTGTGTAAACAGTAAAAAGCATCATATATTGAAAACATTGTGGGAAAAGGAGAATTTGCTTATTTAAACAATTTCTTAATTCCCATAACCTTTCTTTACCGTCGTATAAACCAAATTTGTATTTGAAGGATGTTATAAGTAAAAAACTTAAATGTTGCCAATTTAATCACATATCTTATCCTTATAATAGCCAAATAATTAACAAAAGTTACAATTAAAGTTCGGCATCTGTTGTCAACATATCCACCGGTGCATTAACACAAGATTTGTGAAACCAACTGTGCATATATCACATTGTACCATGACGGTATCGACACATCCCGGCAAGTTACAAATACATAAATGTATATGATAGGTTTATTGGGAAAAGGGGTTACATTTATAATTTGTTTGGAATGACACTCGTACACAATGGTAATTAACAGTGAATGGTCACGCATCCTTAATTAATTTGGTAAGCTTAAACACCCTTTAAACACCCTTTAAAGGAAACAGCGGCTAAAGGAAACAGCGGCCAGCTTAGGTGTATACTGTAGAGTAAAATGCGGACGGCAAAGGTATTTTTCTTGGTTTTCTCTGGAGCATTTAATCCTTTTATAATGCAAATGAATTTAAAAGCCTCTGAAGTCTGAAGCATGTTTCTTTTAAAGTGCTCATATAAATATTAGTACTGCCTTTTTCCACAATATTTTCTACATGATTTCAATTACTCTTTCATTTGGATAGATGTTTCTTTTTTTTAGCTCACCTGAGCACGAAGTGCTGAAAGTTAGTTATTGTGATCTCCTTTTCTTCTACCAAACTGATTGGCAGATTTTCAAATTATTTTATGTGTTCCTTGGCCGCCAGGGAGCGGGGCTTTTTTGCCTTATATGGCTATAGTGTAAACTCAAAAAAATCTTCTCCTCCAAAAGTGTCAAGCCGATTTTCAAATAATGTTGTAGAAATGTTCCTAGGGTGACCCTCTATCAGATTCCTTCCAGCCAAGTTGATTGGTCGAAAAACATGGCCGCCAGCGGGCGGGGCTTTTTTGCCTAATATGGCTATAGTAAAAACTTGAAAAATCTTCTCCTCCGAAAGTGTTTGGCCAATTTTCAATTCTTTTTGTAGAAATGTTCATTGGGAGACCATCTATCAGATTCCTCCAAGCCATGTTGATTGGTCGAAAAACATGGTCACCAGGGGGGCAGGGCTATTTGGCCTTATATGGCTATAGTGAAAACTTGAAAAATCTCTTGTTAAGCAGGAAGCTTTTGAGTAAGATTTTAGAAAACCCTTGGTCAATTGTGATTTTTTTTGTAACACAAATTGGTAAATACTTAAATGAGTGAGTCGGGGCAATAATGGTTATCCATTTTTATGCCCCCGGAATCACCGATTCGGTGGGCATCTTGTTTTTTGGCCTGTCTGCACGTCTGCACGTCTGTCTGCACGTCTGTCTGTCTGACTGTCTGTCTGCACGAAAAAAACTTTAACCTTGACCACTACTATTGAACCATAACAGGTACGGCTACCATATTTCACATGTGTATTTCTTGTGACATGACCTTTCTGTCACTACCAACATTTTTGACCTTGCGACATTGACCTTTGACCTAGATGTTGCCATTCTCGAAAAAAACTTTAACCTTGGCCATTACTTTTGAACCATAACAGGTAAGGCTACCATAATTCACATGAGTATTTCTTGTGACATGACCTTTCTGTCAGTACCAACATTTTTGACCTTGCGAATTTGACCTTTGATCTTGTTGTTGCCATTCTCGAAAAAAGACTTTAACCTTGGCCATTACTTTTGAACCATAACAGGTACGGCTACCATATTTCACATGTGTATTCCTTGTAACATGACCTTTCTGTCAGTACCAACATTTTTGACCTTGCGACCTTGACCTTTGACATAGATGTTGCCATTCTCAAAAAAACACTTTAACCTTCACCACTTCTTTTGAACCATAACAGGTAAGGCTACCATATTTTACTTGTGTATACCTTGTGACATGACCTTTCTGTCAGTACAAAAACATTTCACCTTGACCTTTGACCTAAATGTTGCCATTCTCGATAAAAACTTTAACCTTGACCACTACTTTTGAACCATAACATGTACGGCTACCATATTTCACATGTGTATACCTTGTGACATGAACTTTCTGTCAGTACCACCTTTTTTTACCTTGCGACCTTGACCTTTGACCTAGATGTTGCCATTCTCGAAAAAATACTTTAACCTTGACCACTTCTTTTGAACCATAACAGGTACGGCTACCATATTTCACATGTGTTTACCTTGTGACATGACCTTTCTGTCAGTACCAAAATTGTTCAACTTGCAACCTTGACTTTTGACCTAGATATTGCCATTCTCGAAAAAAAAAATAACCTTGACCACTACTTTTGAACCATAACAGGTACGGCTACCATATTTCACATGTGTATTCCTTGTGACATTGACCTTTCTATCAGTACCAACATTTTTCACCTGGCGACCTTGACCTTTGACCTAGATGTTACCAATCGGGGGCATCAGTGTTTCACAAACACATCTTGTTTTTACATGTCTTTTGAAACTTGGAAATTAAATATAATATTCACATGTATGTCTCATGATTTATTTTTTATAGACAACTAAAATGGCATTTAATTTTAACGGATGCGTCATTTATTCTTTTACCCGAAGTTGTAATATTTATAAACAATGCAGTTTATAAATCACACATCTATGCAAATGCAAATGTTTGAACAGTTTTATGTACCCAAACAAATTCAGTGCCTTCAGCGCTTTGATTACAATAGGAGATATTACTCAACCCTATTCATTAGTTATATTTTCAATTTTAGAGATTTCCCTTATTTTTATGCCCCCGGAATCACCGATTCGGTGGGCATCTAGTTTTTGGCCTGTCTGTCTGTCTGTCTGTCTGTCTGTCTCTTTGTCTGTCGAAAAAAACTTTAACCTTGACCACTACTTTTGAACCATAACAGCTACCATATTTCACATGTGTATTCCTTGTGACATGACCTTTCTGTCAGTACCAAAATCTTTGACCTTGCGACCTCGACCTTTGACCAAGATGTTGCCATTTGGGGGCATCAGTGTTTCACAAACACATCTTGTTTTCCAAATGTTTTTCAAAGTCGCCTGCTGCAGATGTGTTGTATATGGGAAAGGGTAACCATTCTACCTTACAGGATATTTTAAAGGTGACAGTGTCTGCTTCGAAAACACCTGAGGAAAAAAATGTAACCTCTCCAAAAAAAGGGAGTATAATCGTGTTACTGTGAGAGAAGGAGACATCACTCATGTATGTGGAAAACAGTTAGTCCTGTTCCATATTATTATACCTATTACCATAATGTACATTTTCCAAAATTTATAAAAAACAAGTATAGAATCAACAAAATTATATTATCCAGGCTGTGTAGAGAAAACAATGTTAAAGAATATAGATATTGCTTGTGCAATTTCTCTTTTTCCAACAATGTGTTAACCCTTTCCTTCATATAAACGCTTTCTGACACCTCTGCAGCAGACGGCTTTCTTTTGAAAACATAGTGACAAAAGAAGAAATTGCTCAAAACGAGCAATTTCTCCTTTTGCCACAATGTTTTCCACTTTTAGTCATAGGTTATCCATTCAATTATAGAGATTTTCTATTTTTTGACAAAATATGTTCAAAGTCGTCTGAGGGAAAGGGTTAAAGCCCTTTCCCACACTCGTAACAGACAAATCTATGAGATAAGACGAGTATTTCACGAAATCCTTACAAGACCTTCAAACCCTATGTTGTGGGTACTCAAAGGAATGGTATCATCGAGATGATTCTTTTGAGTACAACGTAGAGTTTGTTTGAGTTATAACAGAGATATTGTGGATAAAGTGAATAGAGTTGAGAGCATTGAGGCAAAAGGCGTATGTGGGACAGGGTTAGAGAGATGTCTACTGTTAGAATTCAAAATATATATTGATGGCTTTGTACAAAATGCTTGTTGAAGTTACAACTGTTTTGAATTGTAGCCTATGATATTATTTTCCTGTCAGGGGAACAGATATTAACCCTTTCCAATTATAGAAATCTGCCGTGGCCAAGTGGTTAGCATCGGGTATTTGGAACCGGGCAGCCGGGGTTCGATCCACAGTTGCGGCCCGCTGTCATGGTGGAATGGAATCCTTGGGCAAGGCACTTTTCCTAGCCTATTACTGGTTTGTTTACCCAGGGATCATAAATAAGTGAACTGTCGCCACGATATAATGGAAATAATGTTGAATACAGGATAAAACCCAAACAAATTTGAAGACAATTTTGAAAACATCTAGTCATAAATATTGAAAAACCTCTATAATTAAAAGTACAATAATTGAACAGTATCGAAAACATTGTGACAAAATGAGAAATTGCTCCTTTTGCCAAAATGTTTTCAGTAAAAGTCAGTTGGAGATGGGTCAAAATGCATTTATATGTCGAAAAGGGTAAATGAAACAACATCAATACAGTCTGGTGCTATTTGAATTGGGTGAAGCTTTTCCTGATTTTGATACTTTTAGAGTTGTCTACCATAACTCTGCAACTCTTGCAGGCATCTTTTGAAAATATTATGGCAAAGGGAGAAATTGCAGCAGACCATTTTTAGCAAATCTTGACAAAACCGCCGAGCCGCGGTAGCTCAGTCGGTAGAGACACGGGCTGTCAATCCAGGGGTTGTGAGTTTGAATCCCGGCTCAGCCAACTTTCTTTCCGACGAAGTCATTGCGACATGCGTCATTCGTCTTCCACCAATGAGCTAAGTCTATGTGGAAAAGCAGCCAGTTGCTTGGGAAGATTGTTGTGTGGAGTACTGGTGTGCGTAATCCAGGAAACATATGAGTAGGTGAACTGGCCGCCGTAATATGACTGAGAAATTGTTAAAAATGGCGTTAAACCCCAATCAATCAATCAATAAATCTTGATAAAACCATGGAAAATGTCCATAAATGGAAGTAAATTTATTGCATAGAGTTGCAAAAAAATGTGGCAATAAGTCATCATTTGAAAATGACATTTGTGTCAGTGTAAGTATGGAAAAAGATGAAATAGATTGTTGTGAACATATTTCCACATTAAAGATAACATCTAGAATGCCTTCAAAAGTCATTTGCTGCAGAGGTATCATAAAGTTGTCTGCATTTTGTCAATTCTTTCGATCATAGTGACGTATTTCGACGCCTCTGCAGCAGACGACTTTTGACGAAATTGTGACAAAGTAAATTCATCTTTTGCCACAATGTTTTCACTTTATTTAATAATTATGCCCCCTTTGAAGAAGAAGGGTAAATTGCTTTGCACATGTTGGTCGGTAGGTTGGTTCTTCGGTAGACCAAAGCTTGCACAAGTGATAACTCAACAATACCTGGACCTATGGTCCTCAAACCTGACTTCGAGGTGGGGCCTGACCAGTTGATGACCCCTATTGATTTTGAGGTCATCGGTTCAAAGGTCAAGGTCACAGTGACCTTGAACATGAAAATCTTGTCTGAGTGATAACTCGACATTGCCTACACCCATGGCCCTCAAACTTGACATGGAGGCATGGGGTGACCAGTAGATTTTTAGAACTCAAATTGCTCATTCAAATTTACGTCATATGTACTTATTCCCTGCTGCCAGGAGGATACATGTTTATCTGCAAATATCATTCATCATCTCTAATGTGATTAAGAACTGTACCTACCATCCTCAAACTTTGAATGAACATTGGTTATGATCTTAAAAATGACTCATAGACATCCAAAGTGAAATTACAAATCAGCTGGCGTTTCGGTCCATGCATATTTTATTCAATTGTCCAAGTTTTCCTGACAACATGGCGCTCAGGGGGGCATAATGTTTGACAAACATCTCTTGTAACACTTTCATTTAGAGCGATTTGTCAACATTTTTAACCTCTTATTTTCAATGTCGTCTGCAGGAATTAGCCATGGTCAAGTGGTTAGTTTCTGGGATTTGAAACCGGGCTCGACGGTCATGGTGGAGTGCCCTTTGGCAAGGCACATTTGTTTACCAAGGGATCATGAATAAGTGAACTGTCGCCATGAAATAACTGAAATAATGTTGAAAACGGCGTAAAACCCCAATAAAACAAACAAACAAACAATTTCGTCTGCTACAGATGTATTGTATGTGAGAAAGGATTAATGGTTAACCCTTTCCCTCATACGACAATTCTGCAGCAGACAACTTTGAACATATTTTGTCAAAAATTGAAAATCTCTATAATTGAATGGATAACCTATGACTAAAAGTGGAAAACATTGTGGCAAAAGGAGAAATTGCTCGTTTTGAGCAATTTTTTCTTTTGTCACTATGTTTTCAAAAAGCCGTCTGCTGCAGATGCGTCGGAAAGCGGCTATATGAGGGAAAGGGTTAATACCATATTCATGATAATGATAAAATGGTGTGATAAAACTGTATTATGGAAATTTTATCCCTCTTCCTGTCTATCAGAGACTAAACCTGATCTCTTAATTGAGTTGCTAGTCAGAGAATGTTTCTCTGTGTACAGATTCTTTTCATTGTATTATATCATAATTTTGATGCTTAACCCTTTACCTCATACGACCTTTCTGCGCATCGACTTTGAAAAAAAATAGAAAATCTCTATAATTGAATGGATAACCTATGACGAAAAGTGGAAAACATTGTGTCAAAAGGAGAAATTGCTCGTTTTGTGCAAATTCTTCTTTTGTCACTAAGTTTTCAAAAAGTCGTCTGCTGCAGAGGCGTCAGAAAGCGTCTATATGAGGGAAAGGGTTAAAGGCTCCTCGGGACAGACAGTTCAACACTTTACCAACAGGAAAAGGGTTAAATGTAGGTCAATTTTGGAAGTAGGTCACTTATGGACACTCTTAGAGGCCACATTTTTCATACAACCTCCTTGGTGGTGTAGTGGTAGAGCGTCTGCCTCCGAATTGGGAGACTGCTGGTTCACTCCCCCGCCGGGTCATACTAAAGACTTTAATAATGGTAGTAATGGCTGCCCTCCTTGTCGCTCAGGGTTGTGGGGTTAGCATTACAACTGATTGGCTGGTGTCAGTATAAACGCTGTGTTTTTATATCAAAAATACATTACCAGTCATTTAATACCTGATGATATATCAGGTAATAAATGACTGGTAAGTATTTTCTAATAAAAATATGTTTCACTTTAAAAAACTTCATTTTTATATCAAAAATACATTACCAGTCATACATTACCAGTCATTTAATACCTGATGATATATCAGGTAATAAATGACTGGTAAGTATTTTCTAATAAAAATATGTTTCACTTTAAAAAACTTCATTTTTATATCAAATACACTACCAGTCATTTAATACCTGATGATATATCAGGTAATAAATGACTGGTAAGTATTTTCTAATAAAAATATGTTTCACTTTAAAAAACTTCATTTTTATATCAAAAATACATTACCAGTCATTTAATACCTGATGATATATCAGGTAATAAATGACTGGTAAGTATTTTCTAATAAAAATATGTTTCACTTTAAAAAACTTCATTTTTATATCAAATACACTACCAGTCATTTAATACCTGATGATATATCAGGTAATAAATGACTGGTAAGTATTTCCTAATAAAAATATGTTTCACTTTAAAAAACTTCATTTTTATATCAAAAATACATTACCAGTCATTTAATACCTGATGATATATCAGGTAATAAATGACTGGTAAGTATTTTCTAATAAAAATATGTTTCACTTTAAAAAACTTCATTTTTATATCAAAAATACATTACCAGTCATACATTACCAGTCATTTAATACCTGATGATATATCAGGTAATAAATGACTGGTAAGTATTTTCTAATAAAAATATGTTTCACTTTAAAAAACTTCATTTTTATATCAAATACACTACCAGTCATTTAATACCTGATGATATATCAGGTAATAAATGACTGGTAAGTATTTCCTAATAAAAATATGTTTCACTTTAAAAAACTTCATTTTTATATCAAAAATACATTACCAGTCATTTAATACCTGATGATATATCAGGTAATAAATGACTGGTAAGTATTTTCTAATAAAAATATGTTTCACTTTAAAAAATTTCATTTTTATATCAAAAATACATTACCAGTCATTTAATACCTGATGATATATCAGGTAATAAATGACTGGTAAGTATTTTCTAATAAAAATATGTTTTACTTTAAAAAACTTCATTTTAACTAAAACATTGTTGAAAGCAGCGTAAAACACAAAACGATCTCTCAATCAAAATATTAACCTTCATCAAACATTGGTCAAGTTTGAAACTTGGCCACTTTGAGTCAAAAACTAGATCACTAGGTCAAATTTATAAAAAAAAAAGAACCTTTTAAACCGTCTAGAGGTCACAGTTTTCATAGGACCTTTAAACAATTCATCTGAATAGTCATCCAATTTAAATCTAAGTCAAGTTTCAAACTGGGTCAATTGGGGGTAAAAAAAACCAAGCCTAGATAATTTGTCCTACTGCAGATGCGTCAACATGCCTCTGCTTGCATAATAGGTTTAAACCTTTCCCTCATACGACAATTTTGCAGCAGACGACTTTAAAAATAGAAAATTTCCATAATTGAATGGATAACCTATGACAAAAAGTGGAAAACATTGTGGCAAAAGGAGAAATTGCACGTTTTGTGCAATTTCGTCTTTCTTGGGACAGACAGTTCAACACTTGACCAACAGCAGGCGCAATCTGACACCTCTGCAGCAAGCAGACTGCTTTAAAAAACATTATGACAGACAGAAATTGCTCACGATGAGTAATTTATTCAATTGGCACATTGTTTTCGTCTCTATTCAATAATATCAGTATCATTTATAGAGATTTTCCACATTTTTGCCTAAGATGTTTAATAAGGACAGACGTACTCAACAAGGATTTATGTGTCAGATTAATCACAAGTTATTGCTGCATTGTCTGACCCAAACTGACTAAAGTACACGATCTGACCAAATGTAAGATCTGATGGCGATCAATTCAAATTCATCTTTTTGTTTTATCAGATTTCCAATATCGCTATTTTTAGATCCACCAAGCTATTTTTATTTGAACCAATCAGAGGACTCGTTTCAACAAATGTTTGGCTTAACCTTCAAAATGGCGTCAATTGATGAAGTTGAGAAAATTCAAAATAGACCATTTAAAACCAGAGCAAAGAACACTTTTTGATGCTGTATGGTCAGGGAAAGAATGTATCGGTGTTTTGCCTCATTTACGCATTTGTAGCCATGATGCGGTCGTCACAAGAACTATACACACGTGTAAATCACCATGTGAAAATTGGGATCCCATGCTAAATATAGATATTCTTTGGTAATTATAGACTTTTACTTTCACTTTCAAAAACGTGAAAGCAAGGTTCTGATTGGCTGGTGGAAAGGTCGTCTGAACGTGACCCTCTATCGGTTGTCCTCAGATCCTATGCATAGCGTTAATATGAGATGATTTTAATGAGATTGTGTCTGACCTAGCATTTACTGTAATTTCTTGTATAAATATTTTCAGTCTGTTTTGGCCAATTATAGATATTCCACAGGACCATCAGATAACAAAAGTTATTTAAGGCATGAGTCTTAACCCTTTCCCATTTATAACAAACATAAAGCAGACAACTTTGAAAACATCCAGTCAAATATATCGAAGATCTCTTAAAATGAATGTGAATGAATTATTGAATATAGTTGAAAACATTGTGGCAAATTAGCAGAAATTGCCAATAATGCGCAATTGTCTCCATTCTATCGCAACGTTTTCAAACGTCAAAATGCATCTGCCTTTGGAAAGTGTTGTATACTTTTATACTGTTGGGGGATATAATTAGACAATAAAGAATTCATGAGGTTTTTATGGCCATAATTACAAATGTAAATGCGATGATATATTGATATTACAGTATTTCAAAAATTCCTTTGTAACTCCAATAATGTTCATATTTCTCCTAATAGGAGAGGATTTTTTATAGTTTTATTCATAACTAAATATAGAGTTGTATAGCTACAGCAAAATATATGTTCCAGTCTAGTGACAAAATATAGAGTCCTAGCTACAGCAAAATACATGTTGACCAGTCTAGTAACAGTAAGTAGGAATTAAGAGTTAAAAACATTGTAGAAAAAAGGAGTTGTTCATTAACCCTTTCCCTCATACGACAATTCTGCAGCAGACGACTTTGAACGTATTTTGTCAAAACATAGAAAATCTCCATAATTGAATGGATAACCTATGACGAAAAGTGGAATTTACATTGTGGCAAAAGGAGAAATTGCACGTTTTGTGCAATTTCTTCTTTTGTCATTATGTTTTCAAAAAGCCGTCTTCTGCAGAGGCATCTGAAAGCGTTTATATGAGGGAAAGGGTTAAGAGTAATTTCTCCTTTTGTCATAATGTGTTGAGCCGATGTCTGCTGCAGAAATATCAAAATGTGTCTCCATAACTGGGAAAAGGCTTATAGGATATTCATTTGTCTTCATTTCCAATAGAGAAATGAAATAGACGTGTTAACCATTTCCCACCTATGGACTCTTTCTGATGCCTCTGCAGCAGATTACTAATGAAAACATTGTGACCAAAGGAGAAATTGCTCAATTTTGTTTAAGTATGAACACTTTTATTATAATTATTTATTTATTGGGGTTTTACGCCGCTTTCAACATTATTTCAGTTATATCACGGCGACAGTTCACTTATTCATGATCCCTGGGTAAACGAACCAGTACTAGGCTAGAAAATATGCCTTGCCCAAGGGCACTCTACCATGACTGAGGTGCCGCGACTGTGGATCGAACCCGGGACAACCGGTTTCGAAATCCCCGACGCTAACCACTCGACCACAGCAGATTCCTACTTTTATTATAAGGGGTTTTCAATAGTTTTGCAAAGATGTTTTTAATGTCATCTGTTGCATATTTATTTTATGTGGGAAAGGCTTAAAATTCTTCTCCTTACTCGAGACATATTGGTCCGATGTTCAAATTTGTTCACAGACATGACCCTTCCCCACATACAGCAAATCTGCAGCAGAAGACTTTGAAAACATAGTGACAAAAACCTGAAAAATCTCCATAAAAGAAAGCTTAATTCTTAAATAAAGTTGAAAACATTGTGGCCAAAGGAGAAATTGCTCATCATGAGCAATTTCACGTTTGGCCACAATGTTTTCAAAAGTCGTCTGCTGCTATTCCGTCAAAATGCGTCTGCAGGTGGGAAAGGGTTGAAAAAGACATATCTAACATATGGTAGGGTTATATAGATTAACCCTTTCCCTCATACGACAATTCTGCAGCAGACGACTTTGAACATATTTTGTCAAAAAATGGAAAATCTCTATAATTGAATGGATAACCTATGACTAAAAGAGGAAAACATTGTGGGAAAAGTAGAAATTGCTTGTTTTGAGCAATTTCTTCTTTTGTCACTATGTTTTCAAAAAGCAGTCTGCTTCAGAGGCGTCAGAAAGCGTCTATATGAGGGAAAGGGTTAACGTTAGGTAGTGGAGTGATACTGGACTTCTTGGACCTTGTTTATGCACCCTATTTATCAGGGCATTTATATTTAAGTTCCTTTTTGGGTTGGTGCCAAAGTTCATAAACCAAGGAATAACACTACATTGCATGGTCATTTAAGCTTAATTCAAGGGTTGTGATGCACTTTCTGGTTGGTCATGTCATTATGATATTGATTGTTTTTTGTTCGGTGTTTGAGGCCGCTTTCAACAGTTTTTGGTCGGATTGCTCTAGCAATTACGGTCTATAGATTGGCGATGTCCGTCTGTCTGTCCGTCAACATTTTGGTTAAAGTTTCAGGTTGAGGCAAAATCTCAGCACTGGAAAGGGTTACAAACTTGAAACTTTGCCTGAAGGTAACCTGAGTAACAATTTTTATTGATTTCTATGGTTACTATGACCTTGACCTTGGTTTGTCGATTTTCAAGGTCAAATTGCCGACAATCCGGCATGACCGTCTTCAGCGGTTTCTTGTTCAGTTATATCACGGTGTTTCCTGGATAAGTTACCCAGTATTACTACACCAGCAAGTCAGTTGTAATGATAACCCTGCAACCCTGAGCACCGCGGAGGGCAGTCATTTCTACCATTGAAGCATGATGCATAGAGTATCAACAGCTTTTGAGTCTGATATCAAAAATATGTCTCGATGTTATCAGGTTTTAAAAAGAGATTTATAACATTTTATTCAAGTAACATATTTTTAGCCCACCTGAGCAGACGTGCTCAAGGTGTTTTATTATGCGTCAATTTCTTCTCCTCTGTAACCAATGGGTCAATTATGGGATGAAACTTCACAGCAAGCATCCTCTCAATGTCCTCACCAAAATTCCTTTTGGGGTGTTCATTGCAACAAACATTTTTGTAGAAATGTTCCTTGAGTGCACCTCTATGAGATTACTTCAAGCCATGTTGATTGGTCGAGTTATTGTGGTGGCATAATAAATTGCACTATTGAGGCGAGCTGTGGTGGCATAATAAATTGCACTACTGAGGCGAGCTGTGGTGGCATAATAAATTGCACTACTGAGGCGAGCTGTGGTGGCATAATAAATTGCACTACTGAGGCGAGCTGTGGTGGCACAATAAATTGCACTACTGAGGCGAGCCGTGGTGGCACGATAAAGTGCACTACTGAGGCGAGCCGTGGTGGCACGATAAATTGCACTACTGAGGCGAACCGTGGTGGCACGATAAATTGCACTATGGAGGCGAGCCGTGGTGGCACGATAAATTGCACTACTGAGGCGAGCCGTGGTGGCACAATAAAGTGCACTACTGAGGCGAGCCGTGGTGGCACGATAAATTGCACTACTGAGGCGAGCCGTGGTGGCATGATAAATTGCACTACTGAGGTGAGTGATTCAGATTATTCTATTTATTATATACCAGTCGGTTGTTTTTTTAGTGCAATAGTTAACCCTTTCCCTCATAAGACAATTCTGCAGCAGATGACTTTGAACATATTTTGTCAAAAAATAGAAAATCTCTATACTTGAATGGATAACATAACCTATGACTAAAAGTGGAAAACATTGTGACAAAAGGAGAAATTGCTCAATTTGAGCAATTTCTTCTTTTGTCACTATATTTTCAAAAAAAGCTGTCTGCTGCAGAGGCGTCAGAAAGCATCTATATGAGGGAAAGGGTTAAACAGCTCATAAATATTTGCAACCTGCAATGCAAAATCTCCTGCTTAAAGATGGCACATACATGACATCACTTAGAAATAATAAATGTCAAATGATTATGCGGACTTGTAGAATTGATGCTGTGTAATTATTCCAAATTTCAGCCTAAAGCTTTGGGAAGTCCTTGATATAAACAATTTGAGCTAAACAAATAAATTTCCATCATTTATTTTAAAATTTAGCCCTTTATGAAACAGTTTTCATAGCACTTAAATTTGCTTTGAGATTCACAGTAAAAAGAATGGAGCTACGGGAAGTATGTTTGTGAGCAAACACTACAAAAGTATAATTCCAGCATCACTTCAAAAGTGTTATCATCATTAGTGACAATATTCACAGTGAAAACACTGGTAAATGTTGCATATTCTGTTTATACTGCTGTCTGATGCCTCTCAGACTTCAATTATTGTGACAAAATAAAGGGAGCAATTGCTCATACCAAGCAATTTCTCCATTAGCCACAAGGATTTCAACTCTTTTAAATTATTAAATCATACTAATTATACCTCCTTCGAAGTAGAGGAAGTATATAGGAGTCACTGTGTCGTGTCGATTGGTTGGTCAGTCTGAAGCCATATAGGAGTCACTATATCGGTTGGTCGGAAGCCAAATTTTGTCCGAAGCCATATTTTGTCCAGTCTATTTCTTACAAACCACTGGGTGATTCAATAAAATCTTACATGAAGCTTCTATACCAAGAGGAGATGTGCATATCCTTAAGGGGTTACAATTGCATGTTTTTTTACAAAGTTATGGCCCTTTTACTTATTAAGTTATAGTGTAGGTCAAGGTGCTGGTTTGGGGGTATTTATCATCTTCAGTAATAGTTCCAGTTAACATTAGAGAGATTTACCATATTTTTGTGTAGATGTTTTCAAAGTCTTTTGTTGCAGATTTGCTGTTTGTGGGAAAGGATTAAGTGCATCAGTAACAAGAATTTGTAGCTACAACCAGTTTCAGGAAATCTAAGAGTATGTTTAGTTATTAGTTTAATGGCTGATGGTCTGAATACTCAGACTGGTTAATTATCAAATAATCCTGGGTAGACTGGTTTTATTTGTCTCACAGAAGTCGCTATATATCTTCCTCATTAATACCGAAACCTAATATGTGTAAGTCGTCTGGATGTTGATGTACTTTGCCGACTTAACCTTTTCGCACGTACAATAAATCTGCAGCAGACGACTTTGAAAAACATAGTGACAAAATCCTGAAAAATCTCATTAAAAGATAGCTTAATTGTTAAATAAAGTTGAAAACATTGTGGCCAAAGGTGAAATTGCTCGTCATGAGCAATTTCACCTTTGGCCACAATGTTTTCAAAAGTCATCTGCTGCAGACGGCGTCAAAATGCGTCTGCCGGTGGGTAAAAGGGTAAATGTTGCCTATTAGATAATGGTATAACCCATTTCCTGACACACAGACAACATTTTGGAAACACTGTTGAAAAAAATAGAAATACTGCTCAAACTGAGCAATCTGTCCTTTTATCATGATGTTTTCAACACTGCATCAAAATTGTCAGGCCAGTTTTCAAGATGTTTCAAGTTAAAATCAAATAATCATATTAACTCTTTCCCACATACAGTCGCTTTAATCTGACGCCTCTACAGCAGACGACTTTTGATAATATTGGGCAAAAGGAGAAACTGCTCATTAGCCTAAATGGTATGGGTAATAACTTTTTATACGCCCGTTTTGAAAAAATGGATCATATTATAGTTTTACCTGCGGCGGGCGGGCAGTTGGCGTCCAGTATGTTGTCAGCTCAATAACTTTAGAAGCCTTTGTCCAATCATCACCAAATTTGGTCAGAATGCGTATTGGGATAATATCTCGGACAAGTTCGATAACTAGCTGTATCGCTTTAGTCAATCAAGCGTTATCGCCCTTTAATTATAGAAATTACCCAAAATTGGTCTTCTCAGCTCAATAACTTTAGAAGCCTAAAATTGTCCAATCATCACCAAATTTGGTCAGAATGTGTATTCGGATAATATCTCTGACAAGTTAGGTAACTAGCCATATCGCTTTAGTCAAACAAGAGTTATCACCCTTTAATTATAGAAATTACCTAAAATTGGTCTTGTCAGCTCAATAACTTTAGAAGCCTTTGTCCAATCATCATCAAATTTGGTCAGAATATGTATTGGGATAATATCTCGGACAAGTTAGATAACTAACCATATCGCTATAGTCATTCAAGAGTTATCACCCTTTAATTATAGAAATTACCCAAAATTGGTCTTGTCAGCTCAATAACTTAAGAAGTCTTTGTCCAATGATCATCAAATTTAGTCATAATGTGCAATGGAATAATATCTCGGACAAGTTCGATAACTAGCCATATCGCTTTAGTCAATCAAGAGTTATCGTCCTTTAATTATAGAAATTACCTAAAATTAGTCTTGTCAGCTCAATAACTTTAGAAGCCTTTGTCCAATCATCATTACATGTAGTCAGAATGGTCATTGGCATAATTTCTTGGTCAAGTTTGATAACTAGCCATATCGCTATTGTCAATCAAGAGTTATCGCCCCCTTAATTATAGAAATTACCTAAAATTGGTCTTGTCAGCTCAATAACTTAAGAAGTCTTTGTCTAATCATCACCAAATTTGGTCAGAATGTGTATTGGCATAATATCTCGAACAAGTTCAATAGCTAGCCATATCACTTTAGTCAATCAAGAGTTATTTCCCTTTAATTATCGAAATAACCTAAATTAGTCTTGTCAGCTCAATAACTTTAGAAGCCTTTGTCCAATCACCATTAAATTTAGTCAGAATGTGTATTGGCATAATATCTCGGACAATTTCGATAACTAGCCATATCGCTTTAGTCAATCAAGAGTTATCTCCCTTTAATTATAGAAATTACCTTTGATAACTTACAACGTTATCTAAGTCACTACACAATTATGTCCCTCGAAATGGCAAAAAACTGTACTAACAGTTTCTGCTCTCTAAGTTTGGCTGATGTACAACAAATTATCACTATACTTGGTCTCAAAAAAACAGGAGGGGCGTATTTTGTGACATTTGGCGCTCTTGTTCTCAAATGCAGAAGCATTTTGACCCATCTAATGCAGTAGATGACTTAATATTGTGGCAAAAGGAGAAATTGCTTATAACGAGCAATTTCTCCTTTTGCCAGTGTTTTCAACTCTATTTAATATTATACTTTCATTATACGAGCAATTTGTCCTTTTGCCACAATGTTTTCAACTCTATTTAAAATATCATACTTTTCATTTTGAAAGATTTTCCCAATTTTTATCTAGGTGTTTCTAAAGTCGTCTGCTGCAAACTTGTTGTATCCAGGAGTACTTGCAAACAAATTTTGATGCCCTCTTCAGCATACAACTTTTGACAAAAGTATGGTAGAATAATGCCTCTAAGAACTTGTAATTATTCCTTTTATTGCAATGTTTTCAAAATGATGGTTTCATTCGTAGAGATTTTCAATGATTTTGCCCATAGGATTTAAAGTCGCCTGTGGCAGGTTCTATATGTATGTGGGAAAAGGGATAATCACTCCTTTTATGACTATATATAGTACATTTTCTATGAACAATTTCAGTGACATTACCCTAATTAATAAAATGGCATTTTAACGCCTATGAATCATTAATGTTAATATTGATCGCTCAGAATGGATAGAAATTAATTATGAAATTAACCATTTCTCTAACACTTGACACGGTTTGAGATCTGTGAAGTAGACATCTAAAAACATTGAGGTAAAAAGAGAAATTGCTTAATATACTCTCAATTCTGTATCCAATTTTTTAGATTGTTGCACTTAATTACCTCTTCATTGGCTTTTTCCAAGCAGACAATTCTATGAAATATATCAAATTATGTATATGGATGAAGACCAAGGATTTAACCCTTTCCCTCATACGACAATTCTGCAGCAGACGACTTTGAACATATTTTGTCAAAACATAGAAAATCTCTATAATTGAATGGATAACCAGTATGACTAAAAGTGGAAAACATTGTGGCAAAAGGAGAAATTGCTCGTTTTGAGCAATTTCTTCTTTTGTCACTTTGTTTTCAAAAAGCCGTCTGCTGCAGAGGCGTCAGAAAGCGTCCATACCCAGGCGAAAAACCATGGTATTCCATGATATACCATCACTGTACAACCATGGTCTACCATTGAAAACCATGTTATGTTAAATGGCATCATAGTTTATAACCATGGTTTAGACCATGGTCATCAATATACATTGTTATAACCATTGAATACCATGGTTGACAATGGTCACTGATACCCATGGTAACCCATGAAATACCATGGTATTCCATGATATACCATCACTGTACAACCATGGTCTACCATTGAAAACCATGTTATGTTAAATGGCATCATAGTTTATAACCATGGTTGACCATGGTCAATATCCATGGTGAACCATTGAATACCATGGTTGACAATGGTCACTGATACCCATTGTAACCCATGAAATACCATGGTTGACCATGAGATACCATGTTTTCTCATTGCCTGTAATGACATGGTTGAATACAATGTTAGAACATGGTTGACCATGAAAGACCATGGTATCCATGGTCTACCATGGTGTTCATTTTGCCTGGGTATAATGAGGGAAAGGGTTTATGATCATGTAACCCTCTGGGTTTATCCAAATCTATAAATGGACCCCCTTATTTTAGCCCTTTCTCCAGATATATACAATTTAAACCCCTTTCCCAAATACAACAACTTTGCAGCAGAAGACTTTTTAAACATTTAAGTGCAAATATGGAAAACCTCTTAAATAAATGAATGTGTATTGATTGAATGGAGTTGAAATTGCTCATTTTAAGCAATTAAATTTCTCCTTTTGTCACAATGTTTTTCAAAAGTCCTCTTCTGCAAATACTTCTGGCAAGTATTTGTTTGTTTGTTTTATTGGGAGTTTTACGCTGCCTTCAACGTTATTTCAGTTATATCACAGCGACAGTTCACTTAATCATTGTTCCCTGGGTAAACAAACCAGTACTATAGGCTAGAAAATGTGCCTTCCCCAAGGGCACTCCACCATGACCGTAGTTCCGCGACTGGGGATCGAACCCGGGACACCCAGTTTCAAATTCTCGACAGTAACCCCCTCGACCACAGTGGATTCCTTCTGGCAAGTGAGAAAGGATTTTTAAAAAAAACAATTATGTGGGAAAATATCAATTAAATTTCACCTTTTATCTCAATGTTTTAAAAATGTCCTCTTCTGCAAACGTGAGTGAGAAAGGGTTACAAACCAATTATGTGGGAAAATGGTAAATCAATCAAGCTGAGCAATTTCTCCTTGAACCACACTGTTTCCAACTCTTAAATCAAAATTGTAATTCAAGTTTGCCAGACAAAATTTTTGTTCCTTAATTGGTTTTTAAGCAGACAACTTGAAAGAAATAGAATTTAAGATATTTTCAGTGTAAGTTCTAGATATGTTTTCACCTTAAATATCTAAATTGTTATTTAAGAATTTGCTAAGCAAAGTGGATAGCACTGGGGATCTGGAACCGGGTTCAATCCCAAGTCTCGACGGATATGGTGGAGTGCCCTTTGGCAAGGCGTTTTTCCTAGCCTAGTACTCAAAGATTATGAATAAGTGAACTGTGGCTGTGATAAAACTCAAATAAGGTTGAAAACGGTATAATACCCCAATAAAACAAATAAAACAAACTCTATTGTTATCTATACGGTCATGTTATTAGAAATTAATCTTACATCTAAACTAAAATTTGTTCCGTCTATTTCTTGCTTATTGAGTTTTTGTGATCGCCTTTTGTCCGTCGTTCGTCATCAACATTTGCTTGTTAACACTCTAGAGGCAACATTTTGCATCAATCTTTGTGAAAGTTTATCAGAATGAATGTATATTGTTTTATGGCGCATCGACAGCTAAGGCCATTTAGCGCGTAATTAAATTTAATTATTCATGATCCCTGGGTAAAGAAACCAGTACTAGGCTAGAAAATGTGCCTTGCCCAAGGGCACTCCACCATGACCTTAGTGCCGCGACTGGGGATCGAACCCGAAAGTTTATCAGAACATATATTTCCATCAAATCTAGGCCAAGTTCGAAACTGGGTCATGTCAGGTCAAAAACTAGGTCAATAGGCCAAATTGAAGGAAAATCTTGTTAACACTCTGGAAGCCGCATTTTAAACTTGAGCATGTTGAAACGTTTGAATGAGAACGTTTGTCTTGATGATATCTAGGCCAAGTTCGAATATGGGTCAGGTGAGGTTAACAACTAGGTCACTAGGCCAAATTGTAGAACAATCTAGTTAACACTATAGAGATCGCATTTTTGACTCCGAGCATCTTGAAATTTTGTCAGAAAGTTTGTCTTGATGATTTTGCCATTGGCGCTGAAAGAGTTAAGTCTTAAATAGCCAATTCTCAGGTGAGTGATTCCAGGGCCTCATGGCCCTCTTGTTTACTAAAAAGAATTATCTCATTGAGACGATTCTTCTGAGTACCCACATCATACATGTAGGGTTTGGTTGGATGATAAGAGAGATATTGTAGGGAAAAGAGCTGTATACACCTCTTTATCTGGACCTCTGGTAGATATAAGATAGACGGAGCAAAATGTGAAACGTTTAATTAGATAGACATCACTTTCAAACAGTGAGTTTATTAACCCTTTCACTCATAGGACAATTCTGCAGCATTTGAACATATTTTGTTGAACATATTTTGTCAAACAAAAGAAAATCTCTATAATTGAATGGATAACAAAAAGTGGAAAATATTGTGGCAAAAGGAGAAATTGCACGTTTTGTGCAATTTCTTCTTTTGTCACTATGTTTTCAAAAAGCTGTCTGCTGCAGAGGCTTCAGAAAGCGTCTATATGAGGGAAAGGGTTAAGATATGAATCATTGTTATTTTTCAAACAGCTACTCAAAACTTTTCAATGAAAGAAGCTTAAATTATACATGTATAATTTCGAGGGCTTGGTTTGAAACGGTTGTAACTAAAATCAGTATTTTTTTACCAAGGTTAATGACCTTGTCATTAAGTCTGTATAAGCGTTAAATCATTTTTCTTGGTAAACAATGGAAATTTAGGTGCCATTGCTCGTTCTGAGCAATGGCACCTAAATTTGCATTGTTTACAATGGGGTCAAAATTGCCCCTAAACCAGGGTTTTCAAAATAGGTTTTTAGTTACAACCGTTTCACGCCAAGCCCTCCAATTATGTACTTCCAAGATTATAACAGATGTGCAGTAGACGATTTTCAGAATATCTTGGCAAAAATGTAAAAAATCTACATAAATGAAAGTGTAATTATAGATTGATTGATTGATTGATTGATTGATTGATTGATTGATTGATTGATTGATTGATTGGGGTTTAAAGCTGTTTTCAACAGTTTTTCAGTCATATCACGGCGGCCATTTTACCTACTCATATGTTTCCCGGTTTGCTCACACCAGTACTCCACACAACATCCTTTCCAAGCAACTGGCTGCTTTTCCACATAGACTGTTGGCCCATTGGTGAAAGACGAATGACGCTAATGTCACAGTGACTTTTGTCAAATGTCGGAAAGAATGTTGGCCGAGCTGGGGTTCGAACTCGCCACCCCTGGATTGACAGCCCATGTCGCTACCGACTGAGCTACCTGGGCTTATTATAGAAGAGTTACAAACATTGTCAAAAATAAATAAAAAAGTGTTCATTATGAGCAATTTCTCCTTTTGCCATAATGTTTTCAAAAGTCGTCTACAACAGCGGCATCAGAAAGTGTCTGTATTGAGGGAAAGTGTTACCATAAGTCACCCTTTTACTGGTACAGACAACTTTTGTTTTAAAACAATCAGGAAAACGTTGAAATTGGTCAAAATGAATAATTATTACATTGACTATAGGATATGCTTTGTGCTTATAATATTTCAAAATAATCATTCAAAATATATGTTACATTTTAATCATCATATGTTTTCAAAGCATACAACAATTTACAATAACTTAAACAAATTAATTAATTCGAAGCTTTCTTAATCTTTTATAATATTCTTAGTTTTATCTGCTTTGAAAACATCTGAATAATAATTTTAAGAGTCAACAATATAAACAGCTTAGAAAAAAGTGAAGATTTAATTTCCGCAGTCGAGAAATAATTAAGGACCGTCAATAATACAGACTCAACATATTTACCCTGATGCACAATGTTTTCAGTAGCCGTATGCTGCATAAAGCATCAGAAACCGTCTGCATCGGGGAAAGATCAACTTAACCCTATCAACGCATTGTGACGCATCTGCAGCAGACGACTCTTGAAAACATTGTGGCAAAAGAAGAAATTGCTCAAAACAAATTTCTCCTTTTGCCACAAACTTGTCAACTTTGTTCAGTAATTGTATATACCTTCATTTTTTATAGAGATTTGTCTATAATTTTACTAAAGGTCTTCAAAGTCGTCTGCTGCAGATTTGCTGTATGTGGAAATGGGTTAACATAAAAGAGAGGGAGGAGGAAGGAAGAAAAAAAAAATTCACACATGACTGTATGAATAATTCAAGCCTGTTTATCTCTTAAGGAAATTTTCATGAAAATTGCTGTCATTATACCCCCCGGCAAACAAAGTTTGGGGGGGTATATAGGAATCACCCTGTCTGTCCGTCTGTCCGTCTGTCTGTCTGTCTGTCTGTCTGTCTGTCTGTCTGTCTGTCCGTATGTCCACATTTCTTGTAAGCACTACTCCTCCTAAACGGCTCAATGGATTTGGTTCAAACTTTACATGAAGGTTACACATCATATGTAGATATGCATGAAGGAAGATCACACGCCTCGGACTCTTCCAAGGGGAGATAATTTAACTTAGAGGTTATCTCCTGTGCACATACCTCCACATTTCTTGTAAGCACTACTCCTCCTAAACGGCTCAATGGATTTGGTTCAAACTTTACATGAAGGTTACACATCATATGTAGATATGCATGAAGGAAGATCACACGCCTCGGACTCTTCCAAGGGGAGATAATTTAACTTAGAGGTTATCTCCTGTGCACATACCTCCACATTTCTTGTAAGCACTACTCCTAAACGGCTCAATGGATTTGGTTCAAACTTTACATGAAGGTTACACATCATATGTAGATATGCATGAAGGAAGATCATATGCCTCGGATTCTTCCAAGGGCAGATAATTCAACTTAGAGGTTACCTGCGAGGGATTCCTGTGCACATACCTCCACATTTCTTGTAAGCACTACTCCTCCTAAACGGCTCAATGGATTTGGGTCAAACTTTACATGAAGGTTACACATCATATGTAGATATGCATAAAGGAAGATCATATGCCTCGGATTCTTCCAAGGGCAGATAATTCAACTTAGAGGTTACCTGCGAGGGACTCCTGTGCACATACCTCCACATTTCTTGTAAGCACTACTCCTCCTCTTTACATGAAGGTTACACATCATATGTAGATATGCATGAAGGAAGATCATATGCCTCGGATTCTTCCAAGGGCAGATAATTCAACTTAGAGGTTACCTGCGAGGGACTCCTGTGCACATACCTCCACATTTCTTGTAAGCACTACTTCTCCTAAACGGCTCAATGGATTTGGGTCAAACTTTACATGAAGGTTACACATCATATGTAGATATGCATGAAGGAAGATCATACGCCTCGGATTCTTCCAAGGGCAGATAATTTAACTTAGAGGTTACCTGCGAGGGACTCCTGTGCACATACCTCCACATTTCTTGTAAGCACTACTCCTCCTAAACGGCTCAATGGATTTGGTTCAAACTATACATGAAGGTTACACATCATATGTAGATATGCATGAAGGAAGATCATACGCCTCGGATTCTTCCAAGGGCAGATAATTCAACTTAGAGGTTACCTGCGAGGGACTCCTGTGCACATACCTCCACATCTCTTGTAAGCACTACTCCTCCTAAATGGCTCAATGGATTTGGGTCAAACTTTACATGAAGGTTACACATCATATGTAGATATGCATGAAGGAAGATCATATGTATCGGATTCTTCCAAGGGCAGATAATTCAACTTAGAGGTTACCTGCGAGGGACTCCTGTGCACATACCTCCACATTTCTTGTAAGCACTACTCCTCCTAAACGGCTCAATGGATTTGGTTCAAACTTTACATGAAGGTTACACATCATATGTAGATATGCATGAAGGAAGATCATACGCCTCGGATTCTTCCAAGGGCAGATAATTCAACTTAGAGGTTGCCTGCGAGGGACTCCTGTGCACATACCTCTACATTTCTTGTAAGCACTACTGAGTCAAACTGTATATGAAGGCTACACATTATATGTAGATATGCATGAAGGAAGATTTTTCTCCTCAGATTCTTCCAAGGGAAGATAAGCAAAGTAGAAACTTTACCAATGTATCCGATGCTTTGGGAGGGGAGCGGGGGGTATTCTTTAGTGAGCTTTGCTCACAGTATTTCTAGTTTTGTCTGAAACTAAAATTGCTTTGTTATTTAACGTAAGAGACGCAATAGATCAGGTATAAATAGGTCTTTTCCGACAATATGTCTTGCATTCCGAAATACCCACAACATAGGATTTAATTCAAACGTAACTGTCTACAGATCTGCAGTGGACGACTTTGAAAAAATATAAAACATCTCCAAAAATGAAAGTATTAAATACAATCATTAAATAGGGTTGAAAACATTTGTGTTGAAAAGAGAAATTGATATTTTTGAGCAAAAAATATGAAACATCTCAAAATAGGAATGTATAATTATTGAATAGAGTTGTGTTAACCCTTTCCCTCATACGACAATTCTGCAGCAGACGACTTTGAACATATTTTGTCAAAAAATAAAAAATCTCTATGATTGAATGGATAACATACGACTAAAAGTGGAAAACATTGTGACAAGAGGAGAAATTGCTTGTTTTTGAGCAATTTCTCCTATTGTCACAATGTTTTCAAAAAGCCGTCTGCTGATCGATGAGGCGCCAGAGGGTTAATTCCCCTTTACCTGTTGTATTGGTGAGAAAGTGAATCAATTTGAAATATGTCTGCAGCAGACGACTTTGAAAACATACCTAAAATATTTTGGAAACTCCCTTTAAATGAAGGTACAATGACTGAACAGAGAAGAAAACATGGTGACAAAAGGAGAAATTGCTCTTCTTGAGCAATTTCTTCATTTGTCGCCATGTTTTCAAAAAAGCCGTCTGCTGCAGAGGTTTCAGAAAGCATCTGCAGCAGACTGCATTCAAAAAACATTATGGTCTTTTCAGCTAGAGAGCAGGATAGAAGGGCAATTAAGAGAGTTTTTATTTTCAAGAACTTAATGTTAACCCTTTCCCACATACAAGAAATCTGCAGCAGATGACTTTGAAAACATCAAGTCAAAGATTTGGAAAATCTCTATGAATGAAAATATAATAATTGAGTTGAGTTGAGAACATTTTGTCACAATGTTTTTGTTAGTTGTCTGCTTCAAATGCATCAAAATGCATCTGCAATAAGGAAAGCTTTAACAAACAGAATAAGAAGAATATCTGATGCTTTGTGATGTCTTTTGTAAGGGACAACTTATGACACACACAAACTTCATCTGCTGCAGATATGGTGATATATGTATGCATTTGCTATGCGAAATGGTCAACCCATTCCCACTTGCAGAGTCATCTGTAGCTGACAATATTTGTCACCAGGGGGTGTTGCTTGTTTTCTGTATATATGTATAAACAAAGAACAATGAAAACTTTTTAAATCAAGTGAGCAATATAGGACCAGTCGTAGGTTATCCATAAAATTACAGAGATTTTCCATTTTTAGCTCTACTGGCCAAAGGCCAGAAGGGCTTATGTCGTGGCGATGTGTCCGTCGTCCGTGCGTGCGTCCGTGCGTCCGTGCGTCCGTAAACAATTTCTTGTTAACACGATACAGTCTTCACTTTTGATTGTATCTCAACCAAACTTATACAGTAGTTAGATATCTATGAGAGCTCGGTTCCTTTCGAAAACCAGCCAGATCCGCCCATGCATGACTGGATTATGGCCCTTGAAATGGTCAAAATTGCTATAAAAGAGCTTGTTAACACGATACAGTCTTCACGTTTGATTGTATCTCAACCAAACTTATACAGTAGTTAGATATCCATGAGAGCTCGGTTCCTTTCGAAAACCAGCCAGATCCGCCCATGCATGACTGGATTATGGCCCTTGAAATGGTCAAAATTGCTATAAAAGAGCTTGTTAACACGATACAGTCTTCACTTTTAATTGTATCTCAACCAAACTTATACAGTAGTTAGATATTCATGAGAGCTCGGTTCCTTTCGAAAACCAGCCAGATCCGCCCATGCAAGACTGGATTATGGCCCTTGAAATGGTCAAAATTGCTATAAAAGAGCTTGTTAACACGATACAGTCTTCACTTTTGATTGTATCTCAACTAAACTTATACAGTAGTTAGATATCTATGAGAGCTCGGTTCCTTTTGAAAACCAGTCAGATCCGCCCATGCAAGACTGGATTATGGCCCTTGAAATGGTCAAAATTGCTATAAAAGAGCTTGTTAACACGATACAGTCTTCACGTTTGATTGTATCTCAACCAAACTTATACAGTAGTTAGATATCCATGAGAGCTCGGTTCCTTTCGAAAACCAGCCAGATCCGCCCATGCAAGACTGGATTATGGCCCTTGAAATTGTCCAAATTGCTATAATTGAGCATGTGAACACAATAGAGGCTCCATTTACTATCTGATCTTCAACAAACTTAGATAGTAGTTAAATATTGATGAGAGCTTGGTTCCTTTTGAAAACCAGCTAGATCCGCCCATGCAAGACTGGATTATGGCCCATGAAATTGTAAAAATTGCTATAATACAGCTTGTGGACACAAAAGAGCCTCCATTTACTATCCGATCTTCACCATACATACATGCTCTGGATTGAAAATGACCAAAGAACCATACCAGTAGAGCATAGGCCCTCATGGGCCTCTTGTTTGACAAAATATGTTCAAAGTCGTCTGCTGCAGAATTGTCGTATGTGGGAAAGGGTTAAGCCAATGCAGTCACATTTCCATTCATCTGCATCAGGAGAGTCTTGAAAACATTGTGTTGCAAACAAAGAAATTGATCAATGTTTTCAACTCTATTTGCTTTCATTTATAGATATTTGTCTATACATATCCTTTCAAAGTTGTCGGCTGCAGACGTTTTGTAAGTGGGAAAGTGCTTATTTACCACAACTCTGATGGTTAAAGAAAACTGTTAGAACAGAAAAGTCACGATAACTGGGATGCGTTCAATAGAAACTGATTTTTACCATTTTGGTCAAAAAAAGTCCATTTTCACATAAAGAAAAAGAAACGTACTGGATTTTTTCGCTAGACATGTTTTTGTTACCGTGTCTATATATTGACCGTATGGATGGTACCTTATTACGTGATGTAGTGTAGCATCTCAATCACTTGGGTGAACCAGATCATTTTTATCTGTCAAGAGTCTCATCGACTTGGATGTTAAACATACCTTCATCAAGGGCTGATTGATGGCTACACAGACACTTCTGTTGTTTATATAACCCTCTCCCTCATATAAACGCTTTCGGACGCCTCTGCAGCAGACGGCTTTTAGAAAACATAGTGACAAAAGAAGAAATTGCACAAAACATGCAATTTCTCCTTTTGCCACAATGTTTTCCACTTTTAGTCAAAGGTTATCCATTCAATTATGGAGATTTTCTATGTTTTGACAAAATACGTTCAAAGTCGTCTGCAGCAAAATTGTCGTATGAGGGAAAGGGTTAAAACTCTTTACTGCCTCTGTCTGGATGGTCTTTTATGCACCCAAATTTTCTAGTCAAACTTCTCTCATCTGTCTTCCCTCTTAACACTTTCCCACATACAGCAAATCTTCAGCAGATGACTTTGAAAAAGTCGACTTAAAAATATGGAAAATCTGGCTACACAGACATTTCTGTTGTTTATAAAACTCTTTACTGCCTCTGTCTGGATGGTCTTTTATGCACCCAAATTTTCTAGTCATAGTAAAAAACTTCTCTCAGCTGTCTTCTCTCTTAACCCTTTCCCACATACAGCAAATCTGCAGCAGACGACTTTGAAATAAGTCTACTTAAAAATATGGAAAATCTATATAATTATAGGTAAAATTACTGTAAAAAAAATGAAAACATTGTGACAAAAAGAGAAATTGGTCGTCTTGAGCAATTTCTCCATTTGTGACAATGTTTTCAAAAGTCGGCTGCTGCAGATGTGTAAAAATGCCTCTATATAGCAGCCAACTTGTATTAATTAGCCAGATGAAGATCAACAAATAAACTTTCTTCTTGTCTTAGACCCTTTCCCACTTGCATACACAATTCCACAATTTTGCCTAGATGCGTCCAAAGTTTGTATTTGTGCATAGAGAAATGATATGTTCTTGTGTCTGTACATGCAAATATAAAAGTCATCTACATGTATGTATTCTTCAGTTCAACTGAGCACCTTGCTATTAACCCTTTCCCACATACAGACACTCTCGGACGCCTTTGCAGCAGCCGTCTTAAGGAAAACATTGTGACAAGAGGACATTTTTAATTATTCATTATGATCAATTTGTCCATTTGCCACAATATTTTCAACTTTATTTTTTCAAACTGTCATATGTAGTTCCATGGTTTCTGCATTAATTGTTCCTTGATTGTTATCAAAGTTGTCTGCTGTTGGTTTGTTGTATATATGTGTGAAAGGGTTAAAGTTGTGACAGATCTGTTTCTCTCCTACGCTGGCCGAGCCCCGGTAGCTCAGTCAGAAGTGACGCGGTCTGTCAATCCAGGGCTTGTGAGTTTGAAATCCAGCTTGGCCAACATTCTTTCCAAGGTTTGACAAAAATCACTGTGACAATGGATAACCTATGACTAAATGTTGAAAACATTGTGGCAAAAGGAGAAATTGCTCATTATGAGCATTTCTTCTTTTTAAGCTCACCTATGCACGAAGTGGAAGGTGAGCTATTGTGATCACATTTTGTCCGGCATCCTTCCGTCGTGCGTCGTCAACATTTGAGCTTGTTAACACTCTACGGGCTACATTTTGCATCCAATCTTCATGAAAGTTTATCAGAATGTTTATCTCCATAAAATTTTGGACAAGTTCGAAACTGGGCCATATGAGGTCAAAAACTAGGTCACTAGGTCGAATTGAAGGGAAATCTTGTTAACACTCTGGAGGCCACATTTTCAACTTGAGCATGTTGAAACTTTATCAGAATGTTTGTCTTGATGATATGTAGGTCAAGTTTGAACATGGGTTACGTCGGGTCAAAAAGTAGGTACTAGGTCAAATTGAAGGAAAATCTTGTAAACACTCCAGAGGCCCCAATGTTTGCTTCAGCAGTTTGAAATTTTGTCAGATTGTTTGTCTTAAAAATATCTAGGTCAAGTTCGAATATGGGTCATGCCTGGTCAAAAACTAGGTCACTAGGCCAAATTGAAGGAAAATCTTGTTAACTCTTTAGAAGCTGCATGTTTTGCTTCAGTGGCTTGAAATTTGGTCAAAATGTTGAGCTGAATGATATCTTGGCCAAGTTTGAAAATGGGTCATGCCAGGTCAAGAACTAGGTCACTAGGTCAAATTGAAGGAAAATCTTGTTAACACTTTGGATGCCGCATTTTTTGCTTCAGCAGCTTAAAATTTGGTCAGAATGTTTGTCTAAATGATATCTAGGCCAAGTTGGGATATGGGTCATGCCGGGTTAAAAACTAGGTCACTTGGCCAAATTGAAGGGTACTCTGGATACTGCAGTTTTAATTTCAGCATGATGAAATTTTATCAGAATGTTTTTCTTGATGATATGTAGGCCAAGTTCAAATATGGGTCATGCTGGGTCAAAAACTAGGTCACTAGATCAAATTGAAGGAAAATCTTGTGAACACTTTAGATGCCACTTTTTGCTTCAGCAGCTTGAAATTTGGTCAGAATGGTTGTCTGAATTATATCTAGGTCAAGTTTGAATATGGGTCATATTGGATCAGAAACTGGTCAATAAAGGAAAATATTGTTCAAACTCCGGAGGCCGCATTTTTACTTTGAGCAAGTTGAAACTTTGTCAGAATGTTGTCTTGATGATATCTAGTCTATGTTGTAATATGGGTCATATCAGGTAAAAAAATATAGATCACTAGTCCAAATGAAGGAAAATATTGTTAACACTGTGGAGGTTGCATTCAGAATAAGTGTCTTGATGTGTTTTGCATTGCAGTACATTGTATAATTAAGGTGAGCAATCCAGGGCCATCATGGCCCTCTTGTTTACTATGTTTTCAAAAAGTCATCTGCTGCAGAGGCGTCAGAAAGAGTCTATATGAGGGAAAGGGTTAAAACACTCTTCTAACAAATAAACAATAGTTTCATGACAGGCTCCTCCCAAGGAAGATTTATGAGAAAAACAATCTTGAACATCTTTCAATCCCACATAAAACAAAGCAGCCGACTTTGAAGAACATCTAGGCAAATATATATAAACTAGAATGGAGTGCTCTGCGGATCAAGTGTGTCTCTTGCACCTGTTCATTGAAAGTGTGACAAAAAAGTGTGCCGAACAAACAGACAGACAGACAGACGGACAGACGCCGGTCAAAAAAAAAAGTAATCCCTAAGTGCCTACCATGCTACGCAGGGTGACACAAAAACTGTGTATATATGAATGTGTGATAATTGAAAAGAGTTGAAAACACCAAGGCAAAAAAAGAGATTTCTCATTTTGTCACAATGTTTTCAAAGTCATCTGTGTCTGTATGAGGGAAAGGTTTAAGGAAAGATTTAACCCTTTCCCTCATATAGACGCTTTCTGACGCCTCTGCAGCAGACGGCACAAAACGTGCAATTTCTCCTTTTGCCACAATGTTTTCCACTTTTTGTCATAGGTTATCTCCATTCAATTATGGAGATTTTCTATGTTTTGACAAAATACGTTCAAAGTCGTCTGCTGCAGAATTGCTGTATGAGGGAAAGGGTTAAAAGTAGTCAAGTACAGAGACGTCCAAAGTCATGTGCATCAAGGAACAGACTTGGAATGGGAATTTCCATGGATGACTTTACGCATAATCAATACACAGACACCATTTTGAGCTGTGTCTAAGAGACATACTGTGACTGTAAATGTTGTTTATTTATTTAATTTCTTAGAAAAATGTTCCCTACCAAGATCATAAATCTCACTGCATTTGTTTTATGGTCGTTAATTATGAGCAATTTCTCCTTTTGCAACAGCGTTTCCATTTCTGTTCAAATAGTTCATCTGAACACGAAGTGCAGGATAAGCTTTTGTGATCATCACTCACCGTCCAGGCTTCTGGCATCATCGTCTGTCTGTTCAAATTTTCCTGCAAACAACTTCTCCTCCTGAACCAATGTACCAATTTCAAAATAATTTCACAGAAATGATCCTTCATTGGTCCTCTTTCAAAGTTGCTCAAGAATTCAATTCCAAGTAGTACTTTGGTTGCTGTGCTATCAGGCAAGAGAAAAAGCAAAACAAATTAAAAGTATTCTTGTCCAAAATTTGATCTTCTGAAAACTGTGGCTGCCAGAGTTAGGAGCTCATTTTCTTTATATATATGTATGGTGAAAACTTTATAAATCTTCTAGTAGAAAAAACAATGGCCCAACTTGAAAAGCATGGCTGCCAGGAGAAACTTGTAAAATCTTCTTGAAAACAATTTTGCACTATTGATTTATTTTTCGATCAATTGAAAAGCATGGCCATGAGGGAACAGGGACTTATTTCCCTTATACATGTATGTATACATAGTGAAAGCTGGAAAAATTGGCCTGATTTCGTAGTTATTTGGCTAAGATGTTACTTGGGTGACCTTATATCAACATTGTTCAAAAATTTCAATCTGTTGATAAGCATGACCACCAGGGGGGCGATGTTTGTTTTCCTTGTTGCATATACAATGTAGTAAGAACATTTAAAACTATTTAATTTCTTTTAAATCAGGTCAGCGATTTAGGACCTTCATGGTCCTCTTGTTTCATTTACAGAGATTTACGATATTTAGGCCTAGGTGTTTTCAATGTTCAGCATTGAAAGGTTGTATACATGTTATCTTTTTATGTTTGAAGGTGAAAGAAAAGAAAACAAATACCCAGGTTGTATACATGTTATCTTTTTATGTTTGCAGGTGAAAGAAAAGAAAACAAAGACCCAAAGAAGAGTGATAAAGTGCCAAATGACAATAAACTTTCTCTTAATCAAAGTAACCAGTGTAATAGTTTAAAACCCCCACCACAATCAATCAACGGGTCACCACAGCAAACACTGACTATAGATGTAGAATGTAATTTAAATCAGGTAAGTTATCAAAGGTAAAGGTCGCACTATTGGCTCTGACAACCATAGTATTTTGTTTGTTTGTTTGGAGTTTAACGCCGCTTTCAACAGCTTTGGTCATATCACGGCGGTCAGTGCACCTACCCATGTTTTCCTGGCTTTCCCACACCAGTACTTACACAACATTCTTTCGAAGCCACTGACTACTTTCTCACATAGATCAGAGGTGAGAGGCAATGGAAAACATCGCCCGAAAGAATGTCGCCGCAACCGGGTATCGAACCCGTGACCTCCAGATCACGAGTCAGATGCGCTACCAATTGAGCTACCCGGCCGGGTCGACAACCATAGTAACCAGTGTAATAGTTTAAAATCCCCACCACAATCAATCAACAGGTCACCACAGCAAACACTGACTATAGATGTAGAACGTAATTTACATCAGGTAAGTTAACAAAGGTCAAGGTCAATGTCGCACTATTGGCTCTGACAACCATAGTAACCAGTGTAATAGTTTAAAACCTCCACCACAATCAATCAACGGGTCACCACATCAAACACTGACTATAGATGTAGAATGTAATTTAAATCAGGTAAGTTATTAAAGGTCAAGGTCAATGTCGCACTATTGGCTCTGACAATCATAGTAACCAGTGTAATAGTTTAAAACCCCCACCACAATTAATCAATGGGTCACCACAGCAAACACTGACTATAGATGTAGAATGTAATTATACCCCCCGGCAAACAAAGTTTGGGGGGGTATATAGGAATCACCCTGTCTGTCCGTCCGTCTGTCCGTCTGTCTGTCTGTCCGTATGTCCACATTTCTTGTAAGCACTACTCCTCCTAAACGGCTCAATGGATTTGGTTCAAACTTTACATGAAGGTTACACATCATATGTAGATATGCATGAAGGAAGATCACACGCCTCGGACTCTTCCAAGGGGAGATAATTTAACTTAGAGGTTATCTGCGAGGGACTCCTGTGCACATACCTCCACATTTCTTGTAAGCACTACTCCTTCTAAACGGCTCAATGGATTTGGTTCAAACTTTACATGAAGGTTACACATCATATGTAGATATGCATGAAGGAAGATCATATGCCTCGGATTCTTCCAAGGGCAGATAATTCAACTTAGAGGTTACCTGCGAGGGACTCCTGTGCACATACCTCCACATTTCTTGTAAGCACTACTCCTCCTAAACGGCTCAATGGATTTGGGTCAAACTCTCGGATTCTTCCAAGGGCAGATAATTCAACTTAGAGGTTACCTGCGAGGGACTCCTGTGCACATACCTCCACATTTCTTGTAAGCACTACTCCTCCTAAACGGCTCAATGGATTTGGGTCAAACTTTACATGAAGGTTACACATCATATGTAGATATGCATAAAGGAAGATCATATGCCTCGGATTCTTCCAAGGGCAGATAATTCAACTTAGAGGTTACCTGCGAGGGACTCCTGTGCACATACCTCCACATTTCTTGTAAGCACTACTCCTCCTAAACGTCTCAATGGATTTGGTTCAAACTTTACATGAAGGTTACACATCATATGTAGATATGCATGAAGGAAGATCATACGCCTCGGATTCTTCCAAGGGCAGATAATTTAACTTAGAGGTTACCTGCGAGGGACTCCTGTGCACATACCTCCACATTTCTTGTAAGCCCTACTCCTCCTAAACGGCTCAATGGATTTGGTTCAAACTTTACATGAAGGTTACACATCATATGTAGATATGCATGAAGGAAGATCATACGCCTCGGATTCTTCCAAGGGCAGATAATTCAACTTAGAGGTTACCTGCGAGGGACTCCTGTGCACATACCTCCACATCTCTTGTAAGCACTACTCCTCCTAAATGGCTCAATGGATTTGGGTCAAACTTTACATGAAGGTTACACATCATATGTAGATATGCATGAAGGAAGATCATATGTATCGGATTCTTCCAAGTGCAGATAATTCAACTTAGAGGTTACCTGCGAGGGACTCCTGTGCACATACCTCCACATTTCTTGTAAGCACTACTCCTCCTAAACGGCTCAATGGATTTGGTTCAAACTTTACATGAAGGTTACACATCATATGTAGATATGCATGAAGGAAGATCATACGCCTCGGATTCTTCCAAGGGCAGATAATTCAACTTAGAGGTTGCCTGCGAGGGACTCCTGTGCACATACCTCTACATTTCTTGTAAGCACTACTGAGTCAAACTGTATATGAAGGCTACACATTATATGTAGATATGCATGAAGGAAGATTTTTCTCCTCAGATTCTTCCAAGGGAAGATAAGCAAAGTAGAAACTTTACCAATGTATCCGATGCTTTGGGAGGGGAGCGGGAGGTATTCTTTAGTGAGCTTTGCTCACAGTATTTCTAGTTTAAATCAGGTAAGTTAACAACGGTCAAGGTCAATGTCGCACTATTGGCTCTGACAACCATAGTTACCAGTGTAATAGTTTAAAAAACCCACCACAATCAATCAACGGGTCACCACAGCAAACACTGACTATAGATGTAGAATGTAATTATACCCCCCGGCAAACAAAGTTTGGGGGGGTATATAGGAATCACCCTGTCTGTCCGTCCGTCCGTCCGTCTGTCTGTCCGTATGTCCACATTTCTTGTAAGCACTACTCCTCCTAAACGGCTCAATGGATTTGGTTCAAACTTTACATGAAGGTTACACATCATATGTAGATATGCATGAAGGAAGATCACACGCCTCGGACTCTTCCAAGGGGAGATAATTTAACTTAGAGGTTATCTGCGAGGGACTCCTGTGCACATACCTCCACATTTCTTGTAAGCACTACTCCTCCTAAACGGCTCAATGGATTTGGTTCAAACTTTACATGAAGGTTACACATCATATGTAGATATGCATGAAGGAAGATCATATGCCTCGGATTCTTCCAAGGGCAGATAATTCAACTTAGAGGTTACCTGCGAGGGACTCCTGTGCACATACCTCCACATTTCTTGTAAGCACTACTCCTCCTAAACGGCTCAATGGATTTGGTTCAAACTTTACATGAAGGTTACACATCATATGTAGATATGCATGAAGGAAGATCATACGCCTCGGATTCTTCCAAGGGCAGATAATTCAACTTAGAGGTTGCCTGCGAGGGACTCCTGTGCACATACCTCTACATTTCTTGTAAGCACTACTGAGTCAAACTGTATATGAAGGCTACACATTATATGTAGATATGCATGAAGGAAGATTTTTCTCCTCAGATTCTTCCAAGGGAAGATAAGCAAAGTAGAAACTTTACCAATGTATCCGATGCTTTGGGAGGGGAGCGGGGGGTATTCTTTAGTGAGCTTTGCTCACAGTATTTCTAGTTTAAATCAGGTAAGTTAACAACGGTCAAGGTCAATGTCGCACTATTGGCTCTGACAACCATAGTAACCAGTGTAATAGTTTAAAAAACCCACCACAATTAATCAACGGGTCACCACAGCAAACACTGACTATAGATGTAGAATGTAATTATACCCCCCGGCAAACAAAGTTTGGGGGGGTATATAGGAATCACCCTGTCTGTCCGTCCGTCTGTCCGTCTGTCTGTCTGTCTGTCCGTATGTCCACATTTCTTGTAAGCACTACTCCTCCTAAACGGCTCAATGGATTTGGTTCAAACTTTACATGAAGGTTACACATCATATGTAGATATGCATGAAGGAAGATCACACGCCTCGGACTCTTCCAAGGGGAGATAATTTAACTTAGAGGTTATCTGCGAGGGACTCCTGTGCACATACCTCCACATTTCTTGTAAGCACTACTCCTCCTAAACGGCTCAATGGATTTGGTTCAAACTTTACATGAAGGTTACACATCATATGTAGATATGCATGAAGGAAGATCATATGCCTCAGATTTTTCCAAGGGGAGATAATTCAACTTAGAGGTTACTTGTGAGGGACTCCTGTGCACATACCTCCACATTTCTTGTAAGCACTACTCCTCCTAAACGGTTCAATGGATTTGGTTCAAACTTTACATGAAGGTTACACATCATATGTAGATATGCATGAAGGAAGATCGTATGCCTCAGATTCTTACAAGGGGAGATAATTCAACTTAGAGGTTACCTCCGAGGGACTCCTGTTCACATACCTCCACATTTCTTGTAAGCACTACTCCTCCTAAACGGCTCAGTGGATTTGGTTCAAACTTTACATGAAGGTTACACATCATATGTAGATATGCATGAAGGAAGATCATAGGCCTCGAATTCTTCCAAGGGGAGATAATTCAACTTAGAGGTTACCTGTGAGGGACGCCTGTGCACATACCTCCACATTTCTTGTAAGCACTACTCCTCCTAAACGGCTCAATGGATTTGGTTCAAACTTTACATGAAGGTTACACATCATATGTAGATATGCATGGAGGAAGATCATACGCCTCGGATTCTTCCAAGGGGAGATAATTCAACTTAGAGGTTACCTGCGAGGGACTCCTGTGCACATACCTTGTAAGCACTACTCCTCCTAAAGGGCTCAGTTGATTTGATTCAAACTATATATGAATGCTACACATCATATGTAGATATGCATGAAGGAAGATCATACGCCTCAGATTCTTCCAAGGGGAGATAATTCAACTTAGAGGTTACCTGCGAGGGACTCCTGTGCACATACCTTGTAAGCGCTACTCCTCCTAAAGGGCTCAGTTGATTTGATTCAAACTGTATATGAAGGAAGATGTTTCTCCTCAGATTCTTCCAAGGGAAGATAATTCAACTAAGAGGTTACGAGGAACTCCTGTGATACCTTGTAAGCGCAACTCCTCCTTAACCGTAGAAACTTTACCATTGTATCTGATGCTTTGGGAGGGCAGCGGGGGGTATTCTTCAGTGAGCTTTGCTCACAGTATTTCTAGTTATACCCCCCGGCAAACAAAGTTTGGGGGGGTATATAGGAATCACCCTGTCTGTCCGTCCGTCTGTCCATCTGTCCGTCTGTCCGTCTGTCTGTCCGTATGTCCACATTTCTTGTAAGCACTACTCCTCCTAAACGGCTCAATGGATTTGGTTCAAACTTTACATGAAAGTTACACATCATATGTAGATATGCATGAAGGAAGATCATATGCCTCGGATTCTTCCAAGGGCAGATAATTCAACTTAGAGGTTACCTGCGAGGGACTCCTGTGCACATACCTCCACATTTCTTGTAAGCACTACTCCTCCTAAACGGCTCAATGGATTTGGGTCAAACTTTACATGAAGGTTACACATCATATGTAGATATGCATGAAGGAAGATCACACGCCTCGGACTCTTCCAAGGGGAGATAATTTAACTTAGAGGTTATCTGCGAGGGACTCCTGTGCACATACCTCCACATTTCTTGTAAGCACTACTCCTCCTAAACGGCTCAATGGATTTGGTTCAAACTTTACATGAAGGTTACACATCATATGTAGATATGCATAAAGGAAGATCATATGCCTCGGATTCTTCCAAGGGCAGATAATTCAACTTAGAGGTTACCTGCGAGGGACTCCTGTGCACATACCTCCACATTTCTTGTAAGCACTACTCCTCCTAAACGTCTCAATGGATTTGGTTCAAACTTTACATGAAGGTTACACATCATATGTAGATATGCATGAAGGAAGATCATACGCCTCGGATTCTTCCAAGGGCAGATAATTTAACTTAGAGGTTACCTGCGAGGGACTCCTGTGCACATACCTCCACATTTCTTGTAAGCACTACTCCTCCTAAACGGCTCAATGGATTTGGTTCAAACTTTACATGAAGGTTACACATCATATGTAGATATGCATGAAGGAAGATCATACGCCTCGGATTCTTCCAAGGGCAGATAATTCAACTTAGAGGTTACTTGCGAGGGACTCCTGTGCACATACCTCCACATCTCTTGTAAGCACTACTCCTCCTAAATGGCTCAATGGATTTGGGTCAAACTTTACATGAAGGTTACACATCATATGTAGATATGCATGAAGGAAGATCATATGTATCGGATTCTTCCAAGGGCAGATAATTCAACTTAGAGGTTACCTGCGAGGGACTCCTGTGCACATACCTCCACATTTCTTGTAAGCACTACTCCTCCTAAACGGCTCAATGGATTTGGTTCAAACTTTACATGAAGGTTACACATCATATGTAGATATGCATGAAGGAAGATCATACGCCTCGGATTCTTCCAAGGGCAGATAATTCAACTTAGAGGTTGCCTGCGAGGGACTCCTGTGCACATACCTCTACATTTCTTGTAAGCACTACTGAGTCAAACTGTATATGAAGGCTACACATTATATGTAGATATGCATGAAGGAAGATTTTTCTCCTCAGATTCTTCCAAGGGAAGATAAGCAAAGTAGAAACTTTACCAATGTATCCGATGCTTTGGGAGGGGAGCGGGGGGTATTCTTTAGTGAGCTTTGCTCACAGTATTTCTAGTTTAAATCAGGTAAGTTATTAAAGGTCAAGGTCACACTATTGGCTCTGACAACCCGAGATTTTCTATATTTTGGACTTGATCATTTTTAAGTTGTTAACCCTTGTCCACATAAGGCAAATCTGCAGCAGAGGACTTGAATATGGAATATCTCACCAAATGAAAGTTTAATTATTGAATAGAGTTGAAAACATAATCTCAAATGGGAGAAATTCTAAGGCTCATTGGAAACATTTCTCCTTTTGTCACTATGTTTTCATAAGTTGTATTCTGCAAATGCGTCAAAATGTGTCTGCAAGTGGGAAAGTGTTGACTCATTCCTGCAATCAAGAGACAAAATAACTGTACCATTAATAGTCTGGTAAACTGCATTCAATATAGCAAATAGTCGGTCTGGAATGAACCAACATTGGCGACTTGATTGGTAACCTTCCCTTATATATTATCCCAATCACATATAATAGTAAATTAGTAACTATACAATTGATTTTCGTAAACTCTGCAGCGGACCAATAATAAATACATGAATAATGCAGCAATCTACTTTCGGAGTTAAAAGGTGACCCTGTCTGGTCAACAAAAAGGTAGTCTCTATAGACTTTTTCTTGCTACACAAAATCAAAAGGGCGCCACCAATAATGTTATGGTAGGGGCAGATAACTCCAGACTGTACCATTTACCGCTTACCTGAGATGTTACTTTAACCCTTTCCCATGTACAACAAACCTGCAGCAGACATCTTTGAAAGCATATAAGCAAATCAATGGACAGTTTCTGTACCTGAAAGTACAGTTATTTTATAGAATTGAAAATACTGAGCAATTTCTCCTTTTGCCTCCGTGTTTTCAATAGTCATCTGCTGTAGAAGCGTCAGAAAGCTTCTGTAAAGAGGGCTTAGAGTCATCTGCTTTTAAAACATCTGAGTACAAATTGTAATATCCAGAAATTGGAGGTTTCTTTTTCTTATATATAAAATGTTGTCTGCTACAGGGGTATCACATATTATTGTCTGCATGAGAATAACGGTAAAGCTAAAAAAAATCAATCTTTCCAAAAAGAAACATATTTTAGCTTTCATGTAGAAAACAAAATATTATTTTCATTTTGCTAGCATGTTAGAGATATTAAATTCCTATTGATTGAACACAGACCCATCCTGAAACAATCTCATAGAAATGAGACCAAATTATTTGGCTATATGTAAATTGGATCTGACAGCACTGCACTTTATGCATTTAACCCTTTACCTCATATAGACGCTTTCTGACGCCTCTGCAGCAGACAGCTTTTTGAAAACATAGTGACAAAAGAAGAAATTGCACAAAACGTGCAATTTCTCCTTTTGCCACAATGTTTTCCACTTTTTGTCATGGGCTATTCATTCAACTATGGAGATTTTCTCTGTTTTGACAAAATACGTCCAAAGTCGTCTGCTGCAGAATTGTTGTATGTGGGAAAGGGTTAAATATTCTTTACAATTGGAACACCTCTGCCTTATCTCACTTATTATACCCCCCGGCAAACAAAGTTTGGGGGGGTATATAGGAATCACCCTGTCTGTCCGTCTGTCTGTCTGTCTGTCCGTATGTCCACATTTCTTGTAAGCACTACTCCTCCTAAACGGCTCAATGGATTTGGTTCAAACTTTACATGAAGGTTACACATCATATGTAGATATGCATGAAGGAAGATCACACGCCTCGGACTCTTCCAAGGGGAGATAATTTAACTTAGAGGTTATCTGCGAGGGACTCCTGTGCACATACCTCCACATTTCTTGTAAGCACTACTCCTCCTAAACGGCTCAATGGATTTGGTTCAAATTTTACATGAAGGTTACACATCATATGTAGATATGCATGAAGGAAGATCATACACCTCGGACTCTTCCAAGGGGAGATAATTTAACTTAGAGGTTATCTGCGAGGGACTCCTGTGCACATACCTCCACATTTCTTGTAAGCACTACTCCTCCTAAACGGCTCAATGGATTTGGTTCAAACTTTACATGAAGGTTACACATCATATGTAGATATGCATGAAGGAAGATCACACGCCTCGGACTCTTCCAAGGGGAGATAATTTAACTTAGAGGTTATCTGCGAGGGACTCCTGTGCACATACCTCCACATTTCTTGTAAGCACTACTCCTCCTAAACGGCTCAATGGATTTGGTTCAAACTTTACATGAAGGTTACACATCATATGTAGATATGCATGAAGGAAGATCACACGCCTCGGACTCTTCCAAGGGGAGATAATTTAACTTAGAGGTTATCTGCGAGGGACTCCTGTGCACATACCTCCACATTTCTTGTAAGCACTACTCCTCCTAAACGGCTCAATGGATTTGGTTCAAATTTTACATGAAGGTTACACATCATATGTAGATATGCATGAAGGAAGATCATACGCCTCAGACTCTTCCAAGGGGAGATAATTCAACTTAGAGGTTATCTGCGAGGGACTCCTGTGCACATACCTCCACATTTCTTGTAAGCACTACTCCTCCTAAACGGCTCAATGGATTTGGTTCAAACTTTACCTGAAGGTTACACATCATATGTAGATATGCATGAAGGAAGATCACACGCCTCGGACTCTTCCAAGGGGAGATAATTTAACTTAGAGGTTATCTGCGAGGGACTCCTGTGCACATACCTCCACATTTCTTGTAAGCACTACTCCTCCTAAACGGCTCAATGGATTTGGTTCAAACTTTACATGAAGGTTACACATCATATGTAGATATGCATGAAGGAAGATCACACGCCTCGGACTCTTCCAAGGGGAGCGGGGGGTATTCTTCAGTGAGCTTTGCTCACAGTATTTCTAGTTTATATATGTTATCTTCACTCTTGATACCTAACCATGTTGTAGTTGACAATTTGATTGACTGATGCAAAGATCAATCTGAGATAAATACGTGCGTTTGCTACTGCAGCAAAGTTAAGGTCTAGATTTAGTGAGATTGGTCCTGAAATAAACACTGTGAGCGTTTAACAGCAAGGTCATTGAGTTAATTAAGGTAATTGTTGATCTATGCCAAAAAGATATTTCGAAAAAAATGCATGAATGATTTGAAGTGGTTAGTCTGATTCCCTTTGTCTTAGCCCAAAATCTATATGGAGAAATACATAACATACCCTTTCTTGTCGTGTTAAATAATCAGGACAATTACCCATTGAAAAAGATTATGATATACAGTAAACTAACATTTGAGCCATTCCACAACAAAATCAACATTATGGACTCTGCGTAATGTATCGACCAAGATCAGCCTACGAATCCGCGCAGGCTAATCCATGCTGACACATGCTGACACATTCAGTCTAAGGGGGATAGAGGTATAAAGTAATGATTCCTGAAACAGAAAATCCACAGGAGGCGAAAATTGTCTGTCCGGGTAAGCCTGCGCTGCATGCTAAGGCTGATCTGGGTCGATGCTTTACTAGTCCACAATGTTGGTTTTCTCGCGGGACGGCTCATTTATAGGTAATATGGGCAGTGCTTCATGAAAATCAACCTTGGTATTAATATTACAAGTAAAGAAAAACATCTGCCTGGCATCCATGCAAAATCATCAAACTCAATATTGTTTTTCAGAAGTTTCTCGAAAACCTTTTACGAGGAATTGTTGAACAGTGCAGATCCTGATCAAGCTGCACAGTTTTGCAGATTGATCTGGATCATTGATGATCGCAAGTGAGTCTAAATTCGGATTTCGTAGAACGCATCTGAGACATGTATATTCTTTTGAAGCTTGATTGGTTTGTATACAGGCAGGACGTTAGAATAATCTGACAACCAGACAGATAATTATCGACTCGCCATACAAATTGGGACAACTTGACATATTTATTGACACAATGGATGGTTCCCAGACAATATTTGGTAGATCTTGATAAGAAACCTTCTCAAAAGGAATCTGTTGTGTCCGAGTGCTTAGTGTCCTGGTTTTGATCTTGCTATTGGCAATCATGGTGGATTACCCTTGATCAAAGGCATGTTTCTAGCCTAGTATGATCGAGGCCATGTCTGGATAGCTCGGTTGGTAGCGACATGGGCTGTCAATCCACTGGGTTTGAACTCCAGCTTGGCCAACATGCTTTATTCTATGTTTGACAAAAGTCACTGTGTCATTGCGTCATTCGTCTTTCACTGAACTGGCTGCATTAAACCCCAATCAATCAATAACCAAGTACATGTATGTTTGGAAACAAGGGAAAACCCAAATATATCAACATACCAATATCTTGAGAATTTTCAAATTGTAGAAGAGGTAATTTTTATATACTCTTTCATGAGCAATTTTACCTTTGGCCACAATGTTTTCAAAAGTCGTCTGCTGCTATTGCGTCAAAAAGCGTCTATAGGTGGGAAATGTTTAAAATGAAGAATTTCTAGACAATGTAATGGTACATACTGCATTTATCTCAAACCTTTTCACACATGAAACAAATCTGCAGCAGATGACTTTGAAAACATCAGGTCGAAAATAAGGAAAATCTCTGTATATTAACCCTTTCACTCATATAGACACTTTCTGACGCCTCTGCAGCAGACGGCTTTTTGAAAACATTGTGACAAAAGGAGAAATTACTTGTTTTGAGTCATAGGTTATCCATTTAATTATAGAGATTTTCCATTTTTTGACAAAATATGTTCAAAGTCGTCTGCTGAAGAATTGTCATATGAGGGAAAGGGTTAAATATACTTAGTATTAAGAGTTGGAAACATTATGGCAAATGGATAAATTGAAATTCCACCTTAAGCACAATGTTTTCAAAAGTTGTCTGCTGCAAATGCATCAAAATGTGGCTGCATGGGGTAAAGGTTAAATTGTTGGAACATTTTATTGTCATATCCCTATACAAGTAAGACAATCTGACAATATTATTATTATTGACATTTCCCAGCCACTTTCTTGGTAGACTGTTATAGCTTGTGTTTATTGACCTGCCAAGGGCTTGGCATGAGACGGTTGTAACTAAAAACCTATTTTGAAAACCCTGGTTTAGGGGCAATTTTGACCCCTTTGTAAACAATGCAAATTCAGAACGAGCAATGGCACCTAAATTTGCATTGTTTACCAAGAAAAAATGATTTAACGCTTATAAAGAGTTTATGGCGAGGTGATTAACCTTGGTAAAAAAATACAAATTTTAGTTACAACCGTTTCTCGCCAAGCCCTCAATACAGTCATAACAAAGCCAGTTTACATAGAAAACATACAGTGTTCAATGACCTACCATGCAGTCAGGAGATTGAGAATGTTTCAGTTTGTATACTTGTTATGTAATATTATTTATTATTTTCTAAAATCTTACAACAGCTCAATTAAGAATTTTACGCCTACTAATCTTGATATTCTGATGTGTAACATTCCTTTTTCAATACTGCCATCCAGGGGTTGTGAGTTCGAATCCCGGCTCGGCCAACTTTCTTTCCGACGTTTGACAAAAGTCATTGCGACATGCGTCATTCGTCTTCCACCAATTGATTAAGTCTATGTGGAAAAGCAGCCAGTTGCTTGGGAAGATTGTTGTGTGGAGTACTGGTGTGAGAAAACCAGAAAACACATGAGTAGGTGAACTGGCCGCCGTGATATGACTGAGAAATTGTTAAAAACGGCGTTAAACCCCAATCAATCAATCAATTCAATACTGCCTAATATTTGTTCAAATGAATGTATATTGTTTTATGGCGCATCAACAGCTAAGGTCATTTAGCGCGCAATTAAATTTAATTATTCATGATCCCTGGGTAAACAAACCAGTACTAGGCTAGAAAATGTGCCTTGCCCAAGGGCACTCCACCGTGACCGTAGTGCCGCGACTGGGGATCGAACCCGGGACACCCGGTTTGGAATTCCCCGACGCTAACCACTCGACCACAGCGGATTCCAATATTTGTTCAACCTATCCAATAATTATAGGTTATTTAACAGTGTTCTGTACAATACGGATATATATTTGGACGAGTACACAGCTTGGAAAATCATATTGGACGAGCCACTAGGCGAGTCCAATATGATTTTCCAAGCTGTGTACGAGTCCAAATATATTCCGTATTGTACAGAACACTGTTAAATGATCTTTTTATTCTATACCTCGACTTTTTCCCCAAAATATATTTTGTATTGTGCAGAATAATGTTAAATGACCTTTTTATTTTATACCTTCTGTCGGCACGGCCTGCGCTAACCACCTTTTGAATATTCCTACATCACTTTTAGTTTTTTTCACAGTGTTTTTTGGTTTCTGTTCAATTACAAAGTCATCTATTTCAGAATCGGATAACATTTTAGTTTCAGTGTTTACTCCTTGTTTGCAAACGACAATAATGATCCGGTGACAACAGGAGCTTTATCGTAACGCTTTATCTAGAGCGCCTGTCGATTCAGACTTTCATTCGGAATCTTTTCACGCGTTTCGGTCTTTATCATAGGTTTAACATGGGACCTGTGAATCGTACAATACGAAAAGAATACGGGTTATTTTGTACGCACGTGCGTCCCGATACGGAAATATATTGTACGGTCACATGATTCGAATGAGCGTCTACGATTGGACGTATAAATTAGGTATAGAATAAACCAGTATATCCTACAGTCAACAAGTCCACAGTTAGATGACTTTAAAAACACCTATGCGACAATATTGAAAAACTCAACATTAACCCTTTCCCTCATACGACAATTCTACAGCAGAAGACTTTGAACATATTTTGTCAAAAAATTGAAAATCGCTATAATTGAATGGATAACCTATGACTAAAAGTGGAAAACATTGTGGCAAAAGGAGAAATTGCACGTTTTGTGCAATTTCTTCTTTTGTCACTATGTTTTCAAAAAGCCGTCTGCTGCAGAGGCGTCAGAAAGCGTCTATATGAAGGAAAGGGTTAAAAAAAACCTATGCAACAATATCGAAAAATCTCAACATTAAAAGAGTATTATAATGCTCATCATGAGCAATATCTCATTTTGCAACAATGTTTTCAAAATTAATGTCATCTGTTTCAGTAGTGTCAAAATATGTCTGGTAACGGGTTTACTCTGTTTGATTCCCAAACGAATAAAACAGTTTGACAAATGTAATTTTATTATATTATTGATAAAGGTTTTACAGACAGTATATATCCACTATAATGTTGAGTACTTGATGATATCAAGGGGTTAAAAAGTGAAAACTTTATCAAGTGTTATCTTGGAATCTTTTCAGGAGATGCAAAAACCTATTTTTTGTTTCTTTAACCCTTTCCCACTTATTGACTTTTTCTGACACCTCTGCAGCAGACGGCTTTTTGGAAACATGGCAATGAAAGAAGAAATTGCTCAAAACGAGCAATTTCTCCTTTTGTCACCACCATGTTTTCAACACTATTCAATGATAATACTTTCCTTTATAGAGATTTTCCATATTTTTATGCCCCCACGGAATCTCCGATTCGGGGGGCATATAGTTTTTGGCCTGTCTGTCTGTCTGCACAAAAAAAACTTTAACCTTGGCCATTACTTTTGAACCATAACAGGTACGGCTACCATATTTCACATGTGTATTCCTTGTGACATGACCTTTCTGTCAGTACCAAAATTTTAGACCTTGCGACCTTGACCTTTGACCTAGAGGTTGCCATTCTCGAAAAAAACTTTAACCTTGGCCATTACTTTTGAACCATAACAGATACGGCTACCATATTTCACATGTGTATTCCTTGTGACATGACCTTTCTGTCAGTACCAACATTTTTGACCTTGCGACCTTGACCTTTGACCTAGATGTTGCCATACTCGAAAAAAACTTTAACCTTGGCCATTTCTTTTGAACCATAACAGGTACGGCTACCATATTTCACATGTGTATTCCTTGTGACATGACCTTTCTGTCAGTACCAACATTTTTGACCTTGCGACCTTGACCTTTGACCTAGATGTTGCCATTCTCGAAAAAAACTTTAACCTTGGCCATTACTTTTGAACCATAACAGATACGGCTACCATATTTCACATGTGTATTCCTTGTGACATGACCTTTCTGTCAGTACCAACATTTTTTACCTTGCGACCTTGACCTTGACCTAGATGTTGCCATTCTCGAAAAAAACTTTAACCTTGGCCATTTCTTTTGAACCATAACAGGTATGGCTACCATATTTCACATGTGTATTCCTTGTGACATGACCTTTCTGTCAGTACCTTGCGACCTTGACCTTGACCTAGATGTTGCCATTCTCGAAAAAAACTTTAACCTTGGCCATTACTTTTGAACCATAACAGGTATGGCTACCATATTTCACATGTCAGTACCAACATTTTTGACCTTGCGACCTTGACCTTTGACCTAGATGTTGCCATTCTCGAAAAAAACTTTAACCTTGGCCATTACTTTTGAACCATAACAGATACGGCTACCATATTTCACATGTGTATTCCTTGTGACATGACCTTTCTGTCAGTACCAACATTTTTGACCTTGCGACCTTTACCTTTGACCTAGATGTTGCCATTCTCAATTTTCTTTTAACCTTCCCCACTACTTTTGAACAATAACAGGTAATGCTACCATATTTCACATGTGTATACCTTGCGACCTTGACCTTTGACCTAGATGTTGCCATTGGGGGGCATCAGTGTTTCACAAACACATCTTGTTTCTTACATGTTTTCAAAGTCGTCTGCTGCAGATTGTTTGTATGTGGGTACGGGTTAAAACATGATATTATCTATTCTACTTTACATAATTGTGATAGGAAGATTTGAAATATAAATCCAAAATCGTTTATAAAATTTTCTTTATGTGGGAAAAGTTTTACTTGAAACAGTATGTATTGTACCTTTATAGGGGTGGGTGTTTGTCTTTCGGTGGTAGCTAGAGGCAAGGGGGTTTGTTTTCATCAAAAAGCAAACTTTGCAAATTTGATGTTGAAGCCCTGGCTTCACAACTTCTGCTTGGCTAAGCGTTGGCTTTCTCATTACTCAAAATATTTGGAAAATCTTTCGATTCATCAGATTCTAGGAGATTAAAATTCCTAACCCCTTTCCCACTTATCGGTACAACAAATCTGCAGCAGACGACTTTGAAAACATACCTAAAATATTTTGGAAACTCCCTTTAAATGAAGGTACAATGACTGAACAGAGAAGAAAACATGGTGACAAAAGGAGAAATTGCTCGTCTTGAGCAATTTCTTCATTTGTCGCCATGTTTTCAAAAAAGCCGTCTGCTGCAGAGGTTTCAGAAAGCATCTGCAGCAGACTGCATTCAAAAAACATTATGGTCTTTTCAGCTAGAGAGCACAATAGAAGGGCAATTAAGAGAGTTTTTATTTTCAAGAACTTAATGTTAACCCTTTCCCACATACAACAATTCTGCAGCATACGACTTTGAACATATTTTGTCAAAAAATAGAAAATCTCTATAATTGAATGGATAACCTAATAACCTTGTTTTGAGCAATTTCTTCTTTTATCACATTGTTTTCAAAAAGCTGTCTGCTGCAGAGGCATCAGAAGGCGTTTAAAGGTTTAAAGAACTTGATGTTTCGACCCTGGCTTCCGCCTCGCTACACATTTGCGTCCTTATTACTCAAAATATCTGGTCAATCTTTCGACTAATGAGATTCTTGAAGATTAAAATTCATTAAACCTTTCCCACATACAAATGAATTTTGACTCAGTCTGTAACAGACTTCATTTGAAAAAGATTGTGGACAATGGACAAAAGGGAAAGGGTTAATAAAAGAGATTTGAAAGTTGTCTGCTGCAGATTTTCTCAATGTGGTAAAGGCTTGACAGATCTATTGTTAACTTGTTATTGATGTGATAGAACTTCATTTATTCTTAGCTCACCTGAGCTGAAGTGTGAGGTGAGGTATTGTGATCACTCAATGTCCAGTGTCGGTGTCTCTGCATCTGTCTGTCTTTTCACATTTCCTTACAAACAACTTTTCCTCCTTAACCAATAGACAAATTTGAAAGTAATTTCACAGGAACGTTCCTTAGGTGGTTCATATCAAAATTTGCTCTGTCTGTCTGTTTTTAGCTCACCTGTGCACGAAGTGCTCAAGGTTAGTTATTGTGATTGCCCTGTGTCCGGCGTCCGGCGTCCGTCATCCGTCGCCCGTCAACATTTTCTCCTCTGTAACCGGTGGGTCAACTGGGATGAAACTTCACAGAAAGCATCCTCTCAATGTCCTCACCAGAATTCCTTAAAATTTTCGGGATCCATGCAGAATTCTGGTTTCCATGGCAACGAAATAAAAAAACTTCAAAATTCTTAAAAAATCTTCTCCTCCGAAAGTGTCAGGCCGATTTTCAAATAATTTTGTAGAAATGTTCCTCGGGTGACCCTCTATCAGATTCCTTCAAGCCATGTTGATTGGTCGAAAAACATGGCCGCCAGGGGGGCGGGGCTATTTTTCCTTATATGGCTATAGTGCAAACTTAAAAAATCTTCTTCTCCAAAAGTGTCAGGCCGATTTTCAAATAAATTTGTAGAAATGTTCCTTGGGTGACCCTCTATCAGATTCCTTCAAGCCATGTTGATTGGTCAAAAACATGGCCGCCAGGGGGTGGGGCTATTTTGCCTTTTATGGTTATAGTGCATACTTAAAAAATCTTCAACATCTTCTCCTCAGTAACTGGTGGGTCAATTGGGATGAAACTTCACAGAAAGCATCCTCTCAATGACCTTACCGGAATTCCTTCAAATTTTTGGGATCCATGCAGAACTCTGGTTTCCATGGCAACGAAACGAAATAAACTTCAAAATTCTACTTCTCCCTAACTGGTTGGCAGATTTTGAACTTATTAGCTCACCTGAGCTTTGCTCAAGGTGAGTTATTGTGATCACCTTTTGTCCGGCGTCCGGCGTCCGTCGTGCGTCGTCCATCAACTTCTTCTCCTCAGTAACCAGTGGGTCAATTTGGATGAAACTTCACAGAAAGCATCCTCTCAATGACCTCACCAGAATTCCTTCAAATTTTTGGGATCCATGCAAAATTCTGGTTTCCATGGCAACGAAACCGAAAAAACTTCAAAATTCTTCTTCTCCCAAACTGGTTGGCAGATTTTCAAATAATTTTGTAGAAATGTTCCTTAGATGACCCTCTATCAGATTCCTTCAAGCCATGTTGATTGGTCGAAAAACATGGCCGCCATGGGGGGCGGGGCTATTTTGCCTTATATGGCTATAGTGCAAACTTAAAAAATCTTCTCCTGCAAAAGTGTCAGGCCGATTTTCAAATAATTTTGTAGAAATGTTCCTTGGGTGATCCCCTATCAGATTCCTTCAAGCCATGTTGATTGGTCAAAAAGCATGGCCGCCAGGGGGCGGGGCTATTTTGCCTTTTATGGCTATAGTGAAAACTTAAAAAATCTTCTCCTCCATAAGTGTTGGGCCGATTTTCAAATAATTTTGTAGAAATGTTCCTTGGGTGACCCTCTATCAGATTCCTTCAAGCCATGTTGATTGGTCGAAAAACATGGCCGCCAGGGGGCGGGGCTATTTTGCCTTATATGGCCAAAGTGAAAACTTAAAAAATCTTGTCCTCCGAAAGTGTCAGGCTGATTTTCAAATAATTTTGTAGAAATGTTCCTTGGATGACCCTCTATCAGATTCCTTCAAGCCAAGTTGATTGGTCGAAAAACATGGCCGCCAGGGGGCGGGGCTATTTTGCCTTATATGGCCAAAGTGAAAACTTAAAAAATCTTCTCCTCCGAAAGTGTCAGGCTGATTTTCAAATAATTTTGTAGAAATGTTCCTTGGATAACCCTCTATCAGATTCCTTCAAGCCAAGTTGATTGGTCGAAAAACATGGCCACCGGGGGGGGGGGGGGGGGGGGGGGCGGGGCTATTTTGCCTTTTATGGCTATACACTGGCACTCCTCTATAACACTCTCCGTTTTAAAGCTGATCTCATTATAACACTGATCTTGCTTGGCTCCCAAATTTTATTGCATGAAATATGTGGGAATAAAATAATAAATTTTCATTTTTTTTTTTCAAAAACCTAACATTTGAAACACCAAATACAACTATATAACGTTAATCCATCCTGCAATATTTCCAAAAATAGATGATTATACAAATACATCTATCAAATGTCAAAGAAACAGGTAAATATTACTTACAAGCTTGTTTTAGCCAAAAACACTCTCTCTTTGCAATTGAATTAGTGTATGCATTATAGGTGGGTGGGTGGGGTAATGATTTTTGGAACAGTGTTATAAATTTAACCCCGCTTATAGCACTGTGCGAGACCATGGCTCCCAAGTACAGTGTTATAAAGGAGTGCTAGTGTAGTCAAAACTTAAAAAATCTTCTCCTCCAAAAGTGTCTGGCAGATTTCCAAATAATTTTGTAGAAATGTTCCTAGCGTGACCCTCTATCAGATTCCTTCAAGCCAAGTTGATTGATCGGAAACTATGACTGCCAGGGGGCGGGGCTTAAATAGCTAAAGTGAAAAAAATCAGGTGAGCGATTCCAGGGCCATCATGGCCCTCTTGTTTTGTAGAAATGTTCCTTGGGTGACTCTCTATCAGATTCCTTGAAGCCATGTTGATTGGTCGAAAAACATGGCCGCCAGGGGGGCGGGGCTTTTTTGCCTTATATGGCTATAGTGAAAACTTAAAAAATCTTCTCCTCCAAAAGTGTCAGGCCGATTTTCAAATAATTTTGTAGAAATATTCCTTGGAAGACCCGCTATCAGATTCCTTTAAGCCATGTTGATTGGTCGAAAATCATGGCCGCCAGGGGGGGGCGGGGCTTTTTTGCCTTATATAGCTATAGTGCAAACTTAAAAAATCTTCTCCTCCAAAAGTGTCGGGCCGATTTTCAAATAATTTTGTAGAAATGTTCCTTGGATGACCCTCTATCAGATTCCTTCAAGCCATGTTGATTGGTCAAAAAACATGGCCGCCAGGGGGCGGGGCTATTTTGCCTTTTATTGCTATAGTGAAAACTTAAAAAATCTTCTCCTTCAAAAGTGTCAGGCCGATTTTCAAATAATTTTGTAGAAATGTTCCTAGGGTGACCCTCTATCAGATTCCTTAAAGCCAAGTTGATTGGTTGGAAACTATGCCCGCCAGATGGCGGGGCTTATATAGCTAAAGTGAAAAAAAAATCAGGTGAGCGATTCCAGGGCCATCATGGCCCTCTTGTTTCGCATTACCGTACAAACAATTTTTCCTCCTTAACTCTTTCCCTCATACGACAATTCTGCAGCAGACGACTGAACATATTTTGTCAAAAAATGGAAAATCTCTGTAATTGAATGGATAACCTATGACTAAAAGTGGAAAACATTGTGGCAAAAGGAGAAATTGCATGTTTTTGCCTCTGCAGGAGACAGCTATTTCAAAACATTGTCGCAAAAGGAGAAATTGCACAATTGTCACTATGTTTGGAAAAAGCTGTCTGCTGCAGAGGCGTCAGAAAGAATCTATATGAGGGAAAGGGTTAACTAATAGACAAATTTGAAAGTAATTTCACAGGAACGTTCCTTGGGTGGTTCTCATCAAAATTTGCTCTGTCTGTCTGTCTTTTCACATTTCCTTAAAAAACAATTTTTCCTCCTTAAACTAATAGACAAATTTGAAAGTAATTTCACAGGAATATTCCTTAGGTGGTTCTCATTAAATTTTGCTCCGTCTTTTCACATTTCCTTACAAATAACTTTTCCTCCTTAAAAAATAGACCAGTTTGAAAGTAATTTCACAGGAATGTTCCTTAGGTGGTTCTTATCAAAATGTGTTCAAAGAATTAACCCTTTCCCTCATACGACAATTCTGCAGCAGACGACTTTGAACATATTTTTTCAAAAAATATAAAATCTCTATAATTGAATGGATAACCTATGACTAAAATGGAAAAAATTGTGGCAAAAGAAGAAATTGCTCGTTTTGAGCAATTTCTTCTTTTGTTGCTATGTTTTCAAAAAGCCGTCTGCTGCAGAGGCATCAGAAAGCGTCTATAAGAGGGAAAGAATTAAATGGTAATGTGAAGGTCTTCAATATGTGCTTTGTTACAAAATATCAAGCAAGCCTTACTAACTTTGAGACAAGCAAAGATCTAGATCAGCCTTCACATTTGCGTAGTCAGATCAGATCACCCTTGTTCACCAAAGGGTCATACAAGCATCATGCAGAAAGAGGAAAAATTGCAAGAACTTTAATAATTTTCTTGTCCGAAAGAGGCCCAATTAAAAATGTATATGGCCCAAATGTTCCTTGGGTGAACCTCTACCAAGTTCATTCAAATTATTCCAATCCGTTGAAAAACATGGCTGCCAGGAGGCGGAGCTTGTTTTCCTTATATGATTTTATGAAAAATATTCTTGAGCAATAGTCACTTCAATGATTGTTGAAATCATTACGATCTGTTGATACCACTGCCACCAGTGGACCTTGCTTGTTTTTTTTCGTTGTATGCATTGGGTTAATACATGGGTAAATACATGTAAAAACTCAAATTAACAATTCAGGACCATGATGGTCCTCTTGTTTAGATAAATTGTCAGGGTTTTGATAAGGAACTCTGATTTGGGGTAAGCTTTGTCCAGAGTTACCTGACCCTAACATAAAATTATAGGGTCAGACATACACCAATAATGGTAGTCTTGAGTTACCTGCCCCTACCATTACATTATAGGGTCAGGCATACACCAATAATGGTAGTCTTGGGTTACCTGCCCCTACCATTACATTATAGGGTCAGGCATACACCAATAATGGTAGTCTGGAGTTACCTGCCCCTATCATTACATTATAGTGTCAGGCATACACCAATAATGGTAGTCTGGAGTTACCTGCCCCTACCATTACATTATAGGGTCAGGCATACACCAATAATGGTAGTCTGGAGTTACCTGTCCCTACCATAACATTATAGGGTCAGGCATACACCAATAATGGTAGCTTGAGTTACCTGCCCCTAGCCATTACATTATAGGGTCAGACATACACCAATAATGGTAGTCTGGAGTTACCCGCCCCTACCATAACATTATAGGGTCAGGCATATACCAATAATGGTAGTCTGGAGTTACCTGCCCCTACCATTACATTATAGTGTCAGGCATATACCAATAATGGTAGTCTGGAGTTACCTGCCCCTAACCATTACAATATAGGGCCAGGCATACACCAATAATGGTAGTCTGGAGTAACCTGCCCCTACCATTACATTATTTGGTGAAGTATACACCAATAATGGTAGTCTAGAGTTACCTGCCCCTACCATTACATTATAGTGTCAGGCATACACCAATAATGGTAGTCTGGAGTTACATGCCCCTACCATTACATTATAGGGTCAGGCATACACCAATAATGGTAGTCTGGAGTTACCCGCCCCTAACATTACATTATAGTGTCAGGCATACACCAATAATGGTAGTCTGGAGTTACCCGCCCCTACCATTACATTATAGTGTTAGGCATACACCAATAATGGTAGTCTGGAGTTACCTGCCCCAACCATTACATTATAGTGTCAGGCATACACCAATAATGGTAGTCTGGAGTTACCCGCCCCTACCATTACATTATAGTGTTAGGCATACACCAATAATGGTAGTCTGGAGTTACCTGCCCCTACCATTACATTATAGTGTCAGGCATACACCAATAATGGTAGTCTGGAGTTACCCGCCCCTACCATTACATTATAGGGTCAGGCATACACCAATAATGGTAGTCTGGAGTTACCTGCCCCTACCATTACATTATTGGGTCAGGCATACACCAATAATAATAGTCTTGGGTTACCTGCCCCTACCATTACATTATAGGGTCAGGCATACATCAATAATGGTAGTCTGGAGTTACCCGCCCCTACCATTACATTATAGGGTCAGGCATACACCAATAATGGTAGTCTGGAGTTACCTGCCCCTACCATTACAATATAGTGTCAGGCATACACCAATAATGGCAATTTGGAGTTACCTGTCCTTACCATTACAATATAACGTAAGACATACACCAATAATGGTAGTCTGGAGTTACCTGTCCTTACCATTACAATATAAAGTAAGACATACACCAATGATGGTAGTCTATAGTTACCTACCCCTACAATTACAATATCTGGTCAGGCATACACCAATAATGGTAGTCTTGGGTTACCTGCCCCTATCATTACATTATAGGGTCAGGCATACACCAATAATGGTAGTCTGGAGTTACCTGCCCCTATAATTACATTATAGGGTCAGGCATACACCAATAATGGTAGTCTTGGGTTACCTGCCCCTATCATTACATTATAGGGTCAGGCATACACCAATAATGGTAGTATTGGGTTACCTGCCCCTACCATTACATTATAGGGTCAGGCATACACCAATAATGGTAGTCTTGGGTTACCTGCCCCTATCATTACATTATAGGGTCAGGCATACACCAATAATGGTAGTCTTGGGTTACCTGCCCCTATCATTACATTATAGGGTCAGGCATACACCAATAATGGTAGTCTGGAGTTACCTGCCCCTATCATTACATTATAGGGTTAGGCATACACCAATAATGGTAGTCTGGAGTTACCTGCTGCTAACCATTACATTATAGGGCCAGGCATACACCATAAATGGTAGTCTGGAGTTACCTGCTGCTAATTATTACATTATAGGGTTAGGCATACACCAATTATGGTAGTCTTGGGTTACCTGCCCCTATCATTACATTATAGGGTTAGGCATACACCAATAATGGTAGTCTGGAGTTACCTGTCCTTACCATTACAATATACAGTCAACCATACACCAATGATGGTAGCTTGAGTTACCTGCCCCTAACCATTACATTATAGGGTCAGGCTAAACCAATAATGGTAGTCTGGGGTTACCTGCCCTTACCATTACATTATAGGGTCAGGCACACACCAATAATGGTAGTCTGGGGTTACCTGCCCCTATCATTACATTATAGGGTCAGGCATACACCAATGATGGTAGCTTGAGTTACCTGCCCCTAACCATTACATTATAGGGTCAGGCTAAACCAATAATGGTAGTCTGGGGTTACCTGCCCTTACCATTACATTATAGGGTCAGGCACACACCAATAATGGTAGTCTGGGGTTACCTGCCCCTATCATTACATTATAGGGTCAGGCACACACCAATAATGGTAGTCTGGGGTTACCTGCCCCTATCATTACATTATAGGGTCAGGCATACACCAATAACAGTAGTCTGGAGTTACCTGCCCCTAACATTACATTACAGTGTCAGGCATACACCAATAATGGTACTTTGGAGTTACCTGCCCCTAACCATTACATAATAGGGTCAGGCATACACCAATAATGGTAGCTGGACTTACCTGCCCTTACCATTACAATATACAGTCAGGCATACACCAATAATGGTAGCTGGAATTACCTGCCCCTTACCATTACATAAAAGGGTCAGGCATACACCAATAATGGTAGCTGGAGTTACCTGCCCTTACCATTACAATATACGGTCAGGCATACACCAATAATGGTAGCTGGAATTACCTGCCCTTACCATTACAATATACGGTCAGGCATATACCAATAATGGTAGCTGGAATTACCTGCCCCTAACCATTACATTATAGGGTCAGGCATACACCAATAATGGTAGCTGGAGTTACCTGCCCCTTACCATTACATTATAGGGTCAGGCTAAACCAATAATGGTAGTCCGGAGTTACCTGCCCATACTATTACATTATAAGGTCTGTCTAAACCAATAATGGTAGTCTGGAGTTACCTGCTGCTAACCATAACATTATAGGGTTAGGCATACACCAATAATGGTAGCTGGAGTTACCTGCCCCTATCATTTCATTATAGGGTCAGGCATACACCAATAATGGTAGCTGGAGTTACCTGCCCTTACCATTACAATATACGGTCAGGCATATACCAATAATGGTAGCTGAAATTACCTGCCCCTTACCATTACATTATAGGGTCAGGCTAAACCAATAATGGTAGTCCGGAGTTACCTGCCCCTACTATTACATTATAAGGTCAGGCTAAACCAATAATGGTAGTCTGGAGTTACCTGCTGCTAACCATTACATTATAGGGTTAGGCATACACCAATAATGGTAGCTGGAGTTACCTGCCCCTATCATTACATTATAGGTTCAGGCTAAACCAATAATGGTAGGTGGAATTAACTATCCCTACTATTACATTATAGGATCAGGCATATATTAGTGTACACCAATATTACTGGCACATATAATTATACCCTTTGTAAATTGTATTGCAAAAAGGCAATGGAGACAACATTGTGTGTATCAACCAGGTTTACCTTTCAAACTATGAAAGAAGTTTGCTTCATTATGTATGTATTGATTCCAAACAGCAAGATGTATTCTATAACCTTGCCTAGATAATTCTTATGTCGTCTGCTGCAGATTTGTTGTATGTGGGATAGATCTTTCCAAGTTTTTAATGATCATTATTCAAATAGTGTCCTGATTATTTGACATTGCAGGGTGGGACTTGATACCTGTTCTCTGCATACCTTATTATTTGAGAGTTAATCAGAATTAACCCTTTCCCTCATACGACAATTCTGCAGCAGATGACTTTGAACATATTTTGTCAAAAAATGGAAAATCTCTATAATTGAATGGATTTCCCACATATAGACCCATTTTGACGCCTCTGCAGCAAAATACTTTCAACCCTTTCCCCCATACGACAATTCTGCAGCAGACGACTTTGAACGTATTTTGTCAAAACATAGAAAATCTCCATAATTGAATGGATAACCTATGACAAAAAGTGGAAATCATTGTGGCAAAAAGAGAAATTGCATGTTTTGTTCAATTTCTTCTTTTGTCACTTTGTTTTCAAAAAGCCGTCTGCTATTGATTTTTGTCAAGTCTCCAAATCAAACTTATTTTAACCCTTTCCTAGATGCAACAAATCTTTAGTAGATGAGTTAAAAACATTGTGACAAATGGTTATATTGCTCATTTTGAGCAATTTCTCCTATTGTCATAATGTTTTCAAAAGAGGTCTGCCAGTAGAAAGGTCTTCAATTTGAGCTTAATTTGTCACACATAAAATCAAGCCAATCTTACCAACTTTGAGACAAACAGAGATCTAGATCAGCCTGCACATTCGCTTAGTCAGGTTAGATCATCCGTGTTCACCATAGGGCCATGCAAGCATCCAGGAAGCATTTTGAGATGGTATATTTATAACAATCATATAACCATAATACAGTTCCTCTTTAACACTTTGAATTCGTGAGGTCAAAATGTAACTATTTTTTGTCCAAAATCAGCTTTATTTTCTGCGTATTCATGACTTTGTGACATTGGAAACAAGTGCATCACACTGGTCGGACGCACGCTCAATGAAATAGTACTTTGTTGTACTTACCCTTTATCACATGCTTTAATGCGTAATTGGTTTATACCAAGATGTCAACACACAAGGTAGAATGCAATCTACCTGTTACAAATCAGTTAAGATCATTAATGTTAACTAACTTTTAATCATCAAATTGGCTTAAGAAGCATATATGTTTGGTGTTCAAAACATTCCGGACATTGTCCACAGTTAATGATTATGAATTTGCAAGGAAATAAATTCTCGAATTTTAGCTAAAAATTAATCTAACGAAAATAAAACGTCCTGTTTTAAAGTTAAATTTTCAACAAAATAATCGAAATTGTCATTTTCGTATCGCCTTCCTTAACAGAGAGACAGGGATAACTTGTTCACCGTCTGTCTATCCGTCTGTCATGCTTTCTCCTACTGACATGTTGCCATGGGCTACATTCTTCAACACTCTTTCTTCAAAACCTCCTACAGTTGTTTTTTGTGTGACTTGCGCTCATATATAAATACAGGGCTGATGCATACGCTGAATTCGGAGTGTCTGGGCCAAAGACAGGAGTTCAAAATCAATAGTAAAAATATTATATTTGAAGAGACCGTTGATGCCTCTGGGAGACCTGGGCCTGTATCCTGGTGTATCAGGAGTAAATCGTCTATATCCTACAAAATCTTTCTTAACCCTCCCTTTCTCACATTCAGCAAATCTGTAGCAGATGACTTTGAAATTTCCTTGCATAAATTTAATCGGAGTTGAAAAAATTGTGCTAATGGAAAAATTGCTTTTTTTTGTCAACATGTTTTCAAAAGTCGTCTGCTGCAGAGGCATCAGAAAGTGTCCATATGTGGAAAAGGATTATAACCCTCCCTCTCCCACTGGGCAGACGCATTTTGATGCATTCACAGCAGACTTGTTTTGAAAAACATTTTAGCATCAGGAGAAATTGCTCATATTGAGCAATTTCTTCGTTTGCTACAATGCTTTCAACTCTTCTAAACAATAATACTTTCTTTTAGAGAGATTTTGCATATTTGCACTAAGGTATTTTATCAGTCCTCTGCTGCAGATTTAGTGTACGTGAGAAAGGGTTATTACTCGACTTAACCCTTTCCCTCATATAGACGCTTTCTAACGCCTCTGCAGCAGACGGCTTTTTGAAAACATAGTAAGTAACAAAAGAAGAAATTGCACAGAACGTGCAATTTCTCCTTTTGTCACAATGTTTTCCACATTTAGTCATAGGTTATCCATTTAATTATAGAGATTTTCCATTATTTGACAAAATATGTTCAAAGTCATCTGCTGCAGAATTGTCGTATGAGGGAAAGGGTTAACCCTATGGTGTTGTTACCCTTAAGACTTTTCTCAGCGAGAGTACCCACACCATAATGGGTATGTCAGTTAATTTTGGATTCAACCCTTTTCTCACACGCAGACGACTTTTTACAACATTAATTTACTTAACCCTTTCACTCATACAACAATTCTGCAGCAGACGGCTTTGAACATTTTTCCCACACTTTCTGATGCCTCTAGAGCAGACGACTTTTGAAAACATGTGACAAAAGGAGAAATTGCTCAATATGTCCTTTTGTCACAATGTTTTCAATACTTTTTGATAATTAAACTGTCATATATATATATATATATATATATATAGAGATTTTCTATATTTTTACCAAGATCTTTTCAAGGTCGTCTGCTGCAAATTTGTTGTATGTGGGAAAGGGTTAAGAGTTGAAAACATATTGGAGTCATCGCGCAGTGTCTCCTTTTTCCCACTTATGTTTTCAAAAGTTGTCTTCTGCAGGATGGAAAGGGTAAGAGCCTTGCAAAGTGGATGAAGCCGTTCTGCTCCCTTCCACGATGTTTAATCAATTCCAATTCATACGGATTACAAAGCTTTGATGGAAAAGATAACCTTTTCCCTGATGCAGACAACTGTTAAATGTTATTGCAGAAGAAGATTTTTTTGAAAACATTATGGGAAAAAGGATAAAATTAGCAATTTCTCAAATTCTCACAAATTTCTTTACATACACTAGTATCTTAATATTACTACCAATTTGATAGATATCTGAAATTTGTTGCTCAGATTATTTTTCAAAGCAGAAGACACTAAAACATTCCATAGCTGTAAGTCTCATATAATAATGACTCCACTCCATTGCCAGCCATGTAAAGCTTGACAATCAAATCCAATTGACTTTCTCCTGAAATTCAATTTGGACAGTGGAAATTTGTTCATGAATATATCTGCTACAAAATCAACCATCACTGCCAATTTCTGCTTTGGCCTCAATGTTTTCAACTTTATCCAATTATTCTGCTGTCATTGGCAGATATTTATCTTTTTTTGCCTGAATGTTTTCAAAGTCGTCTGCTGCAGGTTTGTTGTATGTAGGAAATGGTTAACTTTTTCCTCACATAAAACAAATCTGTAGCAGCCGATCGACTTTGAAAAGACATGGGCAAAAAAACTCTGCATACATTTTCACATTCCTTCATTGAATTAATATACAGCAGACGATGGAAAATGTCTTTGAATGAAAATATAATTATTATAATGAGTGGAATGAGGCAAAAGTTGATTGCTTAAGATGCATCATAATGCACATGAGAAAGGATACAGATATGATATTAGTTCAGTGGATTAACCCGTTCCCACATGCAGATGCATGCAGTCTCCGACTTTTGGTATATTTTACGGAAATTGATGATCTTTTTCTTCCGTTAATCACGACCTAGCTTATTTTGAGCCTGGATTTTAAATGCTTATTAAAGTGACTTTTTTGATAATTATCACATTAGGTTTATATGACCTTTCCCTACATATTTATCGCGTATTTGAATGTCATTCTTGGTTTCCTTAAAAACCCTTTAATCTATCCTGCATGAAGTCATGTTTTTGACACATTTTTGCAGCAGATGACTTTTGAAATGATTATTGCAAAGGCAGAAATTGTGTTAAACTTTAATCTATAATTATATTGTCATTCTTGGGAGACTTTCCATATTTTTGACTAATGTTGTCCAAGTCATCTGTGTTGACCTGACGGCCTCAGTAGAGTATTGGTAGAGTGTCCACCACTGGTGTATGCATCAAGGTTGTGGGTTAGGTTCCCTCCCGGTTCATAGGAATCCGCTGTGGTCGAGTGGTTAGCGTCAGGGATTTCGAAACCGGGTGTCCCGGGTTCGATCCCCAGTTGCGGCACTACGGTCATGGTGGAGTGCCCTTGGGCAAGGCACATTTTCTAGCCTAGTACTGGTTTGTTTACCCAGGGATCATGAATAATTAAATTTAATTGCGCGCTAAATGACCTTAGCTGTCGATGCGCCATAAAACAATATACATTCATTCATTCATTACTCCCGGTTCATACCAAAGACTTTAAAATTAGTAGTCAAGGCTTAAAAATCCCTTCTTGGTGCTCGGGATCGTGGGGTTAGCCTTAGGACTGACTCGTTTAACTCTTTCCCTCATACGACAATTCTGCAGCAGACGACTTTGAACATATTTTGACAAAAAATGGAATATCTCAATAATTGAATGGATAACCTATGACTAAAAGTGGAAAACATTGTGGCAAAAGGAGAAATTGCACGTTTTGTGCAATTTCTTCTTTTGTCACTATGTTTTCAAATAGCCGTCTGCTGCAGAGGCGTCAGAAAGCGTTTATATGAGGGAAAGGGTTAACGCCGTGTGAATGTTGAAAGTGGCGTACAAAAACAAAGTTGCACGGCTCCAATACTCTCGAGGTTTGTATCTGTATTTTAGCAGAATTGAGTTGTGAATGAAAAGCCTGATTGATCATGGCAAACGAAATTTGTCTGTTGTCCATTGTCGTACTGCTGAATGTGAGGAAGACAGTCTCAACCCTTTCCCAAATAGAACATGTCTGCAGCAGACACATCTCGGTTAAACTCAGGGGAAAGACTTTATAAAGTAATGTATGATTATTGAAAAGAGTTGAAAACATTGTGGCATTATGCACATTATGAGCATTTTCACCTTTTGTCTCAATGTATTCAGAAGTCGTCTGCCTCAGCGGCGTCAGAAATCGACTGTATTTGAAAATTAACTATAATCGTCATTGATTTGGTTCCCTGTAGCAGGGCTGTATTCTACAGATACTAGAGGTGTCAATCCCTTACACGTGAAATCCTCACTTCTTTCAAGTAAAAGGTAATGGTGGCTAGTTTTTAGCTCACCTGTGCACGAAGTGCAAGGTGAGCTATTGTGATCACATTTTGTCCGGCGTCCGGCCGTTGTGCGTCGTCATCATTTGCGCTTGTTAACACTCTACAGGCTACATTTTGCATCCAATCTTCATGAAAAGTAATCAGAACATTCATCTCCATCAAATCTTGGACAAATTTGAAACTGTGCCATATGAGGTCAAAAACTAGGTCACTAGGTCAAATTGAAGGGAAATCTTGTTTACACTCTGGAGGCCACATTTTCAGCTTGAGCATGTTGAAACTTTATCAGAATGTTTGTCTTGATGATATGAAGGTCTATTTTGAACATAGGTCATGTTGGGTCAAAAAGTAGCTAGATCACTAGGTCAAATTAAAGAAAATCTTGTTAACACTTTAGAGGTCACATTTTTTGCTTCAGAAGTTTTTCTTAAAGCTATATTGGTCAAGTTCGAATATGGGTCATAATTGGGTCAGAAACTAGGTCACTAGGCCAAATTGAAGGAAAATGTTGTTAACTCTGTAGAAGACGCTACAGCAGCTTGACATTTGATGAGAATGTTTATCTAAATGATATCTAAGCCAAGTTCGAATATGGGTCATGTAGGGTCAAAAACTAGGTCACTAGGCCAAATTGAAGGAAAATCATTCTTTGGATGCCACAGTGTTTGCTTCAGAATCTTAATTATATCTAGGTCAAGTTCGAAAAAGGGTCGTATTGGGTCAGAAACAAGGTCAATAAAGGAAAATATTGTTCAAACTCCAGAGGCCTCATTTTTAGTTCGAGCAAGTTGAAACTTTGTCAGAATGTTGTCTTGATGATATCTAGTACATGTTGGAATATGGGTCATATCAGGTAAAGAAATATAGATCACTAGGCCAAATGAAGGAACATCTTATTAACACTGTTGAGGTTACATTCAGAATAATTGTATTGATGTGTTTTGCATTGCAGTACATTGTATAATTAAGGTGAGCGAACTAGGGTCATCATGGCCCTCTTGTTTAGATAAAATATTGAAGCATGGTTTTTTTTCTGTGCCTAAACGCAGGGCAGATTGCTGTAAAAATTTCATATCATTTGACCCTTTCCCACATACAACAAATCTGCGAGTTAATCCTTTCCCTCATACGACAACTCTGCAGCAAACGACTTTGAACATATTTTGTCAAAAAATAGAAAATCTCTAATTGAATGGATAACCTATGACTAAAAGTAGAAAACATTGTGGCAAAAGGAGAAATTGCTTGTTTTGTCACTATGTTTTTAAAAAGCTGCTGCTGCAGAGGCATCCAAAAAGCATCTATATGAGGGAAAGGGTTAAGATGTTTATTGTAATCATATATATAACCTATAACACTTATTTCTTCTCTCTCGTTTTAGGACAAAGCATCACCTTCCAAGTCCAAAGACAATAAAGAGTTTAGTGGCAAGCAAGCCAACATTAAAATAACAAGTAGTCAACTCGAATTTTTTAAAATGTTAGATGAAAAAATTGAACAGGTGAGTTGTGTCCTGTAATAGCCTGTACCGACATGCAGACAGATTTTGACGCACCTGCAGCAGACAATTATGTAAAAAACATTGTGGGAAAATAATGCACGGTTTCTACTTTTGCCACAATGGTTTCAACTGTATTCAATAAATTGTACTTTCATTTATTTGGACTTTTTACCATATTTATACCCCCCTTTGAAGAAGAGGGAGTATATAGGAGTCACTCTGTCGGTCGGTCGGAAGCCATATTTTGTCCGGCCTATTTCTTACAAACCACTTGGTGGAATTTAATAAAATTTTACATGAAGCTTCTATACCAAGAGGAGATGTGCATATCCTAAAGGGGTTACAATTGCATGTTATTTTACGGCCCTTTTACTTATTAAGTTATGGTGTATGTCAAGGTGCTGTTTAGTGGGTATTTATCATCTTCAGGGATAGTTCTATTTATAATTTGCTGATTTCAAAAGACCTGTGTCTGCTGCAAATGTTTCAAGAGATATCAAAAGCCAACTGTTAAAGGATTTATTCAGTTCTTTGTCAATTGACCTCTCATGATCATGGGTCAGGAAGGTGGGAAAAACAAAGTGGTGTAACTATGTCATGTTCACAGGTTTTGTTATGTGAAAATTAAGTGTAAACAATTATTAAACCCTTTCCCAGCTGCAGACACATTTTTACGCATCTGAAGCAGAGACTTTTGAAAACATTGTGACACATGGAGAAATTGCTCATAATGAGCAATTTCTCCATCTGTCACAATGTTTCCAACTCTTTTCAATAATTTAACTTTCATTTCTAGTGATATTTCACGTTTTTGCCTAGACAATATCTGATGTTGTCTGCTGAAGATTTGCTGTATGTGGGAAAGGGTTAGTGCTGGAACCGATTATGTTAAGCATGTGCTACCTCATCCTCGGTACCCAGGCTATTCATAAAGTATATGATACCCTGGGCAAATTGGCTAGCGAAACTTCGTAAAGCATGCACCACGATTTTCTCCGTAACTACACTGTTATTACTGTATATCGCCTAAGGTTTGTAGCATGCAACCAATCAAACGGCTGGATTTCACCTCATAAATTATTCATGAGTACGAGATTTTTACAGCCAATTTGCCCAGGGTATCATATATTTTATGAATAGCCTGGGTACCGAGGATGGTGCTACCTGTTTATAGCCAGGTCACATAATTCAGATTAGGTGGCCTGTCTTACCCATTCTTTTTGACAAGGCTCTGATCTGTTGCTGCTCTATTCAAGATATTTGTCTTGATATGAGTGTGGAGGTCGCGGGTTCGATACCTGGCTCGGTCATACCAAATGGTAGTAATGGCTGCCCACCTTGGCGCTCAGGGTTGTGGGGTGAGTATTACGACTAACTCTCTGGTGTCAGGATAAATGGACCGGTAGTACGGGTAACTTACCGAGGAACCCTGTGATATAACTGAACTATGATATAACTGAACTGTGATATAACTGAACCGTGATATAACTGAACTGTGATATAACTGAACTGTGGTATAACTGAACTGTGATATAACTGAACTGTGATATAACTGAAAACATGTTGAAAGCGGCATCAAACACCAACCCCTCCTTAGACGGAATGTGTCGGCCGGATCAGTCTGCGCGAACAGCGCAGGCTGATCTGGTCGATACATTACGCAGATCCAATCAATCAATCATATTTATCTTGATATACATGTACCTAAAATTTGCTATGTGATCTTTTTTTCAATGATCAGAAAGAATGAGCTGGGTGGGGTCCAACCTCATGACCCCACCGATTTTGTGAGGCCCGTGCCACCAGTATAGAGTCAGGTGCATCGGTGTCTTCCGACATGGTTCTATAATAATACTCAATTCAACATTTTAACCTTGCTATGCCTAGAATTAGTTAGGGATTTTACAAAATGCAATGCAAAAAAATGCATAGCTAATAAAAAATCTATTTTAAAAATTCATATTGTACAACAAATCTGCAGCAGACGACCTTCTGTAAATGAAGGTATGATTACTGAAAAAAAGTTGGAAGACATTGTGGCAAAAGGATATATTGCTTGTTTGAGTCATTTCTCCTTTTTGTCAGAATGTTTTCAAAAGTCGTATGCTGCAAATTTTGTGTGAAAAGTTTACTCCACCTTACCTACTAAACCGTTCATGTATTATTGATGTTTTGTAGGGACGTGATTACGCCTCCGAAGAAGCATTCGAAATGTCAACTCCCTGACATTGAGCATCTCATCGTGACATTAAGGACATTTATCATAAAGTAGTGTAGAACTTCTCCTCTCCTCTATGATGTAAGACGTTCCACGGCCGGCCTGGTCCAGCGGGGGATAAAAAACGGTCCTGCATCTTAACCAGTCCTGTGATACCTCAAAATAGGCGACTTAGCTGGAGTCAAGAATTTTGAAAGATGGCATTATTCTGATGTGAAATCTTTGAGGAGATGACTTGAGAAAATGCAGCAAACATAAAGACATTTCTTGTTCTTAACCCTTTCCAACATACAACAAATCTGCAGCAGACGACTTTAAAAATGTCTCGGGGGGAAAAAAATGTGAAAAATCTATAACTAAAAGTTTAACAATTAGATTGAGTTGAAACATTTTGGCAAAAGGAGAAATTGCTGATTTTCCCAATTACAACAAACCTGTAGCAGGTGACTTTGGAAACGGCTTAGCAAAAGTACCAAAATAAATCTATATGAAAAAAAAAACACAATTATTGAACAGAGGCAAGATGAGCAATTTCCCATTTTACCACAATAGTTTCAACTCTTCTCAGTAATCAAACCTTTATTTATCCCACAATGCATCTGCAGCAGACGGCTTTTTGAAAACATAGTGACAAAAGAAGAAATTGCACAAAACGTGCAATTTCTTCTTTTGTCACAATGTTTTCCACTTTTTTGTCATAGGTTATCCATTCAATTATGGAGATTTTCTATGTTTTGACAAAATACGTTCAAAGTCGTCTGCTGCAGAATTGGCGTATGAGGGAAAGGGTTATAGAGATAATCAATGCTTTTGCCGAAACGATTTGTTGCTTGTGGGAAACGAATGGTTAATTTGAAAAGTGTAGACCAGAGAAAGTAGGAGCATATAGGTCTTTGTTCTACAATATCTCCATTATATCGGATTAAACCATATGTTGTTGGTAATCAAATTTATTGTCTACGAGAGACAATTCTTTTGAGTATCCACAACATTGGGTTAACCCTTTGCCTCATATAGACGCTTTCTGCCGCCTCTGCAGCAGACAGCTTTTTGAAAACATAGTGACAAAAGAAGAAAATGCTCAAAACAAAGTTTTCCACTTTTAGTCCTAGGTTATCAATTCAATTATAGAGATTTTTGATTTTTTGACTAAATATGTTCAAAGTCGTCTGCTGCAGAATTGTCATATGAGGGAAAGGGTTAACTCTTTCCAACATCCAGATGAAATTTGCTGCATTTGCACATTGCAGTCAAAGAAGAAATTGCTCATGATGAGCAATTTTCACTTTTGCCACAATGTTTTCAACTCTATTCAATAATCATACTTGTAGTAGTACACAGTTTGTTTATTTATACTGTCATCCCGAAAGAAAGGGCCAGCCATTATTGACTTATAAGACTCCTTTTGCGCATTCGATTCCTATATCCTATCCTTTATCCAGAAACCAGACAGACAAGCATTATGTATCATTATTTACTTAGCTGGTGATTCATCAACCGTCTGTATGAAAACCGTTTTGTTTGTTTTATTAGGGTTTTACGCCGTTTACAACATTATTTCAGTTGTATCACAGCGTCAGTTCACTTATAGATGATCCCTGGGTAACCAAACCAGTACTAGGCTAGGAAATGTGCCTTGCACTCCACCATGACTGTAGCGCCGCGACTGGGGATCAAACCCGGGACGCCCGGTTCCAAATCCACGACGCTAGCCACTTGGCCACGGCGGATTCCCGTATCCAAACTTACCTGGTTCTCATAACCAGGGTTTCAAACATTCAATCTCTTGCTCTTGATGTGGTTGCCTTTAACCCTTTCCCTCATACGACAATTCTGAAGCAGACGACTTTGAACATATTTTGTCAGATGGATAACCTATGACTAAAAGTGGAAAACATTGTGACAAAATGAGAAATTGCACGTTCTGTGCAATTTCTTCTTTTGTCATTATGTTTTCAAAACGCCGTCTGCTTTAACCCTTTACCTCATACGACAATTCTGAAGCAAACGACTTTGAACATATTTTGTCAGATGGATAACCTATGACTAAAAGTGGAAAACATTGTGACAAAAGGAGAAATTGCACGTTCTGTGCAATTTCTTCTTTTGTCACTATGTTTTCAAAACGCCGTCTGCTTTAACCCTTTCCCTCATACGACAATTCTGCAGCAGACGACTTTGAACATATTTTGTCATAAAATGGAAAATCTTTTTAATTGAATGGATAACCTATGACTAAAAGTGGAAAACATTGTGTCAAAAGGAGAAATTGCTCGTTTTGAGCAATTTCTTCTTTTGTCACTATGTTTTCTAAAAGCCGTCTGCTGTAGAGGCGTCAGAAAGCGTCTATAGGTGGGAAAGGGTTAACCACTAGGTTTTTGGGATCTGTCAAAATGTCTGGAAAGTTCAACCCAGGAAAATATGTGTGCTTTTCACTTTTATAACTTCTCCCACATACAACAAATCTGCGGCAGATGACTTTGTAAACATCTAGACAATGATGAAGAAAATCTCTTAAATCAGAAGTTTACTCATTTAATGGTGTATAATGAGCAATTTCTCCTTTTGCCACAATATTTTCAAAAAATGTCTGCTGCAGATGCATCAAATACTTTCCATGTTGTAAAGAGTTGATATAGGCCTTAACAATCTGCAGCAAAGGCATTTGTGGCCGTCTGTTTCATGGAAATGGGCCTGTATCAAAATTGTTTTGAATTGTGACGCCATTACCATTTGTCTGATTGTGAAATGGCCTAAAGTGTTTTATACGAAAAGGGGAGACCACCAACTTCTATTTTCATGTGTTTTATAAAACAGTTACTTCCCTTTATCATTGTGTTATGCCGTTATCCTTTATCATGCCGAAATCCTTGGACTACTACTTAAATCATCACCCTTGAATGTGATGGAAGATTGTAAAGCATTAAAAAAATAAGTTTATACTTATCTAGAAAAGTTCTATTACTAAACATTGATGGAAGAATAGTGAATGATGTAGTCCAAGATTGAACTTAACCCTTTCCCTCATACGACAATTCTGCAGCAGACCACTGAACATATTTTGTCAAAAAATAGAAAATCTCTATAATTGAATGGATAACATATGATTTAAAGTGGAAAACATTGTGGCAAAAGGAGAAATTGCTTGTTTTGAGCAATTTCTTCTTTTGTCACTATGTATTCCAAAAGCCGTACGCTGCAGAGGCGTCAGAAAGCGTCTATATGAGGGAAAGGGTTAAAGTCTCATAAAGCTGAATAAATGTTAGTTTTCTGGCCTAGGTAAAGAGTTTTATTTGTGTTTCCTTGAAACGAAAGCTTTTCCCGGTGTAGGCACCATTTGATGCCTGTACAGAAGACTAATTCTGGAACATTGGAGAATGAAGAGGAATTTCTGCAATGCTTTCAACTCCGTAACTAGACCATATCCAACTATTTCATTCAGATGTTTTTCAAAGCAGACAATATTTAACGCTTTCCCACATACATACAATCTGCAGCAGTATATCATAAGAAATGTTAATTATTGAAAAAATTGAAAACATTGTGGCAAGATGGGAAATTACTTGTTTTGAGCAATTTCTCCTTTTGTCCTAATGCTTTCAAAAGTCGTCTGCTGCAGAGGTGTCAGAATGCATCTGTATGTGAGAAAGGGTTAAAGAACCATACTGGTTACTCGGGTAACCACTTATTAATTGTCATGTAAACGTTGAAACTATCCCAATAGCAGACGCATAATGACCCATCCGCAGCAGACCACTTGTAAAGCATTGTGGCAAAAGGAGAATTTGCTCATAATGACAATTTATTCATTTGCCACAACGGTGTCATTTTCATTTTTTAGTGATTTGTCATATCCTAGATGTTTACAAAGTCTTCTTTAGCAGATGTGTTGTATGTGGGAAAGGGCTTAGAATGTGCAACTTGTGTTAACCCTTTCCCTCATATAGACGCTTTATGACGCCTCTGCAGCAGACGGCTATTTGAAAACATAGTGACAAACGAAGAAATTGCACAAAACGTGCAATTTCTCCTTTTGCCACAATGTTTTCAACTTTAAGTCATAGGTTATCCATTCAATTATGGAGATTTTCTATGTTTTGACAAAATATGTTCAAAGTCGTCTGCCGCTGAATTGTCGTATGAGGGAAAGGGTTAATGACCTAAAAGAGCCTTTTCCCAAAATGCAAATGAATTTTGACACATTTGCAGCAGACAACTTTTGAAAGTGTTTTGTGAAAAGGAGAAACTGATTATGAGGAAAATTTCTTCTTTACTCCCAATGTTTTCAAGTCAGTTTACCCCCAGCAATTCTCAAATCTGTAGAATATCTATATGTTGGAAAAGGAGTAAAAGTTGGATATACTTGTAATTATATGTTCATGTATACTAGATTATAGTTGTTAACTTGTTAAATTTGCAAATTAATTTTTCTTTGACAGTTTTTGTATGGCAGATGCATGCATATTTTCTTTTCATTTGAGCCCATCTCGAGGGCTTGGCGTGAAACGGTTGTAACTAAAATAGGTATTTTTTTACCAAGGTTAATCACCTCACCATAATGTCTTCATAAGCGTTAAATCATTTGTCTAGGTACTTAAAACAATGGAAATTTAGGTGCCATTGCTCGTTCTAAGCAATGGCCCCTAAATTTGCATTGTTTACAAAGGGGTCAAAATTGCCCCATAACCTGGGTTTTCAAAATAGGTTTTTAGTTACAACCGTTTCACGCCAAGCCCTCGAATTCTGCTTTTTCTGAAAATGTTTGATGAGCTGTTGTCATCACATGCAATCACAGTGTCCTCATTTCAATATTAGTTCAAACTCCCCACTTCACAGACACATTTTGACGTATCACAACAGACAACTTTTGCTCTGTTGCAAAAGGAGAAACTGCTTCAATAATTATACTTTCATTCTTTGAGATTTTTTAATTTTTAGCTTGTCTGTTTTTTTTGAAGAAAAGAATTTGAGGTATTGTCATACCTTGGTGTATCTTACCTCATAACTCAGAAAACCGTTCAATATTTGCCAAATATAACTTGATACACACATGTTTCTAGGAACAATACACATGTCTATACCAAGGCACATAACTCTGGCTTAAATAATTATTCAGTAATGCCCCTTTAAATTATTCAGTAATGCCCCTTTTTCAACCTAAGAAAAAGCAGACGAGTGTTGGTGTTGAACAGTTCGCTTGCGGCACTCTTGTTTACCTGAATGTTTGCAAAGTTGTTTGCTGCTGAAGTCCTGAAACTGTGAACATAACCCTTTATTTTTTTCAAGTTTTTAAATCTTTATGATCTAGTCCAACTCTTTACTTAAAACTAGTGGCCAACAATATAGACCAAGTTAAGACTGCATGAACATGACATTGTGGAGGGGAAATAGTATCGGTGCCATGCGTCGATGTACAACATGTTGTAAGCACTATTGAGACAAAACCGTGGGATAATCAAACTAGACATACTTATTACCCATGATGAGAAGATGTGCCCTATTGATTGACAGGGTCAAAGGGCAAAGTTCAAGGTCAGTGGAGCAAATTATAAAAATTTCTTGTGGGCATGATACAGAAAAATCTGTACAAATGATAAGAATCAAACTGGACATGCTTGTTCCCAATTATGAGATGTCCTCTATTAATGTTCAAGGTCATATTGGAGAAAGGTCAAAAGTCAAATTAATGCTGTGACTGGATGCCCCTCTTTGTGGTACCTTTGTTCACATAACGAAATACGCAAAAGATTGTTTAAATCATAAACAGTAGCATAAGGTTTTAGATTTATGAATCCCTTCCATTTCCTCTTTACTACTGAATATATCTTTAAAACTTTGGAACATTCATTCATCATCATCATCATCAGATGATGATTACTTTTTATTAACCCTTTCCCTCATACAACAAATCTGCAGCAGACAACTTTGGTCATATTTTGTCAACAAATAAAAAATCTCTATAATTGAATGGATAACCTATGACTAAAAGTGGAAAACATTGTGTCAAAAAGAGCAATTTTTTCTTTTGTCACAATGTTTTCAAAATGCCGTCTGCTGCAGATGCGTCAGAAAGCTTCTATATGTAGGAAAGGGTTAAGAATTTGGCATGACCCATTGTCATTCTAAATCTGGATAAAATCAGGTGAGTGTTTGCACCCGGCTTGTGTTCCCTGGAATGGAGAACTCTTGTATTTATAGTTCTTCTTCACTTTTAACCTTTTCCCATAGCAGACCACTTTGACAAGATCTTGGCAAAAACATGGAAATTCTCTCTAAATGAAAGTGTTATGAATTTATAGAGCAGTCAAAGTCATCTGCTGCTTAACCCTTTCCCACATGGAACAACTCTGCAGCAGACGACTTTTAAAACATGCCCGAAACAATTTGGAAACTGCCTTTAAATGAAAGTACAATAATTGAAAAGAGTTGAAAACATGGTGACAAAAGGAGAAATTGCTCGTCTTGAGCAATTTCTTCTTTTGTCGCCATGTTTTCAAAAAGCCTTCTGCTGCATAGGCGTCGGAAAGCGTCTATATGAGGGAAAAGGGGGTTAACCTTTGTTTTTAATTTGGAAGAATGTTGAGAAGGCCTATCAGATAATATGGTATTTGTTTCCCTGTAACTATATTTTACACTCCTACAATGAGAATTGAAACTATCCGTGGGGATATTAATGTACATGTATATAATATTGATAAGATTCGCTTTGGCTTGCATAATCACAACATGAAAATAAATGGTGGAGGTAATGAACTAACAACTTTTATCATAACAAAATGGGAAAAGGAGCTTGAGTACTTCCCAATACTATCATTTAACCCTTTTCCACATACCCAAAATCTGCAGCAGACGACTTTAGAAATATCCAGTCAAAAATAGGAAAAATATTTATAAATTAAAGAATATTTTTTTTAATTAGGTTGAAAACATTTTGCCAAAAGGAAAAAATACTCATCATGAGCAATTTCTCCTTTTGCCAAAAGTAATTTCAAAAGTCCTCTGCTATAGAGGCGTCAGAAAGGGTCTGTATGTGGAAAGCGGTTAACCCTTTCCCTCATATAGACGCTTTCTGACGCCTCTGCAGCAGACGGCTTTTTGAAAACATAGTGACAAAAGAAGATTGGTAGCGTATCTGACTCGTGATCTGGAGGTCACGGGTTCGATACCCGGTTGCGGCGACATTCTTTCGGGCGATGTTTTCCATTGCCTCTCACCTCTGATCTATGTGAGAAAGTAGTCAGTGGCTTCGAAAGAATGTTGTGTAAGTACTGGTGTGGGAAAGCCAGGAAAACATGGGTAGGTGCACTGACCGCCGTGATATGACCAAAGCTGTTGAAAGCGGCGTTAAACTCCAAACAAACAAACAAACAAAACAAAAGAAGAAATTGCACAAAACGTGCAATTTCTCCTTTTGCCACAATGTTTTCCACTTTTTGTCATAGGTTATCCATTCAATTATGGAGATTTTCTATGTTTTGACAAAATACGTTCAAAGTCGTCTGCTGCAGAATTGTCGTATGTGGGAAAGGGTTAAACAAATTTCATACTATATGTCTGTGTTTTACACTGAAGATTGTGCTTATGATACTGTAACCATTATAACATTTGGATAATTGGAAGTTACAAGTCTTATTCTACATCAAAAGTCATCTTATATTTTTTTTATACAGAATGTTTGTTACTTCATTTTGTTACAATATTACAAAAAAAATATCAAAATTGAATATTGTTCTTGATTAACACTAATCAAAAATTCACAATGACACATTTTCCTAAACTGGCATTGTTTCCTTCTTTTTTTTTGCATTATGTAGATATTGTTTTTTATAGAAATGCAATAATGAAAATACTTATTTGTCACCCTTTCTCTGTGCAATAAAGTATGTTTAAATATATATCTTCTTCTCTTTTTATAAACCTGTTGATTTGTGTTAACTCTTTCCCACATACGACTAATCTGCAGCAGACAACTTGAAAAACAGCTTGGCAAAAGTATGGAAAATCTCTATAAATGAAAATAAATTGATCTAATAAATTTGAAACTTATTATACCCCCATTGAAGAAGAGCGGGTATATAAGAGTCACTGTGTCGATCTGTCTGTCTGTCAGTCGGCCGGAAGCCATATTTTGTCTGGCCTATTTCTTACAAACCACTGGGTGGAATTCAATAACATTTTACATGAAGCTTCTATACCAAGAGGAGATGTGCATATCCTAAAGGTCTTACAATTTCTTGTTATTTTACAGAGTTATGGCCCTTTAACTTATTTAGTTATGGTGTAGGTCAAGGTGCTGTTTTGGGGGTATTTATCATCTTCAGTTCTAGTTCTAGTTTCTCCTTATTCCACAGTGTTTACAAAGGTCGTCTGCTGCAGATGCATCGGAAAACGTCTGTGTGTGGGTAAACAAAACTAATAAGAAACAGAAAGATCCTTTCTCAGATGCAGACACATTTTGATGCATCTACAGCAGACAGCTTAAAAAAAAATTGGGGAAAAAAAGAAGAGAAAATTTGCTCATCATGTTACAGATGAAATTTTACACCTTTATAGACACAATGGCTGTTTAAAACGTTGTAGGAAAAATAGAGATTTTTCATAACAAGCAATTTCTCATTTTGCCACAACATTTTCATCTTTGTTTTAGCCCTTTCCCTCATACGACAATTCTGCAGGAGACGACTGAACATATTTTGTCAAAAGATGGAAAATCTCTATAATTGAATGGATAACCTATGACTAAAAGTGGAAAACATTGTGGCAAAAGGATAAATTGCTTGTTTTGAGCAATTTCGCCTTTTGTCACTGTTTTCAAAAAGCCGTCTGCTGCAGAGGTGTCAGAAAGCGTCTATATGAGGGAAAGGGTGTAAACACAGCCACTTTTTTTTACATTTGTATCGGTTTTGGTAAGACCCGGCCGAGGATTGAACCTGTAACCTCCCGCGCCCAAGGCGCGAGGCAGAGGCAGTAACATAACACATGTAATCAGGATAAATATTGAAAATGATTGTAATAGCAAATGTAAATGCAGATGTGCAATTATCTACACATTTCAGTTGAGAAACAGCGTTAACCCGTACCAACATACAACAACTCTGTAGCAGACACTGTTGAAAACATCTAGACAAAAATATGGAATTTAATATTCAAATTTAGTTGAAAATATTGTTGCAAAATGTGAAATTGCTCATTCTGGGTAATTTCACCTTTTCCCAAAAAAGTGTCTGTATGTGGGAAATGGTTAATTTTCATAAAACAAGACCTATTTACAAATAGTTTGTATGAAGCAATCAAGCTGTATGTGTGTGGATATTTTAAAGTCGTCTGCTTCATGTAAGTTTATCAGAACATTCATCTCCATCAAATCTTGGACAAGTTCGAAACTGGGCCATATGAGGTTAAAAACAAGGTCACTAGGTCAAATTGAAGGAAACTCTTGTTAACACTCTGGAGGCCGCTTTTTAACTTGAGCATGTTGAAGCTTTAACATAATATTTGTGTTGATGGTATGTAGGTCAAGTTCGAATATAGGTATTTTTGTGTCAAAATGTAGGTCACTACGTCAAATTGAAGGAACATCTTGTTAACAATCTAGAGGCCACAATATTTGCTTCAGCAGTTTGAAATTTTGTCAGAATGTTTTTATTAATAATATCTAGGTCAAGTCATATTGGGTCAGAAACTAGGTCACCAGGCAAAATCTTGTTTACACTAAACAATCTGGAGGCTGAATTTTTAACTTTAGCATGTTCAAACTTTATCAGAATGTTTGTCTTGATAGTATGTAGGTCAAGTTCGAATATAGGTATTTTTGGGTCAAAAAGTAGGTCACTAGGTCAAGTTAAGAAACATCTTGTTAACAATCTAGAGGCCACAATTTTTGCTTCAGCAGTTCGAAATTTTGAACCATAACGGCTACCATATTTCACATGTGTATTCCTTGTGACATGACCTTTCTGTCAGTACCAAAATTGTTGACCTTGCGACCTTGACCTTTGACCTAGATGTTGCCATTCGGGGGCATCAGTGTTTCACAAACACATCTTGTTTTCTTCTGTTTTCTCCCTATCAGTCGAGCGTCTGTGCCGTACGCAGTGCTCTTGTTGAAAATTCAGCATTCAAAGGGTTATTATTTGTAGTTATTATGGCTTCTTTGTTCGTTACTCTCAGCTGTTTTTCTCACCAATCGTTGCCAATATTTGTGGGGTTCTTCACCGTTTTTATTTCTTTGGTTTACCAAAGAAGTATAGTTACGGGAAACTCAGGGCTAACCTCGTTAATTCCAGTTCTCATGTTGCCTACGCCTGAATGTAGTTCTACCAATATGCACTGCATTTTCAAATAATTCAGCATTATTGATAAAGAAACACAATAGTTATCTTATAAGTTGTATAGTGTCGTCTAGTTTTTGGAAAGGAATTTCGTATTGATATGTAATAGAGTGTTTTAAATAATCGAACGCGGTAGAATTGATCCTTACACTTATTTCGACCGAAGTACACACAACCGATTTGCCGATACACCGGTACCAAATGATTAGCCTACGCGCAATGTAGTACCTGATTTTAAACGCTTACGCTTGAAGTACAATCAAAGGAACCCAGTAATTGCTGAAAATTGAAAAAAATATAATTAGTATTTAATTAATCTTCAAAAGCGCATTGACATATGTATAATTGATGGTCTTTTATAGCGCAAGAATATACTAACATATGCTACCGGAAACTCCCATATGTAGTAGGTAACTTCAAATATTGGGTACGTGTTAATACCGGAATATACTGAATATACAGAAATAGACTTTAATATACTGAAATACGCTTGTGTTATTACACAAATAAGCATTTTTGAATCGACTCATGGCCTTTTATATGTATCAATACCGCTTAGAGTTGTTGGTCAGTCCGATTAAAAAATGAATTAACACTACACAACAATAAAACAAGTAAAGTGTGAAATACACAATCCTGTCAAAAGGATAAAACGGGTGTAAAGTTGTCAGCTGGCAAGATGGAATCCAACCCGGGAAAATTTCAACAAATATGAAGTAATGAAAGAAAATACTTTTCTGTGCTGTATGTCGATTCAAAACTGCTTATTTGTGTACTACACGAGTGTAATTCAGAGTATTTCGGTATATTTCAATGTATTCCGGTATTTCCCACGTATCCCGAGCGTGCAAACCTGTTATGTTTTCGTTTTTCCTTTTATATGCAATTTCGGTGTTTTGAAATAAGTTGCATAGCCTATCTGTAAGTATTATTTCTGTGTTTTGCTTTTATAAAAAAATGTGATTGTTCAATTGAACTGTCAATCTGCCATGTTGTTTATTTGAAACAAAGTTATCTTCGTACCCTAGTTATTTTGTACTCATTTTGACAGCTATTTCTACTTTCGTTAAAGTGTTACAAACTCCTTTCAATAACTTTCATTTATAGAAATATGCCTTAATAACACCTCAATAAAGTCGTCTTTCTTTTGTATCTGGGAAAGGATATTTAATTGATGTGTGATGCAATTTTTGTTTTAAAATGTGTGTTGACTCGTGTTATTGTTACTGATTTTCCAAATAGTTAAATTTTTCATTCAGTTAACAGGTCTTTAAGTATATTATATAACATAAAAAAACTCTCTGAGACCAGGCGCGTAGCTGGACCGAATAGGATTTGCAAGCCGCTATACAGAAATCATGTATGTACTTTAATGAATTAATTATTGATATGAAGAAAAGTAGAATCAAGAAAATAATGTACAAGCTTGGGCTTTTTGGCGTAACAGCAGCTACGTGCCTGGACACACGTATTGTAGTTAAAAAACCCAGCTGCTTTCCCCTTTATCATTGAGGCCTAAGTTACGCTAATCAGAGTTGGGAAATGCTATATAGTTATTAATATTTTATGAGTCGCCTGTTGAATTTCACACAATTGGGTAAAAAGGCGAAAAAGTATCTTGAAGATTTAATTTATTAACCTTTTGTTTTATTTTCCAGTGCTGTAACACATCATTTATAAATTTCCAATGTGACAGAAGTTCCCAGAAGGATGGATCGGATGGAGCTATCATAGCCAAAGTCAGAAAATTGTGGTCCATTGGATCTGAAGGCTGTAAACAATCAAACTGTTCCAATTGTTTCCCTACACAGCTGGTGTTTGGGGATTTAAAAACTGTGACGACATGAACAAACTCCAACACATGGCTATACAAACATTTCTGGGCATCGAAAGCAAACTTCTTTTATTGCCCTGGACGGTGAAACAGGACTTAATAGCCCACTCTACAGAAGACACTGATATAATTTGTCTTTGTATAGACTATCTTGCTTACCTGTTTCACGCGTTGCACATTGCGTTTTGTCTGGGATAAAGGCAAAACAACGCTTTCAGGGGACACGTGGCAGACGTTAAGCAAATACTGGAGGACAACTACCTCATAAATCTTTTTGATGTTTATACCATAAAAGATGTGTCGCGTGAATACATAATTAAGTGTTTGAACCTTAGTATGAGACACAAGCTGGAAACAACCTGGAGAGATGGGTTACATCAATCGCGAAAGCTGCAGACGTATAAACTGTTCAAAGACTGCTTTAAAACTGAGCAATATGTAGATAGACAATTGTCAATAAAACAAAGATCCGCATTGGTGTGATTCAGATGCTGTGTTTTCCCACTATCCATAGAATTGGAGTGATACAGGAGACCCGAGTACCACTAGATAGAAGAACCTGTAACCAAGGACACGTAAGACAAGACACACTTCCTTGTGTCGTGCCTAGGCTACAAGGAACTACGACATAAACATTTTGGTGACATCTTAGGGCAGGACAGTGATAACAACACTCTAAAAACAATGATGAGAAATATTGACTCTAAATCAATCGCTAACTTCCTCATTGAATCATACAAGAGCCAAATCAGATACTAAAGCATCGCCAGTGATATTTATTAAAAACATTGAACCATCTAAATTTAATAACTGTGATAAATTGTAGACATTATGTTGTGATGAAAGAGGCTATATTAATTTTTCTGAATGCCTAAAGGAGAATTCATTCTCAAATTCAATACTTGCACAAACAAAACGAATACGATTTACTACTTAATACAATCACTGTATTAATTTACTAAAAGTAACGATAACGTGACCTTCATAAACACTTGCAAACATATATTTCAAAACAAGCAAGTTATCCTTTCATCACAATGTTTTCCACTTTAAGTAATAGTTTATCCATTCTGATGCAATGATAGAGATATTTTTTAAATAATGTTCAAAGTCAATCTGCCGCAAAATTGTTGCAGTGGTAAAGGGTTAAGTTAAATGGTTTCGGTATATAACTGAAATACTGTTGAAATGGTGTAAATCCAAATTATAACCGAAACATGGTACGTTTGTTTTAAGTTTGCTGTATGGACTTTGACATGTTGCTTATAATAATTTTTATTGAACAACGTGTCCTTAGATAACAAAAATTGTTTACCATAATACAGTTTTTGAATTTGTTCAAGCTGTTGTGATTGGTTACAAAATCATAGCAACCATGCGTCATTACAAAAGGGGTAAATTGAACCTTTACCTACAAATGACAACACCTACCATTCAACTCTACCAATTTCAAGGTAACTTTATAGGAATTTTTCTTTGATGGGTGTTTTTCAATCTCTTCAAAAACTTACAATCTGTGTAGGCATTATGTGTAGAACTTTGATTGCTGCATCATCAGAAATTGAGAAAAGTACCCAAACTTTCAAAACCTTTTCCTCAATAAAGTTCATTGGTCAGATTCCAAGATATTTTGGCAGTAATGTTCTTAAAGTGATCCTCTTACAAAATCTGTTGAAGCCTTATTGATTTTGTTGACAAACAGGGCAGCAATGTGGCATTAGGAAAGGTACAAAACGACAAAACTTGTTACATTTCAAGAAACAAATGACCTTTACTGATAAGCTATTTCTTTAACAGAGTGTCCATTCCTTGCAATATCATATACATGAGCTCCTGTTCAAATTTTCACAGATATTTGCAGTTAAATATTTGTTGCTAATTTACTATCACTAAGAGTGCATGATTTAGGGCCATCTTGGCCCTCTTGTTAACTGTTCTACAATTCAACTTTCAAAATGTTACAACAAAGCTTGCAATGCTATAAAAATGAAAATTTAGAGTCACTTTGAAAACAAATGTTCATTTTGAGTAACACTAAAACTTGCTCCTATGTTGTAAACCTGCATGTTTTACTAATCTTGGTCTTAAATTTTGATGTAAATGGATATGTGTATAAACACTGTTTGCTGTATTTCTATAAGCACACAATGAAACAGTTTAAGTAGCATAGTTGAGTGTCATTCTGTAACAGAAACAAAGGTCTTTGAGACTAGAATACATTCAGACAAACCTCCACCTTTGTGTAATTTGATCTGATTGATCAGATAATATGCATGCTCAGATTGATGTTTATCGTAAAGAGTTATTGATGTTTTCAAGTGGTCAATAGATATATAATGATACAATTATTTTTGCTTTGGCAGATCTGTTATTCATTTCTCTGATGCGTTTATCTGCTCACCTGTCACATAGTGACAAGGTGAGATATTGTAATCACACTTTGTCTGTCATACGTCCACAATTTCTTAATAACACGATAAACTCTTATTTTAATCAGATTTATATCAAACTTATCCAGAGCTCGGTTCCTTTCGTAAACCAGTCAGGTCCATCAATGCACAACTGGATTATGGCCCTTTAAAATTGGCAAGATTGTTATAATTGACCTTGTGAACGCGATAAAAGCTTCATTCATTATCTTATGTTTATCAAACTTATTCAATAGCTAGATATCTGTGACAGCTCGGCTCCTTTCGGAGATCAGCCAGATATGTTTATGCATGACACGACTATGGCCCTTTAAAATCAGGAAAATAGTTATAATTGACCTTGTGAGCACAATAAATCATTATTTATCACCTGGTGCTTACCAAACTTATTCAGTAGCTAGATATCTGTGAGAGCTTGGTTCCTTTCGAAAACCATTTATGCATGTCAGGATTATGACCCTTTAAATTGGCTGAATTGCTATAATTGACCTTGTGAACATGATAGTCATCATTTACGTTCCAATGATTACTAGGAATTTGCTGTGCTCGAGTGGTCAGCGTCGAGGATTTCGAAACAGGGTGTCCCTGGTTCGATCCCCAGTTGCGGCAATTCGGTCATAGTGGAGTGCCCTTGGGCAAGGCACATTTTCTAACCTAGTACTGATTTGTTTATCCAGGGATCATGAATAATAAAATTTAATTGTGCGCTAAATGACCTTAGCTGTCTATGCGCCATAAAACAATATACATTCATTCCAATGATTACCAAACTTATACAGTATCTATGTATGCATGAGAGCTTGTTTCCTTTTGACCAAAGGCCCTCATGGGCCTCTTGTTCTTATATGTAAATTGTAAACTGTTAAAATTTGGCACAAATGTTTCTTAAAAAACATGGTTGTTTTAAACACATTAACAATCTAATTAATCAGGTGAGCAATATAGGGCCATCATGAACCTCTTGTTATGAAAAGTAAACACATTTTAATAGCGCATCAAGGAAACAGCCATGCAGCAGTTCTAATTATTCGCATGTGTGAATAACTAGAACTGTTGCATTGCTCTTTGAAAAGGCAGTCTGGATTTCTGTCCACAGCAGGTCATAGTGTACTGCACATTTCTTAGCAATACTAATTTAATTGTAGTATGTATAAGCACAGTTATACTTAGATATAACCCATATACTGTTGAAATGGCATGAAACCCAATTTATTGTTCAAGGTTGATGCATGCATTTTAAAATGTGTTGACACAAGTAGTATGAACTGAAATTGGTACAGTATGCATACCCATTTTAGAGGAGTATTGCTTTCTGATCTGGGTCTACTTAATTTGTCAGTGTTTTAGACTGTCACCTTATTATAATGAGTAATGGTGATACATGTATCCAGCCTGTTTCCCAAAAGTAATATTTAAAAATAATAATAAAAATATAAAAGATTGGTGAATTCATTCTCTGTGTTTATGTGTTAAGAATTGATCGACTCACTATATGGTTTATTACCACCAATATTAGTCTGAGCATGAGATGTTTTGATTTGAAAAAGATCAGATGCCACATCACAGATACTTTCTTATTGTCATCTGCTGAAGTAATCTTGTCTGTTTGATTGACAGTTTATTGGGTAATGTTTTCACTTGACAAAACTGATAGAATCTTAAATATTATTTGTATGTAAGAAAGAGGGAAACTAATAGTTTCTTTACTTCATAAAGCACAGCTTTTGCGTGCTGAGCTTACATTCCTTATTATGTAAAGGGTAAAAGCTCTGAAAACTTGAAGTTCTATTAAACCAGGTGAGCGATATAGGGCCATCATGGCCCTCTTGTTTTTATATACACTGATGAATTTGGCATTGGCATGAGTTTTTACTTAGTGCTGTTTAAACTTCCACCTAATTGTATATGGTTTCCAACCATTTCCATCACAATGCATACATATATGTTAATGTAATATATCATGGAAACTCAATAAGTGTACAGGTAGGTGTACCCAAAGAAATGCAGTGCCTTCAGCGCTTTGATTACCATTACTGCCGTTATATTATGACGACAGAATATTATTCATGATCACTGGGTAAACAAAACAATACTAGGCTAGGAAATGTACCTCGCCAAAGGACACCCACCATGACCGCCGCGAGTGGGTATAACAACTGGGCAAGCTAGAACCGTCTCCGTGGTGTAGTTGTCAGAGGTTCTGCGGTGTAGTTGTTAGCGGTTCCGTCTCCGTGGTGTAATTGTAAGAGGTTTTGTCTCCGTGGTGAAGTTGTAAGAGGTTTCCGTGGTGTAGTTGTAAGAGGTTCCGTCTCCATGGTGTAGTTGTAAGAGGTTCCGTATCCGTGGTGTAGTTGTAAGAGGTTCCGTGGTGTAGTTGTAAGAGGTTTCCGTGGTGTAGTTGTAAGAGGTTTCCGTGGTGAAGTTGTAAGAGGTTTCCGTGATGTAGTTGTAAGAGGTTCCGTCTCCATGGTGTAGTTGTAAGAGGTTCCGTCTCTGTGGTGTAGTTGTAAGAGGTTCCGTGGTGTAGTTGTAAGAGGTTCCGTGGTGTAGATGTAAGAGGTTCCGTGGTGTAGTTGTAAGAGGTTTCGTGGTGTAGTTGTAAGAGGTTCCGTGGTGTAGATGTAAGAGGTTCCGTGGTGTAGATGTAAGAGGTTCCGTGGTGTAGGTGTAAGAGGTTCCGTACTGTAGGTGTAAGAGGTTCCCTGGTGTAGTTGTAAGAGGTTCCGTGGTGTAGTTGTAAGAAGTTCCGTGGTGTAGTTGTAAGAAGTTCCGTGGTGTAGTTGTAAGAGGTTCCGTGGTGTAGTTGTAAGAGGTTATGTGGTGTAGTTGTAAGAGGTTCCGTGGTGTAGATGTAAGAGGTTCCGTGGTGTAGTTGTAAGAGGTTCCGTGGTGTAGTTGTAAGAGGTTCCGTGGTGTAGTTGTAAGAGGCTCCGTGATGTAGTTGTAAGATGTTCCGTTGTGTAGGTGTAAGAGGTTCCGTGGTGTAAGTGTAAGAGGTTCCGTGGTGTAGGTGTAAGATGTTCCGTAATGTAGTTGTAAGAGGTTCCGTGGTGTAGGTGTAAGAGGTTCCGTGGTGTAGGTGTAAGAGGTTCCGTGGTGTAGGTGTAAGAGGTTCCGTGGTGTAGGTGTAAGAGGTTCCGTGGTGTAGGTGTAAGAGGTTATGTGGTGTAGTTGTAAGAGGTTCCATGGTGTAGTTGTAAGAGGTTCCGTGGTGTAGTTGTAAGAGGTTCCGTGGTGTAGGTGTAAGAGGTTCCGTGGTGTAGTTGTAAGAGGTTCCGTGGTGTAGTTGTAAGAGGTTCCGTGGTGTAGTTGTAAGAGGTTCCGTGGTGTAGGTGTAAGAGGTTCCGTGGTGTAGTTGTAAGAGGTTCCGTGGTGTAGGTGTAAGAGGTCCTTGGTGTAGGTGTAAGAGGTTCCGTGGTGTAGTTGTAAGAGGTTCCGTGGTGTAGTTGTAAGAGGTTCCGTGGTGTAGGTGTAAGAGGTTCCGTGGTGTAGTTGTAAGAGGTTCCGTGGTGTAGGTGTAAGAGGTTCCGTGGTGTAGTTGTTAGAGGTTCCGTACTGTAGGTGTAAGAGGTTCCCTGGTGTAGTTGTAAGAGGTTCCGTGGTGTAGTTGTAAGAAGTTCCGTGGTGTAGTTGTAAGAGGTTCCGTGGTGTAGTTGTAAGAGGTTCCGTGGTGTAGTTGTTAGAGGTTCCGTACTGTAGTTGTAAGAGGTTATGTGGTGTAGTTGTAAGAGGTTCCGTGGTGTAGGTGTAAGAGGTTCCGCGGTGTAGGTGTAAGAGGTTCCGCGGTGTAGTTGTAAGAGGTTCCGTGGTGTAGTTGTAAGAGGTTCCGCGGTGTAGTTGTAAGAGGTCCTTGATGTAGATGTAAGAGGTTCCGTGGTGTAGATGTAAGAGGTTCCGTGGTGTAGGTGTAAGAGGTTCCGTGGTGTAGTTGTAAGAGGTCCTTGGTGTAGTTGTAAGAGGTCCTTGGTGTAGATGTAAGAGGTTCCGTGGTGTAGATGTAAGAGGTTCCGTGGTGTAGGTCTAAGAGGTTCCGTAATGTAGTTGTAAGAGGTTCTGTGGTGTAGGTGTAAGAGGTTCCGTGGTGTAGTTGTAAGAGGTTCCGTGGTGTAGTTGTAAGATGTCCTTGGTGTAGATGTAAGAGGTTCCGTGGTGTAGGTGTAAGAGGTTCCGTGGTGTAGTTGTAAGAGATTCCGTGGTGTAGTTGTAAGAGGTCCTTGGTGTAGATGTAAGAGGTTCCGTGGTGTAGATGTAAGAGGTTCCGTGGTGTAGTTGTAAGAGGTTCCGTGGTGTAGTTGTAAGAGGTTCCGTGGTGTAGGTGTAAGAGGTTCCGTGGTGTAGTTGTAAGAGGTTCCGTGGTGTAGGTGTAAGAGGTTCCGTGGTGTAGGTGTAAGAGGTTCCGTGGTGTAGGTGTAAGAGGTTCCGTGGTGTAGTTGTAAGAGGTTCCGTGGTGTAGTTGTAAGAGGTCCTTGGTGTAGTTGTAAGAGGTTCCGTTGTGTAGTTGTAAGAGGTTCCGTGGTGTAGTTGTAAGAGGTCCTTGGTGTAGTTGTAAGAGGTTCCGTGGTGTAGTTGTAAGAGGTCCTTGGTGTAGTTGTAAGAGGTTCCGTTGTGTAGTTGTAAGAGGTTCCGTGATATAGATGTAAGAGGATCATTCTTGATAGGTGTAGTTGTAAGATGTTCCGTGGTGTAGTTGTAAGATGTTCCGTGATATAGGTGTAAGAGGATCATTCTTGATAGGTGTAGTTGTAAGATGTTCCGTGGTGTAGGTGTAAGAGGTTCCGTGATATAGATGTAAGAGGATCATTCTTGATAGGTGTAGTTGTAAGAGGTTCCGTGGTGTAGTTGTAAGAGGTTCCGTGATATAGGTGTAAGAGGTTCCGTACTGTAGGTGTAAGAGGTTCATTCTTGATAGGTGTAGTTGTATTCCGTGGATTATGTGTAAGAGTTGTAGTGCAAGAGGTTCCGCGGTGAAGGGTAAGAGGTTCCGTGGTGTATTTGTAAGTGGTTCATTTTCGGGAGGTGTAGTTGGAAGAGGTTCCGTCTCGGGAGGTGTGGTTGTTTTGTTAGAGGTTACGTCTCGGGAGGTGTAGTTGTAAGAGGTTTTGTTAGAGGTTACGTCTCGGGAGGTGTAGTTGTAAGAGGTTTTGTCTCGGGAGCTGGAGATCTGAGGATTCGATTCCTGGCCGAGTCACGACAAAGACTTGGTACTCAGGGATGCGGGGATAGTATTATGACTTATGCTTCGGTGACAGGATAAATGAAACTGGTAGTACTTATAAGTATACCCCCTTCGAAGAAGAGGGGGTATATAGGAGTCACTGTGTTGGGCTGTCGGGCTGTCGGTCGGTCGGTCGGAGGCCATATTTTGTCCGGCCAATTTCTTACAAACCACTGGGTGGAATTCAATAACATTTTACATGAAGCTTCTATACAAAAAGGAGTTGTGCATATCCTAAAGGTCATAAATGGCCCTTTTACTTATTCAATTATGGTGTAGGTCAATGTGCTGTTTTGGGGGTATTTATCATCTTCAGTGATAGTTCTAGTTTACACAGGAATCGCTGTGATATAACTGAAATACCATTGAAAGCACAATTCAAACAAGCCACAAAGCTAGAAAACAATCGTGTATTAAATGTCCTCCTCGCAAAGTCAATGAGTCTTTCTAATATGTGTACAATACATCTAAAGCAGACGTCCTTGAAATCATATAGGCAAATTATGGGAACTCTTAAACAAGAGGCCCATGAGGGCCTATGCTCTACTGGTATGGTTCTTTGGTCATTTTCAATCCAGAGCATGTATGTATGGTGAAGATCGGATAGTAAATGGAGGCTCTTTTGTGTTCACAAGCTGTATTATAGCAATTTTTACAATTTCATGGGCCATAATCCAGTCTTGCATGGGCGGATCTAGCTGGTTTTCAAAAGGAACCAAGCTCTCATCAATATTTAACTACTATCTAAGTTTGGTGAAGATCAGATAGTAAATGAAGCCTCAGGCTCTATTGTGTTCACATGCTCAATTATAGCAATTTGGACAATTTCAAGGGCCATAATCCAGTCTTGCATGGGCGGATCTGGCTGGTTTAGGAAAGGAACCGAGCTCTCATGGATATCTTACTACTGTATAAGTTTGGTTGAGATACAATCAAAAGTGAAGACTGTATCGTGTTAAAAAGTTCTTTTATAGCAATTTTGACCATTTCAAGGGCCATAATCCAGTCATGCATGGGCGGATCTGGCTGGTTTTCGAAAGGAACCGAGCTCTCATGGATATCTAACTACTGTATAAGTTTAGTTGAGATACAATCAAACGTGAAGACTGTATCGTGTTAACAAGCTCTTTTATAGCAATTTTGACCATTTCAAGGGCCATAATCCAGTCATGCATGGGCGGATCTGGCTGGTTTTCGAAAGGAACCGAGCTCTCATGGATATCTAACTACTGTATAAGTTTGGTTGAGATACAATCAAACGTGAAGACTGTATCGTGTTAACAAGCTCTTTTATAGCAATTTTGACCATTTCAAGGGCCATAATCCAGTCATGCATGGGCGGATCTGGCTGGTTTTCGAAAGGAACCGAGCTCTCATGGATATCTAACTACTGTATAAGTTTGGTTGAGATACAATCAAAAGTGAAGACTGTATCGTGTTAACAAGAAATTGTTTACGGACGGACGCACGCACGCACGCACGACGGACACATCGCCACGACATAAGCCCTTCTGGCCTTTGGCCAGTAGAGCTAAAAATGAAAGTTAACATTATAAATACAATTGTCAGAGGAGTAATTTTTCATTTTGCCAGAGACTTTTCAATAGTCATCTGCGTGTGGGAAATGGATAAATGACCCGTTCAGTTACCAACTTGTAACCATTTTGTTTAGTCTCATTTGTCAATTAAAGTCATAGGATTAAACTGTTTTCATTAAACGTTGCCATCTGAAATGAATACAAAGAGGACTAGATATGTGTATTTCAATACAGACGCATTTTGACGTATCTACAGCTGACTTTATTGTGACAAAGGGAGAAATTGTTCATGAAACGTTCAATTTCTCCACAATATGCCCAACTCTATCCAATCATTAATATGGAAAATATGTATGCATTAATTATACTGATTACATAGAGCTGAAAACATTGCAACAGGAGTAACTGTGAGAAATGTTTCCGTTGGCAGCAGACAATACCCTTCTCTATTCCTAATCCTTCATAGAAAGACATCGCATATGCTCATATATCATTTTGTTATTATTCTGCGTTGCCAAATAAATAACAGATGATAAGACGAGCAAGCGAAAAGTCTAAATTATTTCGACTACCCTAGCCTCTGCAATGATGCCATATTGTTGCCCGCCGGTAAGACTGTAAAATACGCCTCGGTAAACCCTTGGATGTTATCTGTAATGTGGTACCGATCTATTACTATCTCGACCAGCTTGTGCAGGATAGAGCCATGGGCACTGGCTGAGTCCAGCATAACTAATGGATAGAACGAGATCATTGTGAAAATAACAAGAGCTGTCGGAGGACAGCGCGCTCGACTATTCCACCGCTTATTTAAGTTACCGAGATAATGGACTCTAATGTAGTTGCATGCAAAACATTAACCACAATTTCTTAGTGGGTGATAATTTGCATTATATGCAGGATAGTGTTATTTAACATGATTATTTTCATAGGTTTGATGGTTAGATAGGGTTGTATAACCTTTCAATGGAATGCATCAAGTAGTTACTAAGATATGGACTCTTAATGTAGTTGCACGCAAACCTTTAACCATAATTTCTAAGTAAAAAAAGGGCAACAATTTGCACCATATACAGGATAGAGTTATCTTAATTGGTTGTGTTTATAGTTGTACAATTGGGAAAGGTTGTATAAAGTTTCAATACAATTGTTCAAGTTGTTACTGAGATTACACTCTAAATGTAGTTGCAAAACTTAAACCAGAATTTCTAAGTCCAAAAGGGTCCATAACTTGCATAAAATGCTGGTTGGTAAGGGCTGTATAACGTTTCAATGCAATGCATCAAGTAGTTACTAAGAGATGGTCTCTTTATGTAGTTGCATGCAAAACTTTAACCAGAATTTATAAGTCCAAAAAGGCCATAACTTGCATAAAATGCAGGATAGAGTTATCATACTTGATAATCTACATAGGTGTGATAGTTGGGTAGGGTTGTATAAAGGTTCAATGCAATGCATCAAGTATATACTGAGACGTGGACTCTTAATTTAGTTGCACGCAAAACTTTAACCAGTATTTCTAAGTAAAAAAAGGGCCATAACTTGCATAAAATGCAGAATAGAGCTATCATACTTGATAATCTACACAGGTGTAATAGTTGGGTAGGGTTGTAGAAAGTTTCAATGCAATGCAGCAAGTAAATACTGAGATATGGACTCTTAATTTAGTAGCACGCAAAACTTTAACCAGAATTTCTAAGTAAAAAAAAGTGCCATAACTTGCCTAAAATGCAGGATAGAGTTATCTAACTTGTTAATCTACATAGGTGTAATAGTTGGGTAGGGTTGCATAAAGGTTCAATGCAATGCATCAAGTATATACTGAGATATGGACTCTTATTTTAGTTGCATGCAAAACTTTAACCAGAATTTCTAAGTAAAAAAAGGGCCATAACTTGCATAAAATGCAGGATAGAGTTATCTTAGATGATAATCTACACAGGTGTGATAGTTGGGTGGGGTTGTAGAAAGTTTCAATGCAATGCATCAAGTAAATACTGAGATATGGACTCTTAATTTAGTTGCACGCAAAACTTTAACCAGAATTTCTAAGTAAAAAAAGGGCCATAACTTGCATAAAATGCAGGATAGAGTTATCTAACCTGATAATCTACATAGGTGTGATAGTTGGGTAGTGCTGTATAAAGTTTCAATGCAATGCATCAATTAAATACTGAGATATGGACTCTTACTTTAGTTGCACGCAAAACTTTAACCAGAATTTCTAAGTAAAAAAGGGCCATAACTTGCATAAAATGCAGGATAGAGTTATCTAACTTGATAATCTACATTGGTGTGATAGTTTGGTAGGGTTGTAGAAAGTTTCAATGCAATACATGTAGTATTTAAGAACTTGCATGCAAAACCTTAACCAAAGTGTGACGTGGACGCCGACGCCGACGCCAGGGTGAGTAGTATAGCTCTCATATTCTTCGAATAGTCGAGCTAAAAAGGAGAAGTCGTCTCGTGAAGCTGCGTCAAAATGATGTGTTGTATGTGAGAAAGGGTTTTAAGAATTTACATAGAATCACTGGTTTATATATGCATATTTTGGGAGTTTCTATTTAATTCGCAGCAGAGACTTCTGAAAACATTGTGGCAGGATGTGAAATGGCTAAAGATGAGCAACTTAGTTAAAGAAATGTTTCATTTTTGGCCTGGGGCTTAAGCCCCTGGTCAACGTAGTAATACCATTTTTTCGGAGTTGGCAATAGTTCGTCATGGATTCAACAAAATTGCATTTAATTTAATTGCATCCCCCAAAAATATCGTTATAATGTTGTTGGAACATCGGTGCAAAATTAAGGCGTGGATCTCCAATATAAGTTTAACAAATGCTTTAGAAATTAATGCGCCGAGAGGTCAAATAATTATGGAAGCTTATTAACATTCGCGAAGTGGAACGGAAAAACCAATACAGTGGCGGATTAACCGGGGGCCTGTAGGGCCCCATGCGTCGCAAAAATGGTAAACAAAGACGTCGCGTGTCAAATGGAGTGGCGGATTTAGCGGGGGCCCATATGGCCTGTTCCTGACCCCCCCCCCCCCCAACGACACACCGACCCGGCCGGGTATCATACATGTCGGGCGAGCGCCGGGCAAAATTCGCCGCTCAGAGACCGATCGGAAATCGGGCAGACATTGACCGGGGGCAGGCCGGCGTCTGGCCGACCATCCACTGTGACTCGTAGGTTATAAAAGCCGGCTCATCTCATCATTCATCAGATTATCCAGTCGCGCTCTTCACAGAAGGTAGCAATTTAGCATGCAGTTTATCACAACAGTTTCTGCTGAGAAAACTACAAGATGCCCTAGAAAAGAAGGGAGGACTGAAGGAGAAGGATAGCGTAGTACCCACAAGAGAGGGAGAGTGGTAGTGAAGTGAATGAGACCATGCCTCGCCTATTCAGCCACAAATGCACCAATAAATAAGTTGTAGCGATAGCGAGCAAACGCAAACCTATCCCTCGACATGGCGACCCGATCGAGCTGTGCAGGTGCCCGCAACCGCTATGGAGGTATCAACGGCATTCTCGTTAGAATGTTTGTCTTAATGATATCTAAGTCAAATTCGGATATTGTCATATTGGGTCAGAATCTAGGTCACTAGGCCAAATTGAAAGGAAATATTGTTAACATTCTGAAGTCTGCATTTTTAACTTGAGCATGTTGAATCCGTATCAGAATGTTTGTATTGATGATATGTAGGCCAAGTTTGAACATGTCTCTTAACAAACTAGGTAACTAGCCCAAATTGAAGATTTTTTCAACATTTGGTCAGAATGTTTATCTTTATGATACCTAGGCCAAGTTCTTATAAGGTTCATGCCGGGAAGAAAATCTTGTTAATACTCCGCATTTTTTGCTACAGCATCGTGAAACAGAATGTTTGTATTGGTGATATCCAGTCCATGTTCGAATATGGGTCACATCGGGTAAACAAAAATAGGTCACTAGGCCAAATGATGAAAAATCTTGATAACACACTGGATGTTTCATTTTGAATCTTTGTCATAATAATTGTCTTGATGAGTTTTGCACTTTCTTCTAGTACATGGTTTAGATAATTATTTCTATGTGATTTAACATTGACATATTTCTCAATATAATAAGGCAGAATTAAACTTTATCCTAAACCTGCAGTAGAATTTCTTTGATTTTCATGTCTTAAATGTGTATATTTGTGAGCTCTTGCACTCAGGTGAGCGATATAGTGACAACAAGGTCCTCCTGTTTTCAAATTGGTAGTTTCATAATATTTACTATTTTTGATATGATCTTTCAACTTCTTAACAATAAATACATAAACATAAGCGGCAATTGTTATTTCCTTTCACATTTTCCCTACTTCTACAACCTTCCTGCAGCCCCCAGCCCGTCAGCACTTCAGTGCGTTGATTCACTATATTTTTTTCGAAGTCGTCTGCTGGCGATTTTTCTTTATGTGTGAAATAAGGTGGCAGGGGACCCCTAAACTTGCAACTTTTCAGTTTGTCCGGACCAATAAATGTTATTTGAGAAATTCTCCAAAACAGCATCCATCACAATGTCAAAACTATATCTCAATATATGGCATATAACAGTTTTTCAAAATCATGTAACATTTGAGCAACTCGATAGAACTGAACACAATTTCAAACCCTGTGTATTCTATCCCACCTACCCAAAATGAGGGCTAAAATGACACTATTTCAGCAGATTTTCTAATCATGTCCTTACTTCCTGGAAACATGCAAAAGAAAATTGAAGCACACTTACTTAATAAACAAGTAATGCATAACCAGGAAATGTATGCAAAATACCATGTCATCCGTATTCTTCTAGTAGAAAAACTTATTTGAAATACCTGAATTCTCGTCACACAACAGTCTCAAATGATACTGAGATTGACCTCCCCTTGGAAAGCTATTCAACATGATATGAGCTAGCATATACAAATGTTCGTATTTTCTCCACATTTTGTATGCATCAATTGATAGAAGTCAATAAAGAAATCAATGCCATATAGTGTTATATAGTTAAGAAATCAGTTCATTTTCAAGCACACCTAATATATGGGCCAAATCCGAATGTGTCCCAAATCCGAATGTGTCCCCTGCCACCTAATGATACTTTGTGCTTTAAAATGATTAGGCAAACGGAGTCATAGTCGTACGCATTGTCCCACGGGCATGTTTTAGACATCGTCTGCTGAAGAGTTTTTGGGATAGGGGCGTTTCGCCACTATCTCATAGCGAAGCTGCTTTCGAAAAGTCGGATTAAAAGCTGCAACCGCAGTCCACATGTGTATACCTACACCAAAATCGAGTTTTGATTGGTTATAATCTGCCTTTTCAACGATTTCATTGGTTCGACCGAATCACAAAAACCTCCGCTTGCATAATTTTATGAGACAAAATAGTTTCTATGAATGAAACACACTCTGAACTATGGTTGACCTCAATGTCAGTAGTGCGAGGTAACGTCGACCGTTCTGTGACCCCATTAGTTTACAACAGTCGACTTATAGAGAAATGTGCAAAGCACTGTAAATAAATTTATTGAAAGGAGTTGAAACCATTGTGGCAAAAGTAGAAATTGCCTACGAAAAGCAATTTCCCCTTTTGTCACAATGTTTTCGATTGTCGTCTGCTGCACATGTGTCTGTAAGCGTCTGTAGGCGGAAAATGGTTACATCCTTCCCATGGAAGCGGAACCCTTTCCGTGATACTGTAACAGTTCGAGTATTTAAAAAATATTGTTGAAAATGGAGCTATTGCTGACAATGAGCAATTCCTCCTTTTCACACAATGCTTTCAAACACGTTTCAAATTAATTCTTTTCATATTTAAACGTTTTACTATGGACGTTCTTTCCCTCTTTCTCCCTTCCGGACACATTTTGAATAACATGCTAGAGATGAATGATTACGAGCAATTTTGCCTTACATCAAGGGGAAAAATATATAGTTGAAACCTTTTTGGAAAAAGAGGAAATGGGTCATGATAAACAATTCTGCAGCCGTCTGCTGCACATGCGTCAAAAAGCGACTGTAAGCGGGAAAGGGTTGAACCGTTCCCGTTATAGCTACTTATTTACAAACAAATGTTGAAAGTATATTTGCAAACGGAGCAATTGCTGACAATGAGCAATTCCTCCTTTTCAAACAATGCTTTCAAACATGAATCAATTTGTTTCTATAACCTAGATAACGAAAACATTTGTCTACAGTTATTATTTTAACCTTTGCCCCTTTTAGACACATTTGACTAACCTTAACAAATGAATGATAATCAACAAGTTTGTATTTTTCCACAATGTTTTCATCACTATTCAAAATCATACTTTTATTAATCCAGGTCAATAGTTATGCCTTAGTTCAATGTTGTTTGCTGTATATTTAGTCTATGTGGTCAAGGTTAAGGAATACTGTAAACAAACTTGTTACAACATAATTCGTCCAAAGAGAGAGGTCATACTGTGTATACATGCCATGAAATAATGTTACAAACGGTCTCACCGCTACTGGGGAATTGTTGGTAAAACAGGTTGCGTTTTGTGTTGAATATTCTCATGTGTCGCTGTATGTAGACCCTACTAGCAAATAGAAATTAAATCTACAAATTATACATAAGTTAATTTCAACATTGATTGATTGGGGTTTAACGCCGTTTTTAACATTTCTTCAGTCATATCACGGCGGCCAGTTCACCTACAAATGTATTTCCTGGTTTTCTCAAACCAGTACTCCTCACAACAATCTTCCCAAGCAACTGGCTGCATTTCCACATAGTTTTGTTTGTTTGTTTGTTTGGAGTTTAACGCCGCTTTCAACAGCTGCGTTTCCACATAGACTTAGCCCATTGGTGAAAGACGAATGACGTATGTCGCATTGACTTTTGTCAAACGTCGGAAAGAAATTTGGCCGAATTTGTCAACACATCCGAGTTATAACCACAAGGTCATTATTTATTTTATAGTTGAGAAGCTTCTAGCGATTTTGCGACTAAAATTATAATGTATATGCATTTGCGTTAATTGAAGACTCAACGTTCATCAACGTGTAATATAGTCCTAGATGTATCTGTTGACAAATAAACTAGAAATGTAGTCTAAATAGGTTTTTGAAAATTAACCTTGACGGTCCGGTCCCGTTTCGGAGATACAATTAAATTGCAAATACTTTACAAATACCATAATCTAAGCTGACGTGTTTTGACGCATCGAACCAGTCTTTTGTAATCAATACTTTATGAGTTGTCTCCGTCTGTAAAGCTTGGAGGTATAATCCGGCGTCCGGCCGGCTGTCTGCTTGAATGTGCATTCGTCCGTCCGTCATGGATTGCATGTATTGGTTAACACGTTGTTTCTGTATGGCAGATTTATTTCAAAGTGGTCACAATTATACCCGTGTGATCAGGAAAACGGCAAAGTACTAGGTACATAACTCTGGTCTGTTTTTTCAGTTATCTCCATTTTTCCTTATTTAGTTCAGCGATTGTCTCAATTAACTTTCATTGTATCAATTTCAAACTTGGTTTGTAGGTAACTTATGACCTACAGATTTGCAGTGCACCATTACCATACATTTAGCATGCTGCGTTTGGAGTGTGTATATTTTTGTCTTTCAATGTTCTCACTTATTATATGCAACACATGCGTTCCGTGAAATTCCCTTTTTCGTTAATGAGTGCTTCCCCAAGCTTTGTACTTCGTCAAATCTAATCTGTTTTTTAGGTGTAAACTCAATTTTTTCATTTCTTCGGTTATTGTCTCAATATATGTCCAATATATCAATTTAAGACTTGGTGGTTTTTTTTTGTCAATCTTTTGTCCTTCGATATTTTGTTTATACAAGATAAGGGTAAAACTTTGACAAATGAGGTATATGTTCTTGGCAGGCAATATGTGTTGCTTCAAACATTTTTGGTTTGGTTTGTTTAAAGGTCATTGTTTCATTGTTTCAACAATGTTTGTCCATATGATCTATGCCATATGTTTTCAACTTACATATGCCCCCTATACCATCAGCGCTTTCAGTGCTTTGATTGTATATATGGGAAACTGTTAAATGCGAACATGTATATATACATGTAGATGTAAAACAATCATATGGCACACATAAATAAACACGAACACTTGTAAGGCATAACCGTAATGTTTGCTTATCCCTTTCCCTCATACGACAATTCTGCAGCAGACGACTTTGAATGTATTTTGTCAAAAAATGAAAATCTCTTTAATTGAATGGATAACCTATGACCAAAAGTGGAAAACATTGTGGCAAAAGGAGAAATTGCACGTTTTGTGCAATTTCTTCCTTTTGGACGCATCTGTCACATGATCACATTACTTTCTCTCTAGACTAAAATAGATATCACGTGATTTCGTTCACTGTACATATACATTTACATGTGACTTTACTTCCTCATTTGACAAGATGGCGGGAAGACTAGGATCACACCCAACTCTGTGGAAGATATGCGAGCGTTTAGCAACGGTTTTGTTGGTGACAGTAACAGCGTGTGACAGCCTTCAATGTCTCGATCAAAGTGGAAAACCAGTCGACTGGTAAGTAAAACATGACGTTATAAATTGAGCATGTTTTCATGGTTGTTATTAGATCCATCGACGGAAAACAATTAAGACTTGTAAACAAAATACACACTTTCTATAAATAGATCTAGTTAGCCACGGCTTGCGCAAAGGAGTTTATTGTCTTAACCCTTTCCCTCATATAGACGCTTTTTGACGCCTCTGCAGCAGACGGCTTTTTGAAAACAAAGTGACAAAAGAAGAAATTGCACAAAACATGCAATTTCTGTTTTTGCCACAATGTTTTCCACTTTTTGTCATAGGTTATCCATTCAATTATGGAGATTTTTTATGTTGTGACAAAATACGTTCAAATTTAAGTCGTCTGCTGCAGAATTGTCGTATGAGGGAAAGGGTTAAATCTTTTCCACATACATGGAATCTGCTGCAGACGATTTCTAAAACATCAAATCAAAAATATGAAAAAAGTGTAATAGTGTAATAGAGTTGAAGAAATTGTTGCAAATGGAGAATGGAGAAATTGCTCATTTAGATAAAAGCAATTTCTCCTTTTGTCACACTGTTTTCAAAAGTCATCTGTTGCAGAGGCGTCAAAACACGTCTAATGGAAAAGCTTAATTACAATACAATAAATTTTATTGTCTAAAACATACATACATGTTTATAGCAACATACAGATTAACACAAAAACATGAATTCCGTAAAGGAAAAAAAGAAAACATACAATTATCGGAAGAGCAAAGTAGTGATAATTGTGGTAGGATAGATTTTAAGTTCTAATGAAGTTTGCCTTATAAATAAATCTACTTAATCAGTTTACAATTGTTTTGGATGTTTCAGACATGAGATTGATAAATCTTAGTTAATCAGGGACGTAGCTTCCTGTAGGCACTGTAGGTATGTGCCTACACATTTTCCTAAAAAAATGCCCCAAAATATACAGCTGCGGCGATATAGGTTTTCATTTTTTTTTTTGGGGGGGGGGGGGGGACATGCCGGAACCCCCAAGATCAACGTGGCCTACACAGTGATTATTGCCAAGCTACGCTCCTGTTGATGTATCTGCAAACAGTGAAGACTAAAGTGAGTCTGCACATGCACACAGTCTGACCAGAGTCTTCATTGTCTTCCTATATGTTATCCCATTGCCACTGTAACGTGCCGGGCTAAAGACGCAGAAGATCCCTTCAGCGAAAAGTATACTCAACCCTGAAGGGGTCCACTTGCCTTATATATCTAACCCTAAGACCATCACTTCGAACCGGTGATGCTAATTTGCATATTCGTTACAATACTTCCCACTCCGAGAAGACTCGTCCCGAGTCTTGGCCTGGGAAACCCATGGGTAAGGCAACTCCAATATGGCAGTTGTCTTCATCCCACCGCTGTCACCAATGTAACGTGCCGGGCTAAAGACGCAGAAGATCCCTTCAGCGAAAAGTATACTCAACCCTGAAGGGGTCCACTTGCCTTATATATCTAACCCTAAGACCATCACTTCGAACCGGTGATGCTAATTTGCATATTCGTTACACCACAAACACCAAATCTGCAGCAGATGACTTAGAAAACACAAAAATATGAAACATCTCTATGAATAAAAGTTCAATCGTCAAATAGAGTTGAAAATGTTGTGGCAAAAGCAGAATTGCTCCTTATGAGCAATTTTTTCTTTTGTCACAATTTTTCAAAAATCGTCTGCTTTAACCCTTTCCCACATAGACAATTCTGCAGCAGACGACTTTGAACGTATTTTGTCAAAACATAGAAAATCTCAATAATTAAATGGATAACCTATGACAAAAAGTGGAAAACATTGTGGCAAAAGGAGAAATTGCACGTTCTGTGCAATTTCTTCTTTTGTCACTATGTTTTCAAAAGACGTCTGCTGCAAATGCGTCGGAATGCGTCTGCAAGTGGGAAAGGGTTAAAGACGTCAAAAAATGTCTACATGTGGGAAAGGGTTAATAATCATAACAAAATCTTTTTTGAAACCTCAACTATCTGTAGAGACAAGAGACATATGTATGTATTTATATGTCTCTGATTGAGACAATTTTTGAGTACTTACATCACAGGGTTTGTTTTGGTAATGAGAAAGATATTGGGGGGGAAAAAGATCCTTAAAATCTCCTTAAATGAAAGCATAATTATTGAATAGAGTTGAAAAAATTATGACAAATTGAGGAATTGCGCATTATGAGTATTTTCTCCGTTTGCCGCAATGTATTGTATTTAAAAGTTGTCTGCTGCAAATGCGTCAAAATGCTTATGTATGTGACAATTGGATTAAGACCCACTTTTCATCTGTGCAGCTGGTTTATTTGTGTTTTTTGTCATAATGAGTATTATATATCTGTTGATTCACAGTTTTAATAACTGTACATGTAGTTATAAATTTTGTGATAAAGCATATCAGTTAACCCTTTCTCTCATAAGGACGCTTTCTGACGCCTCTGCAGCAGACAGCTTTTTGAAAACATAGTGACAAAAGAAGAAATTGCACAAAACGTGCAATTATTCCTTTTGCCACAATGTTTTCCACTTTTTGTTATAGGTTATCCATTCAATTATTGAGATTTTCTATGTTTTGACAAAATATGTGCAAAGACGTCTGCTGCAGAATTGTCGTATGAGGGAAAGGGTTAAATCAATTTAAAATCATGTTGTACAGAGCTTTAGATAAAGGGGCGTTTTGCATGTTTTAAAATCCTTATTCGACCCTCTAACCCTATGTTGAGGGTACTCAAAAGAATCATCTCAATGAGAAGATTATGTTGAGTACCCACAACATAGGATTTGCTTGAATTATAAGAGATATTGTGGGAGAAACAGCTGTTTATAACCCCTCCTTATCTGGACCTCTGTTTTATCTTCTCTTGGTCTTCACTGTTATGACATTGTGTCAGACTTTATCCGTTTTCTTAACCCTTTCCCTCATATAGACGCTTTCTGACGCCTATGCAGCAGACGGCGTTTTGAAAACATAGTGACAAAAGAAGAAATTGCACAAAACGTGCAATTTCTCCTTTTGCCACAATGTTTTCCACTTTTTGTCATGGTTAACCATTCAATTATGGATATTTTCTATGTTTTGACAAAATACGTTAAAAGTCGTCTGCTGCAGAATTGTCGTATGAGGGAAAGGGTTAACCCTTTCCCACTTCGTTGTATCTGCGGCAGATGACTTATGCTAACGTTGTGGCTAAAGCAGAAGTTGCTCGTAGTGAGAAATTTCTTCTTTTGCCTCAATGTTTTCATCTCAATTTCAAAATTATACATGTACTTTCTTTTGTTGAGATTTTCCCGTTTTTTTTCCAAAGTCGTCTGTTGCAGATTTATTATATGTGGGAAAGGAGTATCAGCAATTTGATATTTTCAAAGTCGTCTGCTTTGAAGATTGCAGCAGATGACTAAAAAATATTTGTTCCAATCTGCAGACGCATTTTTGACGCAATAGCAGCTGATGACTTTTGAAAACATTGTGGCCAAGGTGAAAATGCTCATGATGAGCAATGTTTTCAACTTTATCTAACAATTAAAGTTACGTAGCTTTTATAGAGATTTTTCAGGTTTTTGTCACCATTTTTTCCAAGTCGTCTGCTGCAGATTGTTGTACGTGGGAAAGGGTTAAATAAAAAAAAAAAAATTTTTTTTTAAATGTGAAATTTGCCATTATCTGCAAATTCTCCTTTTGCCACATTGTATTCAAAAGATGTCTGCTGCAAGTTGGAAAGGATTGAACTATTTTGCAAAGTTGAAAACGTTGTGCGAATAGGAGAAACTGCTTACGTATAAATTGTCCACTGCAGATAAGTTGCATGCTGGAAAGGGTTCAATAATTATATTAACCTTTCCCTCATATGACAATTCTGCAGCAGACTACTTTGAACCTATTTTGTCAAAAAATGGAAAATCTCTATAATTGAATGGATAACCTGTGACTAAAAGTCACTGAAAACATTGTGGCAAAAGGAGAAATTGCTCGTTTTGAGCAATGTCTTCTTTTGTCACTATGTTTTCAAAAAGCTGTCTGCTGCAGAGGCTTCAGAAAGCGTCTATATGAGGGAAAGGGTTAACCTTTTCCCATTTATAGATGTTCTGCAGAAGACGACTTTTGAAAACATAGTGACAAAAGGAGAAGTTACTCAAAACGAGCAATTTCACCTTTCGCCACAATGTTTTCAACTTTATTCAATGATTTAACTTCAACAAATAGATGTTTTTTTTAAATTTTATCTCAGATGTTTTCAATAGTCGTATGCTGCAGATGCGTCAAAATGTGTTTATAAGTTGGAGAGGGTTAAAAGAAATATAAAGACTCACCAGGAAAGAGGAGGGAAATCACCCTATTGTTTATGAAGGAGATCCTTCCTGTTAGTTTGTAAATCACATGTGGGAATCATGTCACACAAAAAATTACCTTCAAGGGATCTGCAAACTTTCTGTCTCTTAGCTGTTTCCCACGTACCAAAAAAATCTGCAGTAGATGACTTTAAAAACATTTGCAAAAATGTGAAACATCTCCATAAGTGTTGTTAAGTTATTAAATAGAGTTGAAAACATTGTGGCAAAAGGAGTAATTGATCATTATAAGCTATTTCTCCTTTTGCCTCAAATGTTTTTAAAAATCATCTGGTGCAGAGGCCTCAGAAAGTGTCTGCATGTTGGAGAAGGTTAACCCTTTCCCACTTGCATTTTGACGCGTCTGCAGCAGACGACTTTTGAAACATGGTCACATTATGAGCAATTTCTCCTTTTATCACAATGTTTTCAACTTTTTTCAGTAAATATACCTACAATTATAGAGATTTTCCATATTTTTGGGTAGACATTTTTAATGTCGTCTGCTTCAGAATGTGGTTAAGGGTCGAGCTGCAAAAACTCTGTTGAGGGTTATCAGTTCAGGGGTCCTTTGGGTTCCGGTGTTTGATTAAAGTCAGCGTGACAACGGATGTATCTACGTCCCTTATCTACGTCCCTGGCGTGACAAACGTTGGGTATCTTCCTCCAATGGGTTTATTAGATTATGTGGGATGGTTGTCAGTTTCCTGGAAGAATGTTGTGTGGAGAACTGTAGCTTGAAAACACAGAAAAAAACATCAGATGAGCAGGCCGCTGTGATATATAACTGAAATACAATTTAATCAGTCTGTCTTATTTAGCTGAGGAAAGTTATACCTGGTTTGTAAACTAATATTTTCCGAACATGTAATCGAAAACCTGTATGATACATATACATGTAACTTTTGTTAACCTTTTCCCACAAATAAACTAAAATTTGATGAATGACACTGTCCCACTTTCAGTTTCATTTTGAAGCATCTGCATCAGATGGCTTTTAAAAACATTATGACAGAAGGAAAAATTTGCTCATAATGAGCAATTTCTCGTTTTGACTCAATGTTTTCAACTCAATTAAATCATTTTATCTTCATTTATACAGATCTCACATATTGATTTTGCCTAGATACTTTCAAAGTCTTCTGCTGTAGATTTGTTATAATGTGGGAAAGGGATCAATTTCCCTCTTTGCCCTTTGAATTTTTGTTTGTTTGCTTCTCACTTTCCCAAATACAGCAAATCTGCAGCAGAGGACTTTGAAAATGTCTTCTCAGAAATTTGAAAAATCTCTATAACTGGAGGTATAATTACTGAAAAAAGTTGAAAACATTGTGGCAAAAGGCGAAATTGCTTTTGTCACGATGTTTTCAAAAGTCATCTGCTGCAGACGAGTTTATCCCTTTTTTAGCTCAAGGTGAGTTATTGTGATCGCCTTTTGTCCGGCATGCGGTGTACGTCGTGCATCGCGCGTCAACTTCTTCTCCTCCTCAGTAACCAGTGGGTCAATTGGGATGAAATTTCACAGAAAGCATCCTCTCAATGACCTCACCAGAATTTTTGGGATCAATGCAGAATTCTGCTTTCCATGGCAACGAAAAGAAAAAAAACTCAAAATTCGTCTGCTCCCAAACTGGTTGGCAGATTTTCAAATAATTTTGTACAAATGTTCCTTGGCTGACCCTCTATCAGATTCCTTCAAGCCATGTTGATTGGTCAAAAAACATGTTCGCCAGTGGGCGGGGCTATTTTGCCTTATATGGCTTTAGTGAAAACTTAAAAAACTTCTCCTCCGAAAGTATTCGGCCGATTTTCAAATAATTTTGTAGAATTATTCCTTGGGTGACCGACCCTCTATCAGATTCCTTCAAGCCATTTTGATTGGTCGAAAACTATGGCCACCAGGGGGTGGGGCTAATATGGCTAAAGTGAAAAAAAACAAAACAGGTGAGCGATCCAGGGCGATACCCGTTTTGAATCTGCGCTACATAGTAAAATATGCAGACAACCAGTACTATTTAGGAAAATCGTTTCTATTTTATGAATCGAAGACTAAGCATCAAATTTAATAAAAACCCGCAAATAAAGATTGTAATGTAATAAAATATCTTCGCCTACAAAACAATAAAAATTTAATTTGATAATGTTATTGGGTGGGACCTACCTATTATAATTATTTCTAGGGGCGTGGCCTAAGTATTGTAGTAAATATTCATCCGCCATTCATCTTTTCATTTCACAATTACAAAATTGTTTTCCTAATATAAAATAAAATTTAATCTGTATATTTGTTAATTTTTTCGCTCTTCATAGATTGTAGGTGTATATAATAAAAGAAATATTACGTTGCAGGAGCGATAAATGGGTTTGTTTTGCATGACACATAGCGTGGGAAAATCCATATTTTACTCGACCTTCGGGCTCGTAAGATATCGATTTTTCAACGCTACTTGTCGTGCAAATGTAGTTTAATGCAGGGATAAGGATTAACCTGTTTTCACATACAACAAAATTGCAGCAGAAGACTTAGTAAACATTTTGGAAAAATATTGAAAATCTCTATAAATAAAAGTTCAGTTAATGAACAGTTCAAAACAGTGTGGCAAAAGAAGAAATTTCTCGTCATGAGCAATTTCCTTCTTTTGCAACATTGTCACCAAATGTCATCTGTTGCAGACACATCAAAATGCGTCCATATTTAGAAAAGGGTTTAAACTGAATATGCCCTCCATATCGCTGTCGTTATCTCACCAAACCCAACCCTTTCCTTGATTTGAGTACCGTTACTAAACCAACATAGTGAAACTGACCAATCAGAAGCCTTACTTGGAGCATGGAGCTCATTTCACAAATCCTTTGTATTACTCACTTTTGATGTCTGCTTCCTGGCCCAGGTTTCATGAAACCACTTAACACTTTCCCTCATATAGACAACGCTTGCTGACGCCTCTGCGGCAGACGACTTTTGAAAACATTGTGACAAAATGAGAAATTGCTCAAAACGAGCAATTTCTCCTTTTGCCACAGTGTTATCAACTCTATTCAATAATTATACTTTCATTTAAAGAAATGTTCCATATTTTTGCCTAGATGTTTTCAAAGTTTTCTGCTGCAGATTTGTTGAATGGAGGGTTATGTAGGTACTTCACTTAGGATGTTGTGAAACTGTTGCACTTTAGTCTAGATTATTAATATTCATTTAATCCGTCACTGTCTATCAATAGAATGAATCCTTTTAAATTCAAGAAAGTTCTCAACACAATCAAGTTGCCAAAGTTTCTCACAATGAATAGAGAATTGTGTGGGGCTATGGTGGCATACTTCTGCCACCACATAACCACTTAATTATCACATTATATAACTAATTAGTCACTTAATTAGCATGATAAATATCTGATATGTTAACAGATACTGATGTCAACACAAAAAAGTCTATGTTACTGCCAACAGCTAGGTACCTACATAATGCCATTTTTGATATCTATTATGTGGTTAACGTTTTATGTAACTAGTTAGTCAGATAAGTATCATGATAATTATGTAGTTAACTTAGTTAGTGAGATAAGTATTGTGATAATTATGTGGTTAACTAGTTATGTATCGTGATTTCTTGTTCGTGGGAAAGGGTTAATAATTGCCCACATTCAGACGCTTTCTGCAGAAGATGTCTTTTCAAAATCATTGTGGCAAAAGGGAAAATTGATTATGATAATCAATTTCTCCTTTTGCTACAAGGTTTTCAACTTTTTCACAAAATTTGACTTTAATTAATAGCTAGATTTACAATATCTTTGCCAATATTTTTTGAAAGGCGCATCTGCTGCAGATTTTCTGTACATTAGAGAGGGTGAGGGTAGTTTTATGAAACCGGTGACTCTTTTTCTATCATGCAGGTATATAATTTACAAACTTCCACATAATCATCAGCTGCCAGATGACTCATTCTATTACATGGACGAGAGACAACCAAACTGGAAGTTGTCTGATACGACGCTGAAAGATACGCACGGACAGGCCGTCTATTACACACTACAACAAATCTATTCCGCCTCTTTAAAGGTAACTTTAATCTCCATTCAAATTAATCCTTTCCCACATAATAACAAATCTGCATGAGACGACTTTTTAAATTATATAGGCAAAAAGATGAAAAATCTATTTATGAAAGTATAATCATTGAAAAGGATTAAAAACATTGTGGCAATAGGAGAAATTGTTCATTATGCAGAATTTTCAGAAGTCATAGCAGAGGCGTCACTTAACATCTATATGTTGGAAAGGTTTAAATTTTGCCGTTACATGACTGAAATGTATCGTGAATTCTATATATCTGTACATGTTGTATTAACCCTTTCCAGCTTTCCCACCTGAAGACGCGTTTGAAAATATTGTGGTATAAAAAGAAATCCTTCATAATGAGCAATTTCTTCCTTTACGACAATGTTTTCAACTCTATTCAAATTGCATTTTCATTTATCCCTTTCCTTTTGCACTTATAGACACATTTTAACCCATCTGCAGCAGAAGACATTTGAAAACATTGTGGCAAAAGAAGAAATTGCTCATGATGAGAGATTTCTCCATTTGCCACAATGTTTTCCACTTTAAGTCAATGTTATCCATTAAATTATAGAGATTTTCAATTTTTTGACAAAATATGTTCAAAGTGGTCTGCTGCAGATTTCTTGTATGAGGGAAAGGGTTAAAGTCGTCTGCTGCAGATATGTATTGTAGGTTGGAAAGGGTTAACACTGACCTTGAAATGTTATCACAGTGTTGCCCTTTCCCAAAGACAGCAAATCTGCAGGAGACGACTTTGAAAACTTCTACGCAAAAAGTGTGGAAGCTTTCTTTAAACGAAAGTATAATTATTGAACAGAGTTGAAAAACAATGTGGCAAAAGGTGAAATTGCTTGTTTTGAGAAATTTCTTCTTTTGTCAGAATGTTTTCTAAATCTGTCTGCTGTAGGTGTGTCAGAAAGCGACTGTATGTGGGAAAGGGTTAACCCACTGTATTTAAGTTTTGTTTGTTTTGAGTTTAACGCCGCTTTCAACAGCTTTGGTCATATCACGGCGGTCAGTGCACCTACCCATGTTTTCCTGGCTTTCCCACACCAGTACTTACACAACATTCTTTCGAAGCCACTGACTACTTTCTCACATAGATCAGAGGTGAGAGGCAATGGAAAACATCGCCCGAAAGAATGTCGCCGCAACCGGGTATCGAACCCGTGACCTCCAGATCACGAGTCAGATACGCTACCAATTGAGCTACCCGGCCGGGCTCTGTATTTAAGTAAAATTTGTTTAGTTTAAAACTTATTTATTTTACATCAAATGGGTTGATTGATTGGGATTTACCGCTGTTTTTAACAATTTCTCTGTTATATCACGGCAGCCAGTTCACCTACTCATGCATTTCCTGGTTTTCTCACACCAGTACTCCACACAACAATCTTCCAAAGCAACTGGCTGCTTTTCCACATAGACTTAGCCCATTGGTGGAAGACGAATGACGCATGTCGCATTGACTTTTGTCAATCGTCGGAAAGAAAGTTTGCCGAGCCGGGATTAGAACGCACAACCCCTGGATTCATGACAGCCCGCGTCACTACTGACTGAGCTACCGAGGCACATCGAATGGGAAACAAGCTTTCAGATTATATTATTCACGCTCGATGTCCTGTTTTTAGCTCACCTGAGCTTTGCTCAAGGTGAGTTATTGTGATCGCCTTTTGTCCGTCGTCCGTCGTGCGTCGTCCGTCGTGCGTCGTCCGTCGTGCGTCGTGCGTCAACTTCTTCTCCTCAGTAACCAGTGGGTCAATTGGGATGAAACTTCACAGAAAGCATCCTCTCATTGACCTCACCAGAATTCCTTCAAATTTTTGGGATCCATGCAAAATTCTGGTTTCCATGGCAACGAAACCGAAAAAACTTCAAAATTCTTCTTCTCCCAAATTGGTTGGCAGATTTTCAAATAATTTTGTAGAAATGTTCCTTGGATGACCCTCTATCAGATTCCGTCAAGCCGTGTTGATTGGTCGAAAAACATGGCCGCCAGGGGGGGCGGGGCTATTTTGCCTTATATGGCTATAGTGAAAACTTAAAAAATCTTCTCCTCCGAAAGTGTAAGGCCGATTTTCAAATAATTTTGTAGAAATGTTCCTTGGGTGACCCTCTATCAGATTCCTTCAAGCCATGTTGATTGGTCGAAAAACATGGCCGCCAGGGGGGGCGGGGCTATTTTGCCTTATATGGCTATAGTGCAAACTTAAAAAATCTTCTTCTCCAAAAGTGTCAGGCCGATTTTCAAATAATTTTGTAGAAATGTTCCTTGGGTAATCTTCTATCAGATTCCTTCAAGCCATGTTGATTGGTCAAAAAACATGGCCGCCAGGGGGCGGGGCTATTTTGCCTTATATGGCCAAATTGAAAACTTAAAAAATCTTCAACATCTTCTCCTCAGTAACCAGTGGGTCAATTGGGATGAAACTTCACAGAAAGCATCCTCTCATTGACCTCACCAGAATTCCTTCAAATTTTTGGGATCCATGCAAAATTCTGGTTTCCATGGCAACGAAACCGAAAAAACTTCAAAATTCTTCTTCTCCCAAATTGGTTGGCAGATTTTCAAATAATTTTGTAGAAATGTTTCTTAAGTGACCCTCTATCAGATTCCTTCAAGCCATGTTGATTGGTCGAAAAACATGGCCGCCATGGGGGGGGGGGGGGGGGGGGGGGCGGGGCTATTTTGCCTTATATGGCTATAGTGCAAACTTAAAAAATCTTCTTCACCAAAAGTGTCGGCCCGATTTTCAAATAATTTTGTAGAAATGTTCCTTGGATGACCCACTTTCAGATTCCTTCAAGCCATGTTGATTGGCCAAAAAACATGGCCGCCAGTAGGCAGGGCTATTTTGCATTATATTGCTATAGTGAAAACTTAAAAAATCTTCTCCTCCAAAAGTATCTGGCCGACTTTCAAATAATTTTGTAGAAATGTTCCTAGGGTGACCCTCTATCAGATTCCTTCAAGCCAAGTTGATTGGTCGGAAACTGGCTGCCAGGGGGCGAGGCTTATATAGCTAAAGTGAAAAAAAAAAAAAAAATCAGGTGAGCCATTCAAGGGCCATCATGGCCCTCTTGTCTAGAGATTTAACCAGTACTCTCGTTGTTTGTGTGAAAAATCCCAAAGGCTGAACCCGCTCATCACAGGATTCTAAGTGGGGACCTGTGGTAGGAGAGGCACACGCTCTACCAATTCACCACAGTCTTCCAATGTAATTCGACTGTCTCCATCATTGAATCTCCACCTAATGTAGTGGGTAGGGCACCTTGGGATGGGAGATCAGGGTTCCATCTCCGGTCGAGTCATACCAAAGACTTACCAAAAACATTTTTAATTGCTTAGAACTCTCTTTGGTGCTCAGGGTATGCTGGGTAAGCATTACAACTAATACATGCATCGTTGTCAGAATGAATAATACCAGAAGTAATTTACACTGAAAACTCTGTGACATAACTAAATACTGCTCACCGCACCACAAAAAAACAACTGTTTTGAAGAAGCAGACATTGTATGTGTATCATTGTCATGCCAATGAGCATATATGTGATATCGTTCCGGACGTCTGAGATTGTCCAGCAACTCGCATTTCCGTCCCGGAGGGAAGCACGTTTGTCCCCGAAATTATAACAAACGGGATCTTTTTTAAAAACTTTTTAGACCCATAATGTTACCGATCTAAGTAGGCTGTTGGCCTGTACTGGACGCTGGTCTTGGCAGCTCCATGCAGTACACAGGATATGTTGACATTAATCCATTAGTTGGTACGTAAGGTCATCGCCAATCATCCCATAATTGATTTAGTGGGCTATTGTTGTGTTTTAGCGGTCATGTCCTGGAAAGGTCACCTAAAATGATCACATGACTTTGTATGCTAATGAGCAAGTTCTCTCATTGCTGCAATGTTTCGCGTCAGAAAGCCTAACAAAGGGTCTGTAAATGGAAAACTGTTAAAGGTTGTGTTTTGTGTTTTATTTCAGGGGAAATCTTACAGGAAGAGGAGTCAAGAATTTAAAGAAAAAGTCCTGAAATGGAGGAGTTTAAGGTTTATACTAAAAGACAAGGTCAGTATTTCCGATGACTTAACCCTTTCCCTCATATAGACGCTTTCTGACGCCTCTGCAGCAGACAGCTTTTTAAAACATAGTGACAAAAGAAGAAATTGCTCAAAACGAGCAATTTTTCCTTTTGACACAATGTTTTCCACTTTTAGTCATAGGTTATCCATTCAATTATAGAGATATTCCATTTTTTGACAAAATATGTTTAAAGTCGTCTGCTGAATTGTTGTATGAGAGAAAGGGTTAGCACAAAACCTGTGTAACTACATCATGTTTTAATATGTAGTTACAACTGTTATGCATGAATAACAAAATTTGTTTTTCTTGCATCAAACCAGTGACCTTGATAAACAAGCGTAAATAAGTTTATTGCCACGCAATATCTGCCTTATTACTTAATTAATACCTCTGCAGCAGACAATCTTTGAAAATTGTTTATTATATTGTTGCAAAAGGGGAAATTCATTTTCAGCAATTTCTCCTTTTGCAATACTGTTTTCAACTCTATTTCAAGCCTTTTAAAAGCTTTCATTTATAGAGAATAAGTGATTTACTACATTTTGTCCACATATGTTTTCAAAGAAATCTGCTGCAGTTTTGTTGTATGTGGGAAAAGGTCAAAGTAAGTATACATGCACCAAAGGTCCGGTTCAAGTTAATTTGATATACTTATCTTCAAGTTTTAACGTAATATTCAGGTTCTTATCTGTAAATTGACCTTTTGGAAAGTCTTATTTTAGGTTTCTGTTGTTCATTCTTTTCCTTAACCCTTTCCCAATTACAACAAATCTGCAGCAGATGATTTTGAAAACATCTTGGCACAAATAAGGAAATATATTTATCAAATAGAGTTTTTATCATTGAGACCAAAGGAGAAATTGCTCAATGTGATCAATTAATTTTTTTGGTCACATTGTTCTCAATAGTTGACTGCTGCATGCTGCAGATGTGTCCAATTGTGTCACTGTCTGCAAATGGGAAAGGGTTATTGAATAAACATGAAAACATTATGTCAATAAGTCATACAGCATTATGAGCTATATGACCTTTTAACATGCTGTTTTCAAAATTCTAAAAACTCTGAATGACAGTATTTATAAATACTGAAAAGAGCTGAAAAAATTGTGGCAAAAGGAGCAATTGCTCATCATGTCAATAGGTCATATAGCATCATACAACAAATTTGCAGCAGACGACTTCGAAAGTATCTTTGGGTAAGCATGGAAAAGCTCTTTAACCCTTTCCCTCATACAACAATTTTGCAGTAGACAACTTTGAACGTATTTTGTCAAAAAATAGAAAATCTCCATAATTGAATGGATAACCTATGACAAAAAGTGGAAAACATTGTGGCAAAAGGAGAAATTGCCGAGGCGTCAGAAAGCGTCTATATGAGGGAAAGGGTTAAATGTAGGTATAATTACTGATCAAAGTTGAAAACATTGTGGCAAAAGGAGAAATTGCTTCATTTCTAAAGTCGTCTGCTGCAAATGCGTCAGAAAAGCATGGGAAACCGCTAATATGACCTTTTGACATAATGTTTTCAAAAGTCTATGAATGACAGTATAAATACTGAAAAGATTATGGCAAAAGGAGCAATTGCTCATTATGAGCAATTTCTTTTTTCATCACAATGTTTTCAAAAGTCGTCTGCTGCAGATGTGTCAAAATGTGTCTGCAAGCGAGAAAGGGTCAAAACAGACAACTCTGACAATACCAGATGAGGTTAACAGTTATTACTGGTAAAGATTTGTAACTCGGTTCCACCATGGTTTGTTTTTGGCAGGATTGCTCTAGCAATTCCGGTCTATAGATTGGCGATGTCCGTCTGTCTGTCCACATTTTGGTTAAAGTTTCAGGTTGAGGTAAATTCTCAGCACTGGAAAGGGTTACAAACTTGAAACTTTGCCTGAAGGTTACCAGTAACAAGTTCTATTGATTTCTTTGGTTACTTTGACATTGACCTTGATTTGTCGATTTTCAAGGTCAAGTGCCGACAATCCGGCCTTACCGTCTTCAACGGTTTCTTGTTTTGTCTTTGTAGGACGAGTCCCAACTTAAAGTCAATACCGACATATTGTATGCTATGTATAATGATGAACTGCCAGAGAAGAAAACACTAAAGTTACAAAGATCTGACAGATATTATAGTGAATCAACAGGGCACACTAAAGGTAAGTGTTTTGATAATAGACTGGGATTCATGTCTTTAAACCCTTTCCCCCACACAAACTCATTCAAATTTCCTTTAACAAATGATATTAACCCTTGCCCTGATATGGATGCTTTTTGACGCCTCTGCAGCAGACAGCTTTTTGAAAACATAGTGACAAAAGAAGAAATTACTCAAAACGAGCAATTTCTCCTTTTGCCACAATGTTTTCCACTTTTAGTCATAGGTTATCCATTCAATTATAGAGATTTTCTATTTTTTGACAAAATATGTTTAAAGTCGTCTGCTGCAGAACTGTCGTATGAAGGAATAGGTTAAGCATGGACATTTTATATTGGTTATTCTTGAAATTAAGTAATTAATCAATTGTACAACATTTTTTGAAAAATCTTACGTTTTGTAACCAAATTGTTTTTATCTCTTTTGTATGTAAGACATTGTGTATATAATGTTTTGCTTTCTCTGAGGCCTCATGGAAGATTGGGAAAACCCAAATCTGTAGCCTCGTAAAATAAAGTTATAATTTTGATGCATCTGCAGCAGACGACATTTGTAAGATGTTTTCAAAATCGCCTGCTTCAGGTTTGTAGTACTCATATGTGGGAAAGGCTCAAGTGGTGATGAGCAGTTTCAACTTTTTCTCAGCGTTTTCAACTAGTAAAATTTTGAAAATGTGTTGTCAAGAGGAGAAATGTTTTGACACAATGTTGTCAACTCATCTCAAAAGACATACTTTCAATTTATAATGATTTCAAAGTCGTCTGCTGCAGGTTTGTAGTACAAATTTGCGAGAAAGGGTCAAACAGTTTTTCAATAACATTATAGTGACAGTTCACTTATTCATGATACCCTTGTTATCCCTTTCCCACATACAGATGCTCTCTGACCCCTCTGCAGCAGACGGCTTTTGAAAACATTGTGGCAAAAGGAGAAATTGCTCATCATGTTTTAGACAATATTCAATAATTATTTTCTCATTTACGAAGATTTTTCATTTTTTTGTCCACATGTTTTTAAAGTCGTCTGATGCAGATTTGTTGTATGTGGGAAAGAGTTAACTAACCAGTACTTGGTATGCAATGTCCTCACACAAAAATACATCATGACTGCTTCAAGCAGGATCAAACTCAGAAATCCAAACTATAACAAACTGTATAGTCAAAACCTGTGCTGAAGACCACCTTTGTTTAGCAATTCCCCTGTGAACAAACACCAGATTGTTGTCTTCCCATGGGTGGTCTTTAAACACAGGCTGGACTGCACTCTGTCCTTATTAGGCCTCATATATTTGGACAGTCAGAAACATATTTATTCTTACAATTGACCAATCAGAAGTGTTGCTTTGAACACAGAGTTCATGTCTAAGCACCTTGAACATTCTATAGCTCTGGAAAAGTGGGCCATATTTATCAACGTTTATTAAAAACAATATCTAGTTCTAAATCAATAAAGCATCACCTTATTTTTGTGACTTTGAAATTCAAAATAATCTGCACATTAAGTATTATGACCTATTTAGATTGGTTAGTGAATACAGACCCTTGACATAAATTCAGCATGCTTACCTGTCAGATATAGACGGGAATCCATGCAAAAGGTATAGGAATCATTGTAAATAATGAGACACTCTGAATAGTAAGAATTTTACATTGAAAAAGTTGACATGAGCCATTCCATGAGAATACCAACATTGTGGACTTGGCGTAAAGAATCAACCCAGAACAGCCTAATAGGCATGCCGTGCAGGCTAACTCGGACAGACACTGTGGAATTTTTGTTTCCGGATTCATTACTTTATACCTCTATCCCCCTGAGACGGAAAGTGTTTGCCTGGATTAGCTTGGTTTCGGCTGTTCTTGGTCGATGGATTTAGTAGAGTCCATAATGTTGGTTTTCTCGTGAAATGGCTCAAATATAGCTGATATCAATTTCCCATATTTTTTCAAAAGTTGTCTGCTGCAGAGGGATCAAAAGTGGTCTGTACCTGATCTCAGCTTATTTAAACAAAACTTTCATTTTCAGGAGTAATTGGATTTGATAAGAGCAGCGGGTTTTGGTTGATACAAAGTACACCCAAGTTTCCACAGAAACAAGCAGACGGATATCAGTGGGCTAGCAATGGAGACCATTATGCTCAGTCATTCTTGTGCATTTCCATGGCAACTCACCCTAATTTGGCTGAAATTGGTACATATGATTTATTTATATATACAAGCCAGTGTGCACAATAACTAACAATGTGATCTGAAAGTTTTCTGCAGCAGACATATCAAAGATTATAATATGTTATTGCATGTGAAAAAGATCTTGATGAATAATCAATGTATGTAGCATTAACACTTTCCCTCATACGACAATTCTGCAGCAGACGACTTTGAACGTATTATGTCGAAAAATAGAAAATCTCTATAATTAAATGGATAATCTATGACTAAAAGTGGTAAACATTGTGGCAAAAGGAGAAATTGCTCGTTTTGAGCAATTTCTTCTTTTGTCACTATGTTTTCAAAAAGCCGTCTGCTGCAGAGGCGTCAGAAAGCGTCTATATGAGGGAAAAGGTTAAAGTATACTACACCCTCATTGAGTGGCCTTGGGCAAGGCACATTTCCTAGCATACTAAGCATAGTACTGGTTTGTTTACCCAGGGATCAAGAATAAGTGAACTTTCGCCGTGATATAACTGAAATAATGTTGAAAATGGCGTAAAACCCAAATAAAACAAACCCCCCCTCATTGTGCTGCCTGTCTGTAAGTCCACTTCTCCACCATCCAGCCATATGTCTAATAATTAGACATTAGACCAATAATTGGTCATGACATTGTTTCTGTTGGGCATTTACACTTCTACCTTGTGATCAGGAGAATATAATAACATAACTTCAGGCTGCTAACTTTTGGAGTTATCTCCTTTTTCCATTTTGTCTCATCAGTTTTGACATTAACTTGTCTCTGTTTGGCATATCTATTTCAGAGTTGCAATAATTATAACTTGATATGAGAAGAATGGACCATAAATCTAGGCTTCTTATTTGTGATTTTTCTTTACAATTCGGCCATTACATTTGTCTGTGTGTTTGGAGTTATATCCCTTTTGTATTTACCAACCACATGGAGCGTTTTCGGCTAATGCAATCCAGTTACTCGAGTAGGAAATCTGGACATGCGCAGTACACGACACGAGTAACCATTCACGAACGCCTAACCCCAGTCTTGTGTTGTTTACAAAATGGCGACCTTCTGTGCATCAGCCGTCGCCATCTTGGATCTCGTGTTACCCGTCAAATAGTGGGGGTCGTTCGAGTCGAGTAGATTAGTGACTAAGCCCATGCGCAGTTCGCTTACTCGATATGTTCGACTTTCAACTCCAGCTACTCTCGTTACGTGAGTAAACAAGTCGAAAACGCTCATGAATTTCAAACTTTGTTTTAGGTACCCTGTGACTTGCAGATGTGCAGAACCTAAGAACCATAACTCTATCCTGCTTAGTTTTAGCTCCCTGTGGTTGTTGCAAGCATGCTTGCATGAGTGCGTGCATCTATGCATTAATAACATTTTGTTTCGACGTACTTCCCATCTTTACCACTGGGCAAATTGTGATGGAACTTCATGCTTTGGATCTGAACATAATTCTGGTTTCTATATATATGGCAACCAACAGAAAAAAAAATACCACTTTTTCCACCCAGAATTATTTTAATCACTTTTATCTATTTATCAAATAAATGAGGGTAGAAATATTCCTTAGGTGACCCTTTATCAGATTCCTTCAAGCCAAGTTGATTTGTTTAAGAAACATTATATTGAATACATCTCCTCCAAAAGTATTCGGCAGGTATTCTTATATTCATAAAAAAATGTTCCTTGCATGACCCTTTACGTGATTCCTGTGAGCCATGTTGATTGTTAAAATACATGAACGCCAGGAAGAAGGGGCTATTTTGCCTTACATGGATATAGTGAAAATGTCTTTTCCTTCTTGTTGATTTTCAAATAATGTTTAAGAAATATTCTTTGGGTAACCCTCTATCAAATTCATTCAAGCCATATTGATTGGTCAAATAACATATGGCTGCCAGAGGGTATGGCAGTTTTGCCTTGCATGGCTTACTGAAATCTTTAAAAACTTTTTTCTCCGAAAAATAAAAATGTGGTAGATTTTCAAATAATTTTTTAGAAATGTTCCCTGGGTGACCCAAGGATACCTTCAAGTCATGGCAGGAATGATTTGCTTTACTTGGCTTTAGTGAAAACTTTTCAAGTCTGCTCCTCTGAACATTTGTGGTCAATTATTTTAGCTTTATGGCAATGGAGTGATACTGGCCCTGTTTATTTCAGTTATCTCCGTTTGTACATATTTTTGTCCGGCCATTTTCTCACTTGTGTATTTCATGGAACTCTCTAATGTCATATTAAAAATAATGTCAAACTATACAATAAATATAATGTTTATGTATTATATTATATTTCTGCGGAAGTATATTGTGTTGAATACTGGTGCATGAAATCAGGGATGTAGATAAGAGGGATAAGTTAGTAAGTTGTATACATGTACTTACTTAAATATCATCCGTCCCAACATTTGTAGCAAGTAAAACGCAACAACTATTGAAGATATGAAAATAACAAAGACATATTCTGGAAGTCTAAACATTCTTCTATTGCAGTAGATAAAAATATGTTGATATACTTTACGTTTTGATAATATTTTATCCTTATGAATAATGTTAGTCTAGTAATATTTGGAACAAAATTAATGTAATTCAGAAATCACAATATCTGTGTCTTTCAAACCAGTCATTATTCAAAATAGAAATATATTCCAGTTGTTCATTGTATCTCTAACTTTATTTGGAAGGTTAAGCTTTCAGAATATGTATGTTTTTTGTATGTGCCAAATGTGACTTCAAAGTTTTATTTGCTACAAAATGTGAACATTTGGACCATTTTATTTCTCCATGTGATATTTTAACCAGATAACAGGTGGAGTTGCTTATCCCACTTATCTACATCCCTGATGAAATCAAGGAACTGACTGCAGCAATAAAACTGAAAAACAGTAACAGCCTAAACCCTTTCCCACATACAGACTTCTTTCTGATACCTTTGCAACACACAATGTTTGAAGACATTATGGCAAAAGTAGAAATTGCTCAAAATGAGCAATTTCTTCTTTTGTCACAATGTTTTCAATCCTATTCAATAGTTATTATTTCATAATTTTTTATTATAGATGAGTTCTAAGTCGACTATTGCAGATTTGTTGTATACATATATAATCAAATAAAACAAAGTCAATTATATTGCAGGGAAGCAATTTGAGTACAACTACCCCCACATCTACGACAAAAATGTCCCGAAGTCTCTGTCAGATCTTTATCCAAATATAGAAGCGGAGTTGAACGGGGCGCATGTGAAAGCCGCACCGTGGAACCGAAAAATATTACTGACATCACTTGCTGGGAAAAAGTTTTATTCCTATGCTAAAAGCACCCAGTTTGATGCAGGTAATTATATCAGAGATCTATTTGATGCTCTTAGTCCTTGTTTGACCTCCTTCTCTCTACCATTTAAACTTTCAGAGACCGTCCCAGTGAAGTGATGGTTAGAGCAACCGCTTCAAGAGCAGAATGTTCGAGCCCCAGTCAGGTCATCCAAATGGTTGAAATGTCTTCCCTCCTTGTCGCTCAGGGTTATGGGGATATCATTTTGACTGATGCATCAATGTCAGGAAAAACTGGCAAATTACACAGGAAATCCCGTAACTGAAATACTGTTAAAAGCGGGGCAAAACACCTTTCAAATAAATAAATAGAGGATATTTCATGAGTGTTTATTATAAGTGATAATAAATAAACACAAATGAGATATTCTGTTTATCACAGAAAGTGATTATATGAGGTGTATTAAACCCTTTCCCTCATACGACAATTGTGCAGCAGACAACTGAACATATTTTGTCAAAAATTAGAAAATCTCTATAATTGAATGGATAACCTATGACTAAAAGTGGAAAACATTGTGACAAAAGGAGAAATTCCTTGTTTTGAGCGATTTCTTCTTTTGTCACTATGTTTTCAAAAAGCCGTCTGCGTCTATATAAGGTAAAGGGTTAAAAAAAAAATACACATGAAATTTGCCGGTATTGGCCCCAAATTGACTAACGTTATATAGCATTTCACCGACCAAGGTCAAAGGTCAAGGTCATAGTGACTATTATTCTTCTGCACGAAACGATGTCATAGCTTGAGGGACTTTTTTTCTTGATACACATGTTCACCAAAATTGCTTCTTGTATGATTTGCGTTTCACTGACCTAGGTCAAAGGTCAATGTCACAGTGGCTATTAAAAGTCTGTAATCTAGCAACTTTATTTCTTATCTGATTATTATGAAACTAAATACATATGTTCACCTTCATCGCCTATAGTTTGAGTTCGCGTTGCACTGACCTAAATCAAAAGTCACAGTGGCAAAAAAAAGTATGTAAAAAGCGATGTTATTGCTCTAGCATCTTTATTTCTTATACGATTGTTACGAAAGTAAATACATTATGTTCACCAGCATTGTCTCTTGTTTGAGTTAGGGTTTTACTGACCTAGATAAAAGGTCAAGGTCACAATGTCTATTCTACTTCTGTACAAAACCACGTCATTGCTCTAGTGACTTTGTTTCTTATCTGATTGTAGTGCAACTTGACATACATGTTCACCAACATCACCTCTTGTATGAGTTTGTGTTTAACGGATCTAGGTCAATGTTCAAGGTCACAGTGGCTATTAAAAGTCTGTAAAAAGATATGTCATCACTTTAGCGACTTTATTTCTTATCTGATTGTTATGAAACTTAACACACAAGTTTAACAGCATCCCCTATTGTATATGTTTGCATTTCACCCATCTAAGGTCAAGGTCACTACAACTTCTATAAGTTGTACCAAATGACGTCATCACTCTTGTGACTTTATTTCTTAACTGATTATTATGAAACTAAAGTCTTATGATTTCAATTATCTCTTCTTGTACAAGCTTGCATTCCACCTGCCTAGAACAAAGTTCAAGCTCATAGTGACTGACTGTAATACATTTGTATAAGACGACATCATCGGTCTTGCACTTTTATTTGTAGACGGAATTCCTTCATATTCCATAAACAGGTTCAGTGTCAAGAGAGTTTGGAGGGGTTCGCGTTTTACCAAGTTCAAAGGTCAAGGTCCCATTAACTAACACATCTTGTGTCTGTATGAATAAACTGCATCACTCTAGCGCTTTCATTTGGAGACAAAACTCCTCCATACCTTATACACTGGTTTATTGTAAAGTGAGCGCGGATGTGTTCCTGTGACTACAATACATCTGTATAAAAAAACACAGCGAGGAGATTTGTATCATTGGAGATTCTCTTGTTTTACATTGGAACCCTATATGGTGCATGCTCACATAGACAATTCTTTAGAGTATCCACAATATAGCAATTAGATCTTCAGTCATGCATAAGTATTTTAACGCCTTTGTACATGGACTATTTTAGATCTGTACAGTACTTGGATAGCACCAGACCTTGGAAACACCATAATGGTGGAATCGTGGCAAAATGGAAGAAACAAACTGTGTTCTAACTGTACTGGAAAATTTAAGGTGAGTGATTGTTTCGTAACAATTGGTGTTCTAACTGTACTGGAAAGTATATGGTGAGTGGTTGCTTAGTAACAATTGGTGTTCTAACTGTACTGGAAAGTATATGATGAGTGGTTGCTTAGTAACAATCAGTGTTCTAACTGTACTGGAAAGTATATGATGAGTGGTTGCTTAGTAACAATCACTGTTCTAACTGTACTGGAAAGTATATGGTGAGTGGTTGCTTAGTAGCAATCACTGTTCTAACTGTACTGGAAAGTATATGATGAGTGGTTGCTTAGTTACAATCAGTGTTCAAACTGTACTGGAAAGTATATGGTAAGTGGTTGCTTAGTAACAATCAGTGTTCTAACTGTAATGGAAAGTATATGATGAGTGGATGCTTAGTAACAATCACTGTTCTAACTGTACTGGAAAGTATATGATGAGTGGTTGCTTAGTAACAATCACTGTTCTAACTGTACTGGAAAGAATATGATGAGTGGTTGCTTAGTAACAATCACTGTTCTAACTGTACTGGAAAGTATATGGTGAGTGGTTGCTTAGTAACAATCAGTGTTCTAACTGTACTGGAAAGTATATGATGAGTGGTTGCTTAGTAACAATCACTGTTCTAACTGTACTGGAAAGTATATGATGAGTGGTTGCTTAGTAACAATCACTGTTCTAACTGTACTGGAAAGAATATGATGAGTGGTTGCTTAGTAACAATCACTGTTCTAACTGTACTGGAAAGTATATGGTGAGTGGTTGCTTAGTAACAATCAGTGTTCTAACTGTACTGGAAAGTATATGGTGATTTAGTAACAATTGGTGTTCAAACTGTACTGGAAAATTTAAGGTGAGTGGTTGTTTAGTAACAATTGGTGTTCAAACTGTACTGGAAAATTTAAGGCGAGTGGTTGTTTAGTAACAATTGGTGTTCAAACTGTACTGGAAAATTTAAGGTGAGTGGTTGTTTAGTAACAATTGGTGTTCAAACTGTACTGGAAAATTTAAGGTGAGTGGTTGTTTAGTAACAATTGGTGTTCAAACTGTACTGGAAAATTTAAGGTGAGTGGTTGTTTAGTAACAATTGGTGTTCTAACTGTACTGGTAAATATAAGGTGAGAAGTTGCTTAGTAAGAAACGGTGTTCTATCTGTACTTGAAAATATAAGTTGATCGGTTGCCTAGAAACAATCAGTTTTCAGAACTGGATGATATGAGGTGAGAAGTTGCTTAGTAACAATCAGTGTTCTAACTGTAATGGAAAATATAAGGTGAGTGGTTGTTTAGTAACACTAAGTGTTCTAACTGTACTGGTAAATTTAAGGTGAGAAGTTGCTTAGTAACAAACGGTGTTCTATCTGTACTTGAAAATATAAGTTGATCGGTTGCCTAGAAACAATCAGTTTTCTGAACTGGATGATATAAGGAGAGAGGTTGCTTAGTAACAATTGGTGTTCTATCTGTCCTGAAAAATATAAGTTGAGTGGTTGCCTAGTAACAATCAATATTCTAATTGTACTGGAAATATAAGGCGAGTGGTTGCCTAGTAGCCACCAATATTCTAATTGTTCTAGAAAATATTACGTCATAAACCTGCCATAGATGACTTTAAGGTCAACGAAACAAAAACAAAATTTCCATTAAATTAACTCTTTCAGCGCCAAATTGTTTAAAAGTAGACTCTTCCATGTTCGAAATCGGGTGTCTCCATTCTCATGTAATTACAGTTTTGCAATATTCTGATAACTTAAAGGCAAACAATGCAGATTTCAGGTGAGGCAGCTCGTTACGAGCTGACTCACCTGAATCTGTATTGTTTGCAAAAACCTTAATATTGCCTTTGGCGCTGAAAGAGTTAAAACATTTAGGCAAAAGATGAAATGGCTCTTCATCAGCAACTTCTCCTTTTGCCACAATATTTTCAAAAGTTGTCTGCTGCTGATGCATCAAAACATGTCACCATGTGGGATAGGATTAAAGATGAGATGTAAAAGTCTTCTGGAATTTTTGTTTTTCTTGGAATGCTGCTAAGGTGTTGAAAACCACCAAGGTGGTTATGGGGTAGAGGCGGACATTCCCCTAGTGTGCAGGAGGTTGCAGGTTTGATCCTTTGCCGGGTTATACTAAAGACTATAGAACTGGTTTTTAAAGACTTTACGCTCCTGGTGTTCAGGAATTTGGAGCTTGAATTACAACAGACTCGCTGGTGTTAGGATTAATGGAGTTGCAGTACTGAGATTATATTACCAAGGACAAACAGTGAAATGACTGTTTAGTTATTGAAAGCAGCTTGAACACCCTTCAACCAAAGCAAATGTGTTGAATGTCATCTGAATCCGGGCATGGGGTTATTTGTCTTACCCTTTCCCACATACAGAAAGCCATGAAAATGTACAAAATTTGGCTTACTGGGTATATCTACCCAGTAAAAATGAAGCATAAATAATAAATATTTAGATGTTTATTGTACTGGAAAGTGAAAATACTACTCTCATTTTATCCCAGAATTATGATTCTAATATTTGAAGACAACTTTTGAACAGTTTTAAACTTTGACTATAGATCTACTATCTATAATCTGGAGTTCAGCATTTTTGTTCTGTTGTTTCAAAATCTAAAAAAACTCGTATTATGTCATTTATGTATTCTTTGTTATCGTACAGGTCCCTGTTCTCGAACTGTACCTATTCTCGAACCTTTAGTTCAAGGACTGTTTATATATTTCCCAAAACGCATTATACGTAATAAATTTTATGTGAACCAATGCTTTGTTTACTTATACATAAATTGTTGAATTTAATCGTCAGTATTGTTGGTTTTTGACATGAATTTATAAGTATTTCCATGGGCCCTGATAAATGTTAAGAGATTCGAGAACCTGTGTTTCCATGCTAATATGTCCATGTGTTTTTACAGGTATACAATGTAGACACATTACTCTTCAAGGGGGAGAAATCTGAGAGTTTTAAGGAGACACAAGACCATGCTAAATGGGCGGTGACCAATTCCACGGCGACGGGGGCGTGGACCTGTATAGGGGATATCAATAGACAGGTAGTGTTTGTTTTACAAAAGACCGTGGTCTAGTGCAGAGGTCCAGATAAGGAGGGATTTACAGCTCTTTTCCCAACAATATTTTTCTTTTTATCCAACCAAACCCTATGTTGTGGGTACTCAAAAGAATCGTTTCATTGAAACGATTACTTCGAGTACCCACAACATAGGGTTAGCAGATAAAATAAGGATTTTAGAACAAGCTAAATGCTCCTTATCTAGAGCTCTGGTCTAGTGGTTGAGATCGCCTGTACTCCTACCAAAGTTCCCATGTTTGAAAAACCCGTGAAAAGGGGTGGGTTTGGCCTTTTGGAATTTTTAAGGAAGGCACAAGAGTTCTGTTTCCCTCATACTGACCCATTTAGAAGCCTCTGCTGCAGATGACTTTTGATTACATTGTGGCAATAGGAGAAATGTTCTTCATTTGCCACAATGTTATATATACTCAATTTTATTATCATTTACAGAGACTTTCCATATACTTGCCTACAGGTTTTCAAAGTAGTCCGTCAACAATTATTCAAATGCAATCCCCTCCCATATCACAGGATAAAAGTCCATTTAAACTTTGAAAAAATTATCCTCTACCAAAATAGCTTAAATAAATGTTACCAATGCAGAAATATGGTTGCCATAGCAATGGAGCAGAAAATCTTTAAAAGATCTTCTCTTTTGAAACTGGTATTCATAATTCATAATTCAAAATATTTTGGTATAAATGATCATTTGATTTTGTTGATATTAACTTAATGAAGTAATATCACCGCAGTCTTAACTGCCAAAAACATAATTGTGTTGTTGTTTGTTTGCTTTTCTATCCTTATTTTTTCTACATTTTAGAAATCTCAGATGACCAGAGGTGGGGGAACGGTCTGTACAAATGACCAAAACATTTGGTCTGCCTTCCGCACTCTGATCTCAACATTCCATGACTGTTCGCCTTACAAGAAATGTGTTGAAGGATAATCACCCGCAATAATGATCTGAGCTTATATTGTTTTGTTGCCATAAAATAGAGAACAAAAATCTAGTTACTTTATTTTTTATGCATAGTACATGTTTGTTATACTATTTAACCATTGACCTGCTCTCTCTCTCTCTCTATATATATATATATGAGCCGTTCCACGAAAAAACCAACATTATGGACTCTGGGTAAATTATCAACCCGGGTCAGCCTAAGCATTCTCCTTTTGCAACAGTGTTTTTAACTCTTATTTTTAGAAATTAAACCTTCATTTAAAGAGAAATTCTGTACTTTTTACTAGATGTTGTTTAAGTTGTCTGCTGCAAGTTTCCTGTACATGTATGTTGCCTGCATCAGGGACAGGGTTCATATATGGTTTCTCAAACATTGTTTTGAATCAAATGTTCTGGGGTGGGGATTACATTTCCCATACTTTTAACTCATGAAATGCTATGCTGTGTGTTATGTGTATTTTCTGAAGTGTTAAAACCCCTTCCCACTTTATACAAGAAAACAAAAGCAGACGACTTTGAAAACTTCTTGGCAATAATATTGAAAACATCTATGAATAAATGTATATTTATTGAATAGAGTTGAAAATATTTTGGAATAAGGAAAAATTGCTCATCAGAAAGCGTCTGTATGTGGGCAACAAAAGGTTAAACTCTTGGAATTTTTATTCTGTATGTTTTGGAAAGCAGTATATAAATCAGTTTTAACCCTTCCTCATTTACAATAATACTGCAGCAGACAGCTTTGAATACATCTATGACATTTTATGGAAAATCTCTATATTTGAAATAATGACTACAATGTATTGAATAGAGTTGAAACTTCGCGGCACTACGGTCATGGTGGAGTGCCCATGGGCAAGGCACATTTTCTAGCCAAGTACTGCTTTGTTTACCCAGTGATCATGAATAAGTGAACTGTCGCCGTGATATAACTGAAATAATGTTGAAAGCGGCGCAAAACCCCAATAAATGAAAAGAGTTGAAACCATTGTGGCAAAAGGAGATATTTCTCATTTTGAGCAATCACCTCTAGTCACACGGTTTGCCTAATTAGACTGCTGTAAATCCTTCAAAAATGTTCTGCAAGTTGGGAAGTGTTAAGTATATTAAGTTACTTTTGCATTACATGTAAACAATCCATCATTTTTGAGGAATAATCTCTAATTTTGATTTGTGCAAACAGTGCACAAAAAATGCATGCTGTTTGTTTTATATCTAGAAACTTGATGCTTTAAGAAATGTTTGTAACATAATCGCCTTATGCATTTATCTGTTATATATTGGTGCTTTTTAACCTGGTGTTCAAAAAGCAACTGATAAGGTTGGATTGGGATGGCATTCTACAAACTTTTGTTTCGCCCAATAAATTGTATTAATAAATGTTTGTAACATAATCGCCTTATGCATTTATCTGTTATATATTGGTGCTTTTTAACCTGGTGTTCAAAAAGCAACTGATAAGGTTGGGTTGGGATGGCATTCTACAAACTTTTGTTTCGCCCAATAAATTGTATTATTTTATATTACCCATTACTTCACATGGCTTTTCAAAGGTCGTCTGCTTTACAATGGTCAGACGAAAAAAAATCACCAATCTAGAAACTGAAAGAATTATATTGATATAGAGTTGATATATATTGCTCGTTTTGAGCAATTTCACCTTTTATTGCAATATTTTCAAAAGTCATCTGCAACAGCAGGCGTCAAATGTCGTCTGTGTGAAGTAATGAGTTAACCCTTTCCACAACAAATCTGCAGCAGACGACTTTGAACATATTTTGTCCAAAAAAGGAAAATCCCTACAACTGAATGGATAACCTATGATAACCTATGACTAAAAGTGGAAAACATTGTGTCAAAAGAAGAAATTGCTCGTTTTGAGCAATTTCTTCTTTTGTCACTATGTTTTCGAAAAGCCGTCTGCTGCAGAGGTGTCTGAAAGTGTCTATATGAGAGAAAGGGTTAAACTTGCCTCATTCTAGCCGAATTTCATAGAAAGGAATGGTATTAGGTCACCTGACTCAAGGTGAGTTATTGTGATTCCCTTTTGTCCGGCATCATCATTCGTTAACATCTTCTCCTTTGTAACTGGTAAGTCAATTGGGATGAAACTTCACAGAAAGGATCCTCTAAATGTCCTTACCATAACTCATTTTTTTTTTTTTATCCATGCAGAATTTTTCTATCCATGCGGGGCTGTTTTGCCTTACATGGCAATATTGAAAACTTTATAAATCTTCTTCTCCAAGAGTATCTGTTTCGATTTTCCAAAAAAAAATGTAGAAATGTTCCTTTGATGACCCTCTATCAGATTCCTTCAAGCCATGATGATTTGTCGAAAAAAGCATGGCCGCCAGGCTGTTTGGTTATATTGAAAACTTTAAAAAATCTTCTGCTCTTAAAGTATCCAGCCAATTTCCAAATAATTTTGTGGAAATGTTCCTTGGGTGACCCTCTATAAGATTACTTCAAGGCATGTTGGTTGGTAACAAAAAATAAGGTTATTTTGGTAGGCATGAAAATTACATTTCATAATTCAGGTGAGTGATCCAGGGTCATCATGGCCCTCTTGTTATAGACGAAGCATGGGATTGGATTAACCCTTTCCCACATACACTGGGACTCCCCTATAACACTGTACTTGGGAGCCATGGTCTCTCACAGTGCTATAAGCGGGGTTAAATTTATAACACTGTTCCAAAAATCATTACCCCACCCACCCACCTATAATGCATACACTAATTCAATTGCAAAGACAAGAGTGTTTTTGGCTAAAACAAGCTTGCAAGTAATATATACCTGTTTCTTTGACATTTGATAGATGTATTTGTATAATCATCTATTTTTGAAAATATTACAGGATGGATTAATGTTATAGTCGTATTTGGTGTTTCAAATGCTAGGTTTTTCAAAAAAAAATAATGAAAATTTATAATTTTATTCCCACATATTTCATGCAATGAAATTTGGGAGCCAAGCAAGATCAGTGTTATAATGAGATCAGCTTTAAAACGGAGAGTGTTATAGAGGAGTGCCAGTGATCCAGGGTCATCATGGCCCTCTTGTTATAGACGAAGCATGGGATTGGATTAACCCTTTCCCACATACAACAAATCTGCAGCAGACGACCTTGAAATCATCTAGCCCAAAAATATGGATAAATTTATTTATTGAAAGTATAATTGTTGGAAATACGGTTGAAAACATTTTGGCAATTGGGTAATGGTCATTATGAACAATTTCAACCATTGCCACAATGTTTTCAAAACAGCTGCAGAGACTTAAATTTGGCTGAATGTGGGAAAGTGTCATTACCGTCAAGGTCAAGGCAATGCTTACTTAACCCTTTCCTACATACAACAACTCTGCTGCAGATGTCTTTGTTAACATGGCAGAAATATGAAAAATCCTTATCAATTAATGAATGAGTATTGAATAGATCTTAAAACATTGTCGCAAGATTAGAATTTGATCATTATGCTTCTTTTGCCACAATGATTTCAAAAGTTGACTGCTGCAGATCTGTCAAAATGCCTCTGCAAGTGGGAAAGGGTTAAACCACTGTTTAAAACCTGGTTTTGTGGCTATATTGCATTTCTTGTTAATCCATTTCCCACTCGCAGTCACCTTTTGAAAGCATTGCGACAAGTGGAGAAATTTTTCATAATATTCAATTTCTTCTTTTGCCACAATGTTTTCAACTCTTTTCAATCATCATACTTTTATTTAAAGAGAAAAAGTATATTTTATTTCAGATGTTTTCAAAGTCATCTGCTGCAGATTTGTTGTATGTGGGGAGGGATGACTCATCCATATGGATAAACTAATACTAAAGTAAAGAATTGCTTTATTTATACATAACTATATATTTTCTTTACTATATATGTATACATGTAATTGAAGTGCTTAATTGATTAAAGAAAATATATACTATTTGTGACTGCTTTATTATCAGTTGCTATATATACATGTAATAAACTATGTACATTTTATTTCATTAGCTCATTTGATTTAACCCTTTCCCTCATACAACAAATCTGCAGCAGACGACTTGGAACATATTTTGTCAAAAAATAGAAAATCTTTATAATTGAATGACTAAAAGTGGAAAACATTGTGGCAAAAGGAGAAAATGGGGGAAAGGGTTAAAAACGGTCTGTTGGTGACAAACACAATACAATAGACTCGCAACAACTCACATACGTGGAAATTGAACTCTTTTTAACTATTTATGTCAACTTAGTCATTTACTTGAATACATTCCATCATTTATGTTTTACAAAATATAAGTGAAACATAAATGAGGAAATATGATTTTAACTATTTAAGTATTACTTGGCCCTAAGTAAGGCCCTTAGTAAGGTTGGTGAAATTGGAACCCGGACTATTAACTTAACATTATATTGTTAGCAGTACACAATGCATCTGTTAGAGAAGGACCTGTGTATCAAAAACACTGGTCAAACTGTTATTGCGAGGGTTTGTCCCAACTTTGCATTGACTTTGTATCAATAACACTGGTCAAACTTATGTTGCAAGAAGATGCCCAACTTTACGTTGACTTTGTATCAATAACACTGGTCAAACTTATGTTGCATGGGGATGGCCCAGATTGCGTTGACTTTGTATCAATAACACTGGTCAAACTTATGTTGCAAGGTGATGCCCCAGATTGCGTTGACTTTGTATCACACTGGTCAAACTTATGTTGCATGGGGATGGCTCAGATTGCATTGACTTTGTATCAATAACACTGGTCAAACTTATGTTGCAAGGAGATGCCCATTTTTGCGTTGACTTTGTATCAAAAACACTGGTCTAACTTATGTTGCGAGGGGATGTTCCACTCTGTGTCGCATTGGTATAAACACTGGTGAAACTTATGTTACAAGGGGATGCCCCACTTTGCGTTGACTTTGTATCAAAAACACTGGTCTAACTTACTTTGCAAGAGGATGTTCCACTTTGCATTGACTTTGTATGAATAACACTGGTCAAACTTATGTTGCGAGGGGATGTTCCACTCTGTGATGCATTGGTATAAACACTGGTGAAACTTATGTTGCGAGGGAATGTTCCGTTATTTGTCCATTACATTACCATAATTACTTATGGGAATGCTTATGTACGAAGAAGCCTTGGCTAGCGAAGATTCAATTTTAGATACAACATGGCGTCATCAGACTTTGTTGAAGCGCGAGCGGTGATAACATTTTGCGTAGTTTTGGGGAACACGTAATTCTGGACCAACCCCTTATACATGTACTTTAAGGACTTTTGGATTAAAAAAAAACCTCTGATCTACACGAATTCGTTTTTGATAAAATAGTTTATTTGAAGATTAAAGTGCCAGATTTCATTCACAGAATCATTGCGATGACTTTGTCCGGGTTTAATGGCAGGCACTAGCACCGTGCTCATGGGATTGACCATGGCCGTGATTTCCCAAACTTTCCAAACTGGTAAAGAGCTGAAAGTATAGATAATATATATGGTCCCGTCCGTACGTAAAGGTACAATTTGGCTTTTGTGAACAGTGTAGATCCAGACCGGCCTGTTTATCCGCACAGTCTGATTAAGTTATAAATTGTTCACATACTACTTACACAGGTTAATGAATTTTTGTGAATTCTATATGAATGATATTCATCGATTGTAGTTCCATTTTGTCTATGGTTAATATATTGACATTTCACATAACTGTTCTAGAAACAGACAATGTATGAGGTAACTGATCAACAAGCATTAACATGGTAATGTACTCACTTTAAAACCAGACCTTTATTTGGCTGACTCGTATATACGTAAAATACAGCCGAGTATTTTGGTCTTGTGGTAATGGGACTGATGGTAATGCTCAAACGGGTACCGAAATGTTTTGTTTCGGTAAATCGTCAAGAATTGCACAATCCGGCAGTGTTTAATAAACTTGCGCAGGCGATTTGGGCTTACCAATGACTTACCGAAACAGGTATATTGGCATATAACTAATAGGGCTAAACATCTGTTTGAGACGGGGGGGGGGGGGGGGGGGGGTCAATATGAACATATAGGTCTATATACCATATACATGTAGGCGGACAGTCAACACTCGGATGAGACTATTCGGATGCGCATTCTCGTCTCAGTCTTGAATGTACGTAGATACAATAAGACCCAAAATCGCTCGCCGCGGCTATATGTATATATTTAATGTATTTCCAGGTATAACGACTTCTTTCTAATCTGCTTTCAAGTCTGTTGACCATGCCAATACACAAAATGCATTAAGACGAGACTATACCAATACACAGATGAATTAAGACGAGACAATGCCAATACACAGATGAATTAAGACGAGACAATGCCAATATACAGATGAATTAAGACGAGACAATGCCAATATACAGATGAATTAAGACGAGACAATGCCAATATACAGATGAATTAAGACGAGACAATGCCAATATACAAATGCATTAAGACAAGACAATGCCAATACACAGATGAATTAAGACGAGACAATGCCAATATACAGATGAATTAAGACGAGACAATGCCAATATACTGATGAATTAAGACGAGACAATGCCAATACACAGATGCATTAAGGCGAGACAATGTCAATACACAGATGCATTAAGACTGGACCATGCCAATACACAGATGCATTACGACTAGACCATGCCAATACATAGATGCATTACGACTAGACCATGTCAATACACAAATTAATTAAGACGAGACAATGCCAATACACAGATGCATTACGACTAGACCATGTCAATACACAAATTAATTAAGACGAGACAATGCCAATACACAGATGCATTACGTCTGGACCATGTCAATACACATATGCATTAAGACGAGACTATGCCAATACACAGATGCATAACGACTGGGCCATGCCAATACACAGATGCATTACGACTGGACCATGCCAATACAAAGATGAATTAATACACATATGCCTTAAAACGAGACTATGCAGGTAGACATATGCCTTAAAAAATATATGGAGACGAGACTATTCAGATACATATATGCTTTAAGGCGAGATTATGCAGATACACATATGCATTCAGACGAGATATTTGGATACACAGATGCTTTAAGACGAGACTATTCGGATACACAGATGCTTTAAGACGAGACTATTTGGATACACAGATGCTTTAAGACGAGACTATTTGGATACACATATGCATTAAGACTGGACTATGCCAATACACATATATTATGCGGATATACATATCTTTACATCTGAACGAGACTTTGCGGATACCCTTATGCATTAAGACTGAACTATGCCAATACACATATATTATGCGGATATACATATCTTTACATCTGAACGAGACTTTGCGGATACCCTTATGCATTAAGACTGAACTATGCCAATACACATATATTATGCGGATATACATATCTTTGCATCTAAACGAGACTTTGCGGATACCCTTATGCATTAAGACTGGACTATGCCAATACACATATAGTATGCGGATATACATATCTTTACATCTGAACGAAACTTTGCGGATACCCTTATGCATTAAGACTGAACTATGCCAATACACATATATTATGCGGATATACATATCTTTACATCTGAACGAGACTTTGCGGATACCCTTATGCATTAAGACTGAACTATGCCAATACACATATATTATGCGGATATACATATCTTTGCATCTAAACTAGACTATGCGGATTCACAGATGCATAAGCGCCTGATGCAGGTCAAATTTATATAACGGTCGGGATCTGGTAACCGTTTTGTTTCAAAGTTCTAGCCGACTAGCCCTGTCCCACATACGACACATCTGCAGCAGACGACTTCGTAAACATACAAACGGAAAATCGGATAATATTGTCTATAGTGGAACATATTGTGGCAAAAGGAGAATGTACTCATTATGATAATGTTTTTACTTTTGCCACAATGCAATTAAACATCATCTGATTCAAATGCGTCCGCAAGTGGCGGGACTATTTCCAACATACAACAAATCTCCAGCAGACGAATGAAAACATCTAGGCAAAAAGATGGGCTATCTCTGTAAATGAAATATATATATTGATTCGAGTTAAATAAATCATTATGACAAAAGGAGAATATGCTCTCTATGAGAAGGTTCTCCTTTTGCCACAATTCTTTTCAAAAGTCGTCGCCACCTACATATGGGTCAAATTGCGTCTACACATGGGAACTGTGTTTTAATAAGTATACTTACAGCTACCCAGTATGTCACAAATTCGCTCTCTTCAACTATACCGTTACCTGAAAATTGAACAAAAACTCCATACAGATTATGTCTCTCCTCTACGGAATCCTGTTTCCGCGATTGACTTGACGACTATAGCGCGATAACTCGACTAAAGCGCGATAACCCGACTAAAGCGCGACAACTCGACTATAGCACGACAACTAGACATAGCGCAACAAATCGACTATAGCGCGACACCTCGACTATAGCGCGATAACCCGACTATAGCGCGATAACTCGACTATAGCGCGATAACCCGTCTATAGCGCGATAACCCGACTATAGCACGATAACCCGACTATAGCGCGATAACCCGACTATAGCGCGACAACTCGACTAAAGCGCGATAATCCGACAATAGCGCGATAACTCGACTATAGCGCGATAACTCGACTTTTGCGCAACAACTCGACTATATCGCGATAACCCGACTATATCGCGACAACTCGACTATATCGCGATAACTCGACCATAGCGCGAAAACCCGACTATAGCGCAACAACTCGACTTAAGCGCGATAACCCTACTATAGCGCGATTACCCGACTATATCGCGATAACCCGACTATAGCACGATAACCCGACTATAGCGCAACAACTCGACTATAGCGCGACAACTCGACTAAATCGCGATAACCCGACTATAGCGCGACAACTCGACTATAGCGCGACAACTCGATTATAGCGTGACAACTCGACATTAGGCCTCTATTTGTAGAACTGAATATTTGACCTTGACAAGTCGAAAAGGTGACGTTTTCGCGGTTATTCCAACCTGTCGACTTGAAATTTACCGCGACATTCTCAAATATCATTCTACCAAACGAGTCGATTTGGACCGCACCCGTTCTCTTGAACGCATTTCTCTCATTTTAATTGATATTGAATTTATTTCTATGACCCTTTCCAAAGTATAGATGCCCTTTGACGCATCTATAGAAGACGACTTTTTAAAAAAAAACATTTTGACAAAATGAGAAATAGTTCATAAGGAGCAATTTCTCTTTTTGCCACAATGAATTCAACTCTATTCAATTATAATTCTTTCATTTAAAGAGACGTTCCATATTGTTGCCTATGTATTTTCAAAGAAGTCTGCTGCAGATTTGTTGCGTTTTGGGGAAAAGGAACTTGTTGGTCAGACAGGCGCCTGTTATATTTACTTTGGGATTTTTCCACACAAACGGCGCGAGTACTGGTTACGTTTCTAGGAAGCAGACATCGATCGTGATTAATATAAGCTTAAAGTTTGTTGCGCAATCGATTTTGTTTTATTGGGTTTTTTAAATCGCCTTCAACATTATTTCAGTTATACATGTATCACGGCGACAGTTGACTTATTCATGATCCCTGGGTAAACAAAGCAGTACTAGGCTAGAAAATGTGCCTTGCCCAAGGGCACTCCACCATGACCGTAGTGCCGGAACTGGGGATCAAACCACTCGACCACGGCGGATTCCTTTTCGCAATTGATGTAAAATAAATAAATTCAAACCAATTACGTACCGTCAGCGTCCATTTTCTTATGGAACTCGTCGTAGTCTACCAGCACAAGATGGTGGTCCCCGTTGCTGTCATATTCGTCATATAGATAGTGAGAGAGCTGGTAGAGGTCCGGGTCCGAAGCACAGATGAAAGTCGTGTATTCGTGTCGGCTAACCACATTGTTGTCTGAAATAGTTAAATACAAGTGAACGTCGTGTATTCGTGTCGGCTGACCACATTGTTGTCTGAAATAGTTAAATACAAGTGAAAGTCGTGTATTCGTGTCGGCTAACCACATTGTTGTCTGAAATAGTTAAATACAAGTGAACGTCGTGTATTCGTGTCGGCTGACTACAGTGTTGTCTGAAATAGTTAAATACAAGTGAACGTCGTGTATTCGTGTCGGCTGACCACATTGTTGTCTGAAATAGTTCAATACAGGTAAATTAGCCCTATTACCAAATGTAACGGACCTGAAGCAGACGACTTAGAAAACATAGTGACAAAACAACACGTTAGTATAGTAAACGTTAAGTACATTTCATCGAAATACGCCGTATAAATCCCTTTATGTGATAAATAGAATATCTCCTGAGTGTTTATTTATAATTTAACCTTTGATATGTTCAACAGGTTTCCGGAACTTTTATAAGGTCCGTGGCCCTGAAAGGGTTGGATATTTAACATGGCTTACTATTTGCGTCGTATCGCGTGAACACTGCCTCGATTTCGGCTACAGTCATTGACCCGTCACTGTCCCCATCCTCTACAGCAAACATGATCCCTGCGTGCAAATCGTATGGCTGCAACTTGGTCATGTCCAGTCTGCGAGAAACATAACAAAAACGTAAACCTTTCCCACGTATAGACACGTATTAACGCCTCTGCATCAGACAACGTTATCGAGCAATCTCCCCCATTTGCCACAATGTTTTCATCTCTTTTGAATAACCATTCTTTTATTTATAGATTGTCATCTATTACTACAGCTGCATCTGCATATGGTAAAGGGTTTCTACTTCTACTTCTACTATTACTACTACTACTACTACTACTACTTCTACTACTACTACTACTACTACTACTACTACTACTACTACTACTACTACTACTACTACTATTACTACTACTACTACTACTACTACTACTACTACTACTACTACTACTACTACTACTACTACTATTACTACTACTAATGTTATTACCACTACTTCTACTACTACTACTACTACTACTACTACTACATCCACTACTATTACTACTTTTAATGATAATAATAATTAAATTACCATTGATAATACTACAGAACAACCACAACACTTAAGGTATTGATAACAATCATGTCCACTATATAATATGTTAATTTCTCACCCTTGCATGTCATATGTCGTCTTTATTAGTCGCCGGGTAGAAGCCCGCGACTTATATTTTTTATAGCTTTTCGGAAATGACATTGGTGGAGAGTTATTATTAGAATTTTTTTTTTTTTAAATGTCTTGAACATATTACAATTGTGATTGTTTAAAAACACTTAGTTATGACACATCTAAAATGAAATAAATAATCCGATGTTTTAAGTATTTGCAGTTTCTTTATTTTGACTCGCATTTATGTTTTTTGTCTTATTTACGATGACAACAGAGTCCCTGCTAGACTTGCTGCAGACTGTTATGTGTCAATATCGAGATAAAAATCAAGTCGAATTCTCCTTTTAATAGCAACTTTAACTTACTGAATGTTATTTTCATGTTCAAAGAGATGTCTTGATTTGTGTAGAATTCATTTAATAATATTAATCCATGAATATCTAAAATAGGAACTGTTTCTAAGCTAAATATGTTGATCAAGTGACTGCGTAGATATATCTCCTTTGCAGAGAGCCGTTCTTTACACTCACTTACAAATAGTTAGTTATAGGTGATTTTAAATGTTTATTTGGTCCGAAACAAATGAAGAAAAGAACAAACTGAGATAAAACTGGTTTTAATATAAAAAATACTATGAATGAACACTCTCTGCCTAAAAAGAGAGTCTAAAAAGCGACAATTATGCGAAGAAGAAACGAATCGGGTCTTTCGTACACAATTATTTCGTCCTTGACAATTTTAAATGTGTCATTAGATTCCCTACAGGCGTTTTGCTTGCGATCTGCATACGGTTATGCATCATTGACACAAGGGCGCTCATCATTATATCATTTTAAAACATACCCTCTGCCTATAAAGAGAGTGTAAAGAACGACATATATGCGAAGAAGAAACGAATCGGGTCTTTCGTACACAATTATTTCGTCCTTGACAATTTTAAATGTGTCATTAGATTCCCTACACACATTTTGCCTGCGATCTGCATATTTTTATGCATCATTGACACAAGGGCGCTCATCATTATATAATTTTAAAACATGAGTAGACTAATGATTGGCAAGATTACTCATTTCCTGTTTATGATCAATAAATAGTTGGCTGTGTGTATGGTCAACCTACCTTAGAATGGAGATTGATCATAAACAATGAAAGGCTTCAATTATATTTCAATGAAGGACATTCACTTTGTTAACAAAAAAATGCAATTTATGATACATTTTCACTTGACCCCACCCCTGATGTTCCAATATGCCCCTCAGTTGATAACTGTTTTTTCAACTACTATAATGTAAGTGTTATGCATAACTGCAGTATGGATTTCCGGCGACATTGTTCAATGCGTTGCATCAACTATCTCTTGTATCGAGCTAGATAAACATAATCTTGCCTTTGACATGCAAGTGTCAGAAATTAACTTCTGATTGTAAGAAGGACAACAACAATAATACAAATTATCATAATAAGTATAATAACAAAAACAATACTAATAATAATATTAATATTAATAATAAAAGGCTGCGTCACGTGGATATGAATATTTTGCATTCGTAAACGCTGAAGCCGCACATCCTTACAGTCTAACATTAAATGGTCTCTCGTACACATGACCCTGCATTCGAATACTTTGATGGGCGGGTTCAGCCTTTGTGATTTTTCCGCACAAACGTCTCGAGTAACTGGTTTAAAAATCACCAGAAAATGTCTCGACGATACATAAGAAATAGACAAAACATACCCGTGAGCCACGACGCTAAAGGCCAGGAGGCAAGCAAGTGTTGGCAACATTCTTGATCTAAAAAATAAAAGTAAAAATATTTAACAATACATTTACCGGTCGCTATCCGCCATTTTGTATTTCGGGATGCAAGGATATTTGCATTGCACAGGGCATTTAATCGTTCATTTAAGAGTGTGATAAAAAAGATTATCACACAAAAAAACGGGGTTTCAGAACCCCCGTTGCAATTACTTTAATTCGAAAATAAACTTATAAATGCTTCATCCGCATCCATTTCTGGCGACAATATAATAACATCACTTGTTAAGACTTTAAAACATTAAAATAAATCTCCATACATTAAATATTGTTTTAATGAAATTGATCAACAAGTGCTTAAAATTGAGTTGACATGTCTGCAAAAAGTAACTCAAATTATTTGTCTGAGGAAACAATATTGAAAAGATACTTTGTCGATCCTTTTTTTATCTAAAATAAATAATATAGCTTAAACCGATCTAATCTGCAACAGACGATTTATTTAACATCTCGGCAAACATATGAACACTTTCTATGAATGAAAGTATTATTTATTGAAAATAGTTGAAAACATTGTGACAAAAACTATCTGCACCAGATGCGTCGATAAGCGTCTGCAAGTTGGAAACGGTTAACTCTTTCAGCGCCAAATTGTTTAAAGTAGACTCTTCCATGTTCAAAATCGGGTGTGTCCATTTCTCAATTTATGAAAGTTTTGGACTATTTTGATTACTGAAAGACAAACAATGCTGATTTCAGATGAGACAGCTCTTTACGAGCTGACTCGCTTGAATCAGTATTGTTTGCAAAAACCTGAATATTGCCTTTGGCGCTGAAAGAGTTAAATAAGAATATAGATTTCAACTTTATGTCCGACACAAAATAAATCATGACATGTTCACAGTAAAAGATGAGCATTGATTTACATAAGTCAACGATAAGGCATGTTTGTACTGGATTGATCCAGAGCTACCTCTGTATCCGTATTGCCAACCAGTCACAGTGTGCAGCAAACGATACATTGTAGCAAGCAGGGGAAAGTGCTCTGTATCCGTATTGCCAATCAGTCACAGTGTGCAGTAGACGGTACATTGTAGCAAACAGGGGGAAAGTGCTCTGTATCCGTATTGCCAATCAGTCACAGTGTGCAGTAGACGGTACATTGTAGCAAACAGGGGGAAAGTGCTTATAATGAGCAATTTGTCCATTTGGTCAAACCAAATTGTTCTATTACTGACAGAGGTGTTCCATGATTAGTCAGATGTTTTCAAAATTGTCTACTACATATTTGATGTTTTGTGGGAAGGCGTGTGATATTGATCTAAATGGAGAATAGTTTCACAGAAATTTATTGAAGCTTTTCTCTAACAAATTTGCGAATATAGCAGATTTAGAATAGACCGCGCAGATGCGCAGCTTGTTCCGAATCTAAAATAATGGCAAATTCCTTACGATTGGGTTTCTCAGAGCACTCGCACTTGCCCTATGGTTGGCCTTCATACATATCCACCAATTCAAAATATAAAAAATAAACTGTTATTCTATATTCACAAAAAAACAAACATATTTTTTTAGATCAGACATTATGCTACTTTGCAGTTTAGAATATTCTTCAAATCAGAAATCATTTTACTCTTAAAATTTAGGAAATTCTTCTAATTGAGAACTGGAATGAACTTACAATGATTGTTACAGAAATTTGAACCATTTCATGAGAATATGTAAAAGTTGTCATTTCTGAACGGTGTAGTTTCAAATGATCTTGTCCACCTGCTTAGTCTTATCAGAATCTACACAAGTTAGAGAATCTTCTAACAAGTTAGTGTAAGTAATACTTGAACAGTGCATATCTGGATCTAAACTGGTCTCTAAATCCCAACATGTATTTTGTCAGAATTTATTTGTACACTCGGCACATTTACATTATGTGATATGAGGGCTTGGTGTGAAACGGTTGTAACTAAAAACCTATTTTGAAAACCCTGGTTTAGGGGCAATTTTGACCCCTTTGTGAACAATGCAAATTTATGTGTCATTGCTCAGAACGAGCAATGGCACTTAAATTTCCATTGTTTACCAAGAAAATTGATTTAACGCTTATAAAGACTTTATGGCAAGGTGATTAACCTTGGTAAAAAAATACCAATTTCAGTTACAACCGTTTCACGCCAAGCCCTCGACATACTAGTAACTATAGTATTTTAACAAAAGATAAACCAAACTGCATGACTTTCACACACAACACCCGCACACATCTTCACACTGTCCACACATGTAACATATCCATCATACGTTACCTATATATTATAGTATATATATATATAAAAATAAAAATAAACAATTCAATGCAGGTTAAAATGAAGTAAGTACCTTCCGTTTGATGTTCTGTGTTGAACTGGCCCAGGACATCTCGACAGAGTACTTATCTCTGCGTGTCATTCCAGCCCGTTATCTGATTTAATGTTATGGACACGTCCAAATCTGAACAAACATTTAACCATTATTTCAACGTAGACGCATTTCGACGCTTTTGAAGCAGACGACCTTTCAAAAACATTTCGGAAAGAGGAGGAATTGCTCATAATGAGCAATGTCTCCTTACGCTACAATGTTTTCATCGTTTTTCCATAAGTATATTCTAATTTATGGATTGTTTCCAAGTTTTTGTCGTGATGTCGAAGTCATTTGCTGCAGATGTGGTGTATATGGCAAAATGAAAATTATAGAACATATGCACTTTAAAAGATTCATGTAGTTTTGTGACATGACTATAGTGCGGGGTCATCTTCTGTTATTTATCCTTGTCAACATACATTTTAGAAAATGATCGTCATCAGCAGTATATTTCAACAAATTAAATTATTATCAAGCGAAGGGTCGGAAAATCGTGATTCTTTTTTGCATTTATTTTAAGGCCCTTTCGTTAGAATTTCAAAACTGGCACGATTTCGTGTTTAAGCTGTTCCCACATACAGCTATACTAGATGACTTTGAAAACATAAACATATTCGAAAATATGAAACTTTAAAAGAACAGGCGTCAGTACACTTATTGTCTCGGTGGTGTAGTGGTAGAGCGTCCGCCTCGGATGTGGCAGGTCGTGGGTTAGATCCCCGGCAGGGCCATTCTAAGACTTTAAAAAGTAGAGGTCATGGCTTCCCTCCTTGGCGTTCAAGATCGCGGAATAAGTATAGCGACAGACCCGGCGGTGTCAGGATAAAGAAAAAGAACTGATCAATGAACACAAGACTAATTCATGATAAGCGGGTGACGCACCAGCACCGGATTATGAAATGTACATTGCCTAGGGATGTTCCACAATGACCGACGCCAGTACCGGATTATGAAATGTACATTGTCCAGGGATGTTCAACAATGACCGACACCAGTACCGGGTTATGACATGTACATTGTCTAGGGATGTTCCACAATGACCGATGCCAGTACCGGACTATGAAATGTACATTGCCCAGGGATGTTCCACAATAACCGACGCCAGTACCGGATTATGACATGTACATTGCCAAGGGATGTTCCACAATGACCGACGCCAGTACCGGATTATGAAATATGCATTGCCTAGGGATGTTCCACAATGACCGATGCCAGTACCGGATTATGAAATGTACATTGCCTAGGGATGTTCCACAATGACCGACGCTAGTACCGGATTATGAAATGTACATTGCCTAGGGATGTTCCACAATGACCGACGCCAGTACCGGATTATGAAATGTACATTGCCTAGGGATGTTCCACAATGACCGACGCTAGTACCGGATTATGAAGTGTATATTGTCTAGGGATGTTACACAATGACCGACGCCAGTACCGGATTATGAAATGTACATTGCCTAGGGATGTTCCACAATGACCGACGCTAGTACCGGATTATGAAGTGTATATTGTCTAGGGATGTTACACAATGACCGACGCCAGTACCGGGTTATGAAATGTACATTGTTCAGGGATGTTCAACAATGACCGATGCCAGTACCGGGTTATGAAATGTACATTGTTCAGGGATGTTCAACAATGACAGATGCCAGTACCGGGTTATGAAATGTACATAGTTCAGGGATGTTCAACACTGACCGACGCTTGGCCTGCTGTTTCTCTCCTATGCCAGTTTATGTCATATCACTACGGTAATGCAACTTTTCACTTGGTCTGCCGTTTCTCTCCCATGTCAGTGTATGCAATACCACAACGGAAATGCAACTTTTCGTTTGGTCTGCCATTTCTCTCCCATGTCAGTGTATGCAATACCACAACGATAATGCAACTTTTCGTTTGGTCTGCCGTTTCTCTCCCATGTCAGTGTATGCAATACCACAACGGTAATGCAACTTTTCGTTTGGTCTGCCGTTTCTCTCCCATGTCAGTGTATGCAATACCACAACGGTAATGCAACTTTTCGTTTGGGCTGCCGTTTCTCTCCCATGTCAGTGTATGCAATACCACTACGGTAATGCAACGTTTCGTTTGGGCTGCCGTTTCTCTCCCATGTCAGTGTATGCAATACCACTACGGTAATGCAACGTTTCGTTTGGTCTGCCGTTTCTCTCCTATGTCGGTGTATGCAATACCACTACGGTAATGCAACGTTTCGTTTGGTATGCCGTTTCTCTCCTATGTCGGTGTATGCAATACCACTACGGTAATGCAACGTTTCGTTTGGTCTGCTGTTTCTCTCCTATGTCGGTGTATGCATCACCACTACGGTAATGCAATTGATCGATTGGTCTGCTGTTTCTCTTCTATGTCATATAATAGTATACTTCTACGGTATACAACTTTTCACTTGGCCTGCTGTATCTTATCAATGCCATTTTATGTCATACCACTATCTGCTATACCTCTCCTACATGAATGTAATTTTATGTCATACCACGATGGTGATGCAATATTTACTTGGTCTGTTGTGTCTTTACAATGTCCTTTTATGTCATACCACGATGGTGCTGCAATATTCACGTGGTCTGTTGTGTCTTTACAATGTCATTTTATGTCATACCACGATGGTGATGCAATATTTACTTGGTCTGTTGTGTCTTTACAATGAGATTTTATGTCATACCACGATGGTGATGCAATATTCGTTTGGTCTGCTGTTTCTTTACAATGTCATTTTATGTCATACCACGATGGTGATGCAATATTCACTTGGTCTGTTGTGTCTTTACAATGTCATTTTATGTCATACCACGATGGTGATGAAATATTCGTTTGGTCTGCTGTTTCTTTACAATGTCATTTTATGTCATATCACGATGGTGATGCAATATTCGTTTGGTCTGCTGTTTCTTTACAATGACATTTTATGTCATACCACGATGGTGATGCAATATTCGTTTGGTCTGCTGTTTCTTTACAATGACATTTTATGTCATACCACGATGGTGATGCAATATTCGTTTGGTCTGCTGTTTCTTTACAATGTCATTTTATGTCATACCACGATGGTTCTGCAATATTCACTTGGTCTGTTGTGTCTTTACAATGTCATTTTATGTCATACCACGATGGTGATGAAATATTTACTTGGTCTGTTGTGTCTTTACAATGTCATTTTATGTCATACCACGATGGTGATGCAATATTCACTTGGTCTGTTGTGTCTTTACAATGACATTTTATGTCATACCACGATGGTGATGCACTATTCGTTTGGTCTGCTGTTTCTTTACAATGTCATTTTATGTCATACCACGATGGTGATGCAATATTCGTTTGGTCTGCTGTTTCTTTACAACGACATTTTATGTCATACCACAATTGTGATGCAATTTTCGTTTGGCCTGTTGTTGTTACTCTCCTATGTCATTTAATATCATACCACTTTGGTCACACAACATTTAGCATGAATTGGCTCTCGGTGGTTTTTCTTTTGTGAACTTATTTCATTATTTTGATTCTTAAAACAGTTAATAATGGAGAGTTAAAACGTTTATCAGGTTCGTTTAGCCTTTCGTACATGCAACACTTGTGCAGTAGATCTACGTAAAACTATGGAATATAATATTTAACCAATACAGGTATAATTATTTGCTAGAGTCTAAAACGTAGACACAATTTCGAACAATGTAGTATGTGATTTGCCTTCATGTTCGTGCTAGAGTTGTCTGTGATCGATTTGGGTTTAACGCCGTTTACAGCATTTTTTTCCGTGATTCAGGCAGTTTATTTACATTTCGTCATGTGTTTTCCAATCAACTGGCTGCTTACAATATATACATAAGACTGTAAGCTCATTTCGAGGGCTTGGCGTGAAACGGTTGTAACTAAAAATCTATTTTATAAACCCTGCTTTAGATGCAATTTTGCCCCCTTTGTTAACAATGCAAATTTAGGTGCCATTGCTCAGAACGAGCAATGGCAACTAAATTTCCATTGTTTACCAAGGAAAATGATTTAACGCTTTTAAGACTTTATGGCGAGGTGATTAACCTAGGTACTAAAAATCCAACTTTAGTTACAACCGTTTCACGCCAAGCCCTCGATTTGTGGGAAACGAATGACGCTTGTTAATCACCAGAAAGAATGTTGGCCGAGCTCGGGCTCGACCTCAATACGCCTGGATTGACAGCGCGTGTCGCTACGGACTGAGATAATCTGTTGTCTTCATAAGAACTCTGGAAGGACGCATACGCTTGGTTAAGGGTTTAACAAAATTGATTACACAGGCACTCATGTTGGTCCTCCGCTATCAGGCGTTCTCTTATCATGACATAATGACAACATATGTTGCTTCTTTGTCTTAAATAGCGAAGTGGGTCACGTCAATTGAAAAAAATTAAGAGTAACCTGTTCGGCCTGGAAATCTGATCAGGATCTTCCCTGTTCGACTTCTAGTTGCTTTAACCTTTTTCTGATAAGAACGACACATGACGCCATTGTAGCAGATGACTGTTGGAAAAGTTGCGGCAATTGCAGATATTGCTCTTAATGGGCACAATGTTCTCAACTCGAATTAAACATTTAGTTTTCAATTGTAGAGATTTTCAATATTTTAATTTTAATGTTTCTTGGGTAAGTTACCACCACTATACTGAGTCATTTTGTTGGTGCTTACTCGTAATGCTAGCTCCACAATCCTGAGCCCCAAGACGGGAAAGCCATTACTAAAAGTATTTGGTGGTATGATCTGGCCGGGCAAAGAACTCGCGGCCTCCCGCATCCGTGGCAGACGCTCTACCAGTATGAAGATTATACATACATATAACTGTTAGAAACGGTTTCACGAAACAATGTGAATTAAATGATCTGTGCTCTACGTAAGTCAGTCGTAAGGCATTTGTGGCCAGCGTAGATCAAGATCAGTCTGCGCATCAACAAAGTCCAATCTTAATACGGGTTTGCTCTGGTCGCCAAAAAGTCATGAACGGTTTATAGGAATTTCTGCATAGCAGTAAACATTTGGATCATTAACTTGGATGCGCACGCAGGTTTTCACAGAGAAACACTCAAACACGTTTAAATCAAACATATTACCCAACAACATTGACCTGACCAACACTGAAAAACGTTTAAACCAAAAATATTGCCTGACAATATTGACCTGACCAACACTGAAAAACGTTTAAACAAACATATTACCCAACACTATTGACCTGACCAACACTGAAAAACATTTAAACCAAACATATTATCCAACAACATTGACCTGACCAACACTAAAAAACGTTTAAACCAAACATATTACCCAACAATATTGACCTGATCAAAACTAATAAAACGTTTAAACCAAACATATTACCCAACAACATTGACCTGATCAACACTCAAATACATTTAAAACAAACGTATTGCCCAACAACATCGACCTGATCAACACTCAAAAACGTTTAAACCAAACATATCACCCAACAATATTGACCTGATCAACACTCAAAAACGTTTAAACCAAACGTATCACCCAACAACATTGACCTGGTCAACACTAAAAAAACGTTTAAACCAAACATATCACCCAACAACATTGACCTGATCAACACTCAAAAACGTTTGAACCAAACGTATCACCCAACAACATTGACCTGGTCAACACAGAAAAACGTTTGAACCAAACATAACACCCAACAACATTGACCTGGTCAACACTCAAAACGTTTAAACCAAACATATCACCCAACAACATTGACCTGATCAACACTCAAAAACGTTTAAACCAAACATATCACCCAACTACATTGACCTTATCAACACACACACATGTTAAAACAAATATATCACCCAACAACATTGACTTGATCAACACTCAAAAACTTTAAAACCAAAATATCACCCAACAACATTGACCTGACCAACACTCAAAAGCGTTTAAACCAAACGTATCACCAAACAACATTGACCTGATCAACACACTAAAACGTTTGAACCAAACATAACACCCTACAACATTGACCTGATCAACACTCAAAACGTTTAAATCAAACGTATAACCCAACAACATTGACCTGATCAACACTAAAAAACGTTTAAACCAACATAACACCCAACAACATTGACCTGATCAACACACATAAACGTTTGAACCAAACATAACACCCAACAACATTGACCTGATCAACACTGAAAAACGTTTAAACCAAACATATTACCCAACAATATTGACCTGATCAAAACTAAAAAAACGTTTGAACCAAACATAACACCCAACAACATTGACCTGATCAACACTCAAATACATTTAAAACAAACGTATCACCCAACACCATTGACCTGATCAACACTCAAAACGTTTAAACCAAACATAACACCCAACAACATTGACCTGATCAACACACATAAACGTTTGAACCAAACGTATCACCCAACCAACATTGACCTGATCAACACTCAAAAACGTTTAAACCAAACGTATCACCCAACAACATTGACCTGATCAACACTCAAAACGTTTAAACCAAACGTATCACCCAACAACATTGACCTGATCAACACTCAAAAACGTTTAAACCAAACGTATCACCCAACAACATTGACCTGATCAACACTCAAAACGTTTAAACCAAACGTAATACCCAACAACATTGACCTGATCAACAAACATAAACGTTTGAACCAAACGTAACACCCAACAATATTGACCTGATCAACACTCAAAACGTTTAAACCAAACGTATCACCCAACAACATTGACCTGATCAACACTCAAAACGTTTGAACCAAACATAACACCCAACAACATTGACCTGATCAACACACATAAACGTTTGAACCAAACATAACACCCAACAACATTGACCTGATCAACACAGAGAGAGAGAGAGAGAGAGAGAGAGAGAGAGAGAGAGAGAGAGAGAGAGAGAGAGAGAGAGAGAGAGAGAGAGAGAGAGAGAGAGAGAGAGAGAGAGAGAGAGAGAGAGAGAGAGAGAGAGAGAGAGAGAGAGAGAGAGAGAGAGAGAGAGAGAGAGAGAGAGAAATAGTATTCAGTGTTTGTAACGGTGAAATATCGAGATATATTTTCAGTGACTGTTCACAATAAAAACAAGAAATATCTTTAAAAAAGATAAACGGCGATCAATATGAGAAAACACTAAGAAATGGAACATTCGCATATGATTTGATATTAGAATGACAGAAAACAATAACGTTAAATATGTAATATTTGGTTTATAAATGTTTTAGTTCGTATATATACTTTGGTATTGGTATGAAGGAGAGAGAACAAATAAAAACGCTTGCCTCTGCCGGGAAACGAACCAAAGACCTTTCACTTGACAATCCATGTCAACATCCATTACACTAGCGCGACATCACTTTAAATTTGTTCAAGGCCGAGAATTAATCACATGACTGGAGATTACGCGAGGCTCCAAAGAGGTGTATTATGTAACACAGTTAGAAGTTTCAATTGACGATAAATAACTGAAAACTTATCATGTTTCAAAAATAATTAATATTTTGCTCTTAAATATTATATTTCATACGTTTTCACTGATTTTTTTTCACAGAAAGTTATTTCTTAAGGAAAACAATTAAAGGTTAGTATGCAGAACATTTCATTTTAAAACTTCACCTTATTGGTGCCTCTCGAAGGATCGCCAACTTAACTATGAACCAATCAAAACGTTTCATTTCCTTTATTTCTTCGACATCATTCATTAAATACAACATTTGATTGATCTACAATCTAGATCATTTGTTTAACATCTTGGTCAGAACCGTTAGACAGCTACTCGCCGAAAAAAAAATATATAACCCAAGGGGAAAGTCTATTACAGTCCTTGCTATTTCAACACTATCTTCACCGAGTTGCGAAGGTCGCAGGTTCGATCCCAAGCCGAGTCTAGCAAAGACTCTGATAAATTTAAGTAATGACTTTACATTTACTGAAAAATTGTTGGAGCGACGCAGAACACCATATACACTAATCAGGGAAAAGCAACATAAAAATAAGTATTTGCATCCATGCTATTTGATACATAAATAATAATGTGTTGAAGTAGCGATACTGGGTTTGATATTGTACAACGAGGTGCTTAGAAAATTGATATCTCGCGAGACCGAAGGGCGAGTGAGATGTCAATTTGACCACGCCACGAATTAACAATACATAGCCATGTCTTGCTTTCTGCAACATAATTTGCCTTTAAGTATATACATGATAAAGACAAAATAAAGAAATAATATTCAAATTTAGATGTTTTTAATAACGAAATAACACAATTTGCATATAAATTAAAATGCATGAATGGCGTGTGAATCAGGCCCATCTACCGCACTTCATATTTCAATGACGTATCATTACCATATTTGGTACCGTGTTGTTTGAATTGCGCATGTCTATCTGTTTGTATTTGCGTGGGAAATTAGTCAGGCCAAATGTCTTTTTATTTTTTTAAAAAAGATGACCAAGATGTGCCTACATTGCTCGCCTGGCTTCCATATCCTATACTAAAAGGTTAACAAGAGCAGAAAGGGTCAATTTTGACGTACGGATAGACGTTTTATATGCTGCGATCTATGTGATATTCAGCATGTGAAGTTTAGTCGTGAAAAGTCAAGTTTAGAGTTTGCTTAACATTGACTGCAATTATTATGTGCCATACAAGCTGAAGATTCTTAATTTCTTACCAATAAACGGTTTTATATCTGATCTAACTAGATCAATAATATAAAAAAAAAACCACACACACACATATATAGGTGCTTAAATATTAACATATATTAAGGTTTAATGCCTCTAGTTATAAATTAAGTATGACACAATCTTTGGAAGGAGAGCGGGAATTCTATTCTCCTTCCAGTTTATCAGAAGTATGATAACAAAGACGGGAGTAACTAAACACAAAATACAAAGTAATTTTAAAAAGTTTAAATGTAATTTATATTCATGTTCTATGTGAGCTTTTAACCACTATCCTTTTAAGATTTAGTAGAGGTAGCGAATTAGGAAAATATTAGAGTTCCTTGTTCGAACATGCCAATCGGATTAACTACCCGAGTCTAACGGTCGAAATGCTCTAAAGCCTTTGAACTCGAGAGTTATCTCCCTTCTAAAATTCCATTCTAAAAATAGTCGATTGTGTCAGCGAATTAAAGAAAATATCAGTATTGACCCTTTATAAAATTAAAAGAAAAGGTTCACATGTATATATAGTCAACATATAACAAGAATACAATGGTCTGAATGAAGAGAAATACAACAGAAATAAAAAGGAAAAAACATCTCCGAAACTTTTTTCTGAGCTTTGATGAATCGAGTCGTCAGGGCAGTAGACCAAACAATTAAAATATCGTAGTCTAGAAAGTTGGGGAAAAGTGAACTCCGTAAACCAACCTATAAAAAAAGCGTAGCCTAGGAAGATGGGGAACAGTTATTAAATACATATTAAATGTGTCTAAAGTTTTGTAATAACGGTAGAAGACATACGTACTGTATTTTGTATCGTTTTGTCTCTTAAATCATTTTATACAATTTAGTGATTCATAAAGGTTTGTTTTTTTCAAACATATAACAGAGTTTGTCTTAAGAATAATACTGTTGATTGCTCCCATTTCGATTATGTCACCCCATGGTACAAAATTAAAACCTATCCCATACTGACGCCGTCCACGCGGCGTCAATAATGATGATCAAAATTGTCAAGAAAAGATTATGTTATTAGTTTGGACAAAAGAGATGCAGATTTAACAGTGCGGATATACAGGTTAATCTATATACACACGTAACTGTCGTGACGATTATATATCAGTACATCCACCGCATCTGTTATGGGATGTCGAAGGTTCGATCCCCGACCGGGTCATACTTAATGTTCTTAATACGGGAGTTATGACTTTTCCTCCTTGGCACTCAGTATATCGATTGTCTCGCTGGTATCAGGGCAAATAGACCTGGGATACGGTAACCTTTCAGAGGAAACACAGTGATATAACTGAAAAACTATTAAAGAAGGCGTATAACAACATACAAGACTCCTCATAAAGGCAGGTATTTTTAATCGACAAACAGAAACATTGACGGTCATACCAAATACTTTTAAATTGGTAGTAATGGATGACCTCCTTGGCACATCAGGATTGTTGGTTAGCATTACGACTAACTGGCTGGTGTCAGGATAAATGGACTAGTAGTACTGGTAACTAACCAGGGAGATCGCAGGTCCGATCCCCGATCTGGTCATACCAAATACTTTTAAAATGGTAGTAATGGAGTACCTCATTGGCGATTGGGTAAGCATTACAACTGACTGGATGGTGTCAGGATAAATGGACTAGAAGTACTGGTAACTTACCCAGAAAACGACGTGGTATAACTGAAACATTGTTGAAAGCGGTGCAAATACCAAACAATCAATCGAACCTGGCTTTCTCTTGGCATAGTTCTTCTTTTCAGGCAACTCGCTACCTTAATCACAAACTATTTATCCCATTAGTGAAAGACGCAAGCCATACTGATTTGTATTATAAATCAGTCACAGGTTATTCAACTTAATAAACAACACTTTCAACTTCCAACAAAATCATTATTGTCCAATGGGAGACAACTTCAATCCCATACATTCATCTGAAATTCCCTGGACAAAATTGTCAGCCCCCTCCGATTTACTTCCCTTCGACCTAAATCTTATTTACAAGACTTATGTATCGTTAACTCATTGTCATCTTTGGGGGGAAATCCGGTGTCTCAAAAGATCCAATGGAGTTATAGAGGGGAAAACAGGTTAAATTGTTCTCACGAATTAGTTAGTTAATCAATGGATTTTTCCATTCAAACGATTATGTTAGGAAAACGTTTGCTCTTTGATATGATATTTATATTATGATTCTATGATTTTTACATTTTGGTCTTTTTTTAGGTTTTGTTGGGCACCCAAAGTTACATTGAAATAAGGAGCTAAAAATGATTCTGCTTTTTTAAACATTTATAAAAGTCCGTTCGCTTCATTTCAAACCGTGCAAGATGTAGATTTATTTTTATAAATTTTGGTCCTTTTTGAACAACTAAGTAAAATTCGTTGCCTCAAAATGGTGAAATGTGCCTCTGTATTGGTGTTTGCGGTATTGTGTCATCTCAGCAGGGTATCAATGAAATGACGTGAACTTAAACGTTCATTTGAAGATCAAGTTAAGATAAAGTAAACTTAATGATTACTTTTGTTTAAGTCGCAGTTATATCCGGAATGAAATATGAGCAATTGCGTCATTAGTTTCGATCTAAGCTTGAGATAACAGATGAATTTAACCTTTGCGTTTAGGGTTGTTGGGTTTACATTACGACTGACTCGTTGTTACAAAGATAACTGGGGAAAGCAGAATTGTAAAATTACCCAGGAAACGCCGCGATGTAACTAAACATTGTTGAAAGCGGTGTAAACGGTGTAAAACACCATACAAAGGAAACAATAAATGACAGAATAGGGGTTTAGACATTGTTAACAATCGAAAAGACGACACATTTCATAGCCCTCCTATGTGATCTAACCAAATGTACATCGTGGATGCGGATCGACAGGGTCTTCCGAATCTACACCGGTCGCCATTGGCCTCCGTACAGTTCCGTCGAAGGGCCGCTCAAACACAATATCCTGATACATAAATGTGTTGACTTTAACTACAATGACCTCGATATGAACCGTGGTAAAGGAAAATCAACCTTCGTTTATTCATTGTTTATTACGAACAAACACTGTCTACATCCGGGCAATGCGATCCACATGCACAACTCTTGTAAGGAAGCTTCCTGAAGCCGTCAGCCACTGCTACGTAAACAGTGAAGATCCAGATCAACCTGTACAGATGCGTAGGTCTGTTTGACTCAACACGGGTCGTATATATCGCGGCTTGGCGTGAAACAGTTGTAACTAAAACTGGTATTTTAGTACCAAGGTTAATCACCTCGCCATGACGTCCTTATAAGCATTAACTCATTTTTCTTGGGAAACAATGGAAATTTAGGTGCCATTGCTCGTTCTGAGCAATGGCACCTAAATTTGCATTGTTTACAAAGGGGTCAAAATTGCCCTTAAACAAAGGTTTTCAAAATAGGTTTTTAGTTACAACCGTTTTCACGCCAAGCCCTCGATATGTTTGCCCCGTTTGATTCGATTTTCATAAAACACGACTCGATATTCTTATCTCGTGTGATAAGAAACAAACGGGAAATTTGGAACCTACTGAACTGCCGGCACAAATTACCCTTTTCCACATATAGACGTTGTCTGACGCCTGTCCAGCAGACGACGTTTGAAAACATTGTGGTAAAAGTAATTTCTTCTTTTGGCCGCAATGTTTTCAACTCTATTCTAAGACTAAATTTGTATATAATGAGATTTTCGATATGCTCCTCCAGATGATTTCAAAATCGTCTGCTGCAGCTTTGTTGTATGTGGGAAAGGGTTTAAAACGTGTGACCCTTATCGTGCTCCAATTCAGCCATTTTGATTCCATCGTCATCGGATTTTAACAAGTATTTGAATATTCACGGTAATTGTTTTCACTATTGTTTTCACAATTTTATTGTATTACAAGGCTACCGGCCTATATACATACATAATTACTATATTATAATAATAATAACAACATGTGTTGTTATGGTTTGAAACTACCTTTATTTCTATGGTTCTTTTCTTCGAGGCATAACAAAATACATGTTGAAATATTTCTGATTACTGCTTTATTAGTACTTGTCATTAGCAAGTAAGTTTCAGAGGGACATATTTGAGGCGCTATACTTTACATAAAGAACATACCAGAACAAAGTGAATTTCACATTATTATAGAACAGACAGTAGTAGTATATACGGTTTCTTTTGAACTACGTTTACTGTATTCGTCATATGTACCGTCTGTGATGGATGTGGTGACTTGGGTGTCCAAATTGGAAGCGGGAGACCGGTGTTCGAAACCTTCGAAGAAGACGAAATGCATATATTTTAAAAAACAAAATGGTAGTATTAATTAACTGATTTGATACAGGATAATAGAAACCATAATAGTATTCTACATTGAAAGCAAATGTTAGTTGTTTAATCCCCCACTCAACCACGTACCCCATCTGGGGACTTTATAAACACTTGGCAAAAATATGAAAAAATCTTATAAAATACTGACTAAACTGATCACTGAATAAAAGTTCTTTGCGTTAGTATATTTTGCTCATAATGAGCAATATCTCCCTTTTCCTAAATAACTTTTAACCCTTTCCCTCATACAACAATTCTGCAGCAGACGAAAGTTTAAACATATTTTGTCATGAAATAGAAATTCTCTATAATTGAATGAATAACCTACGACTGAAGGTGTTAAACATTGTGGCAAAAGGACCAATTACTCGTTTTGAGCAATTTCTTCTTTTGTCACTATGTTTTCAAAAAGCCGTCTGCGTCAGAAAGCGTCTATATGAGGGGAAGGGTTAACGTCAGTTGCTGCAGATACTTCAGAATGCGTTTACATGCGACAAATAGTAAAGATCAATTATGATTGGATAAGGGCTTTTACCTAACGGCTAATCGGTACTGGTTGATCTTGATACATTATCTTTCCTATATAGGGCACAAAGAATGTACATGTACTCATAAATTTATCTTAAGTTTGAATTTTCACAACATTTTCTCGATTGTCTTTCATGAAACACTACACATAACATTAATTACGAACCGATACGTTGGTCGAAATCAAGGGAATCCTATCGATAGAATAGAAAGGCCGGGAGTCAATAACAATTTCAAACAAGAAGGTAAACCTTAAATTATTCTCATTTCACATAGACAATAATAATACATTGGCAATTAATGGTATCAAATGTTCGATAAATACAGGTCAAAACCGCCCTTCGAGTCTTGACATTTCCCAAAATGTTTCATTTCGATAGCAGTAAAATTAGCGCCACAGTATAAACAGTGTAGAAGGCAGTGTGTAGCAAAATTATTTCATTTGTTTTTATTTGAATAAATAGTTTATATACATATCCATGGCTTGACTTCATTGATATATTTTCACAATTCACGGAAAAAATGTCATTTAAGCGAACATGTATACCCTGCTCTCTCTCTCTACAACAAACAACTTTCATGCTTTGGCACTCTAGATTGGGATGAAAACATCAGATTCAGCTGTGTCGAGACAAACTAATTAACACTAATTATTTACCAATTAAGAGCTGTGCTATTACTTATACACTTTTTACAGCTGTATGAAACACAATTTAAACACGAGCAAAATAATTAGGATAAGATTCTACGCATGCACAGTCTTCCGATTAATTCACTTATTGCACATGCAACAAGTTCCTAGTGCATCCGACAATGCTTATTGTGTTCCAGTCGATTGACCATGCACTAATACAGCTATTAGTAATGATACTATAGAGCGGAAGTGTAAAACCAGGCGACACCAATGTATTATCAAGGGAGATAACTATGTGTATACACTAACCGTTTTTGACGACAGTCTAATTCCAATAAATTGAACATATATACGACCTCGTATTCATACAGAATTCGCTGGTAGCTCGTATATTACCCGGATGGTAACAGAGTACGTGATTGGATGTCTTACATATAGAAACAGTTCACTGGGATGCGGACAAGTTATCGCCCAAACAATCTAGCTGTACTTTCACTAATTTTTGTTTCATTTTGTTATAATTTCAGATGAGGATGGCGATTCTTTTAACAGGTTAGACGCATTTATGTATTTGTTATTGTATCGACAACATTAAGTGGTTTCTTTAGCCGTTTTAGGCACACCCCACGTGTTCCCTTTATGTTGGTTAGTTTTGTATGCCTGTATAATTTGATACTCGATTTACATTTTATCGAAATTTCTTGTGCAATGATTGAAATTAGTACTCTGATGAAATAGACAAATATATTGCTGTCATTCGGTAATTTATAGATGCTCAGCTAAATATTTAGTTTTAACTCTTTCCCATTTGAAGCCGCATTTCGAAGCATCTTCAGCACACGACTTTGGAAAACATTGATACAAAGAAGTCATTTCTCATGATGAACCATTTCTACTTATGCCGAAATGTGTTCAACTCTATTCATAATTTTAACTCTCATTCATGGAGATATTTCACATTTTTTTTCTAATACGTTTCCAAAGTCGTCTGTTGCAGATTTGTTGTATCCGGGATGGGTGTTACACTAGGTGTTATACTTAATATCTGTACAAATTCAACTTATGTAGAATCAAGTTGATTTAAACTGTCTAATTTACACTCTGTTGACGAAAAAGAGAAGAAGAAATTTACAAATGAAGAAGTTGCTCATTATGAGCAATTTCTCCATTTGCCACAATGTTTTCAAAAGCCGCCTGCATATGCGTAAAAATGCGTCTGCAAGTGGGAAAGATTTTATGTATGCATTCTTTATTTTCTGTTGTAGGGCTGTTATTTATTCTGACAGCAATACGTACAGGTAAGCAACATTTTTCATACAATATATCTACAATGTCACAGTAGTACTCTACTAAAATGCCAGAATGCAATGAATATATTACATTGTAAAATTGTGTTAACTGCATTTTATAACTAAAAGTAAGGCGCCATTGTATAGATCTTAACAAGCGCAGTTGTTTATCCATAGTCTTCCAAATTGCCATTACTTATTATATCATTAATATAACTAATATGACACAGTAAACATCATCCTTCTACTTATGAACGGAAACCAACCTTAACGTAAGGTATTCCACGTGTGGAAATAGAGATGCATTTGTATCCATGGCAAAGGAACCGAATTGATTCTGCTTTACAGAAGTTTCTTGAAAAAATGTTCTTAAGACGATTTGAAGAATATTACAGAGCTAGATCAGATGCGCAGATGCTTGGCTGATCTTGATCTACACTGATCGGCAAATGCCGTAAGGTTGATTTTTGCAGAGCGCCGTTCATATGGTTAACCCTTTCCCTCATACGACAACTCTGCAGCACACGACTTTGAACATATTTTGTCAAAATATTGAAAATCTCTTTAATTGAATGGATAACCTATGACTAAAAGTGGAAAACATTGTGACAAAAGGAGAAATTGCATGTGTTGTGCAATTTCTTCTTTTGTCACTATGATTTCAAAAAGCCGTCTGCTGCAGAGGCGTCAGAAAGCGTTTATATGAGGGAAAGGGTTAAAGAGATGGCTTTTTTTTTACAGTAAAGTGGTTACGAGCAATAACTCGATGTTGAAAGAAATATGGAAATAATTCTGTTTTCAAAAATTGGAGTTAGGGTTAGCTAAAAGCGTCTTTTGCACTCAATATAAAATATCAAAGTGACAGCTAAAGATAGACATAGTACGTGTTAAACAATGTTATTGAGTGGACGCATGCTCGAGTTACCGCAAGCTCATTGTAAGTGTAGGGACGATGTTCACTTAGTCGATTTTGTTTGATTGGGGTTTAATGCCGTTTTCAACAAGTTTTCAACTCATATCACGGCGGACACAAACCCTTGTGTTTCCTGTCTTTATCACACCAGTACTCCACAAAACAGTTTTTTTCAAAACAACTGGCTGCTTTTCACATATACTGACGAGCCCATTTGTAGAAGTCGAATGGCACTTGTCGCATTGACTTTTGTCAAACGCCAGAAAGAATATTGGCCGAGTTGGAATTCGAATAATTCACAGCTCCTGGACTGACAGACAGCCCACGTCACTGCCGACTGACCTGCCGGAGAACACTACGCACTGAACCACACGGCTATTTTTAGACTATATTAACCATTATGATAACGAATCATTCTACAGGTCAATGTCAAGGTGGTTTCCACACCCTCGCCCCCAATACTGACGTCATAAGGTGTAGGTCATGTAATCACGTGACGTCATTAGAACTTTGTCCGAATTTACTATCATGTGACAGACATACAGAGGTACATTTTTCTTTGTTTTAATATTTTTTTTTTTTTTTTAATTATAAACCACTAATACAAAATAGAAAGTTGTTGCCTATACGAAGTGGATCACTCGGGCTAGCCTGTTTATTCGCCGCACACACTTTACGGCTAGATGAAACTTCTAACCAAATGCTAGAATTAAAATTGCTCAGGTTTAGCATCGGGTTCGAACGCGGTTGCTTTAAATCACGAACCATACCGAGGGCTTGGCGTGAAACGGTTGTAACTAAAATTGAGATTTGTTTACCAAGGTTAATCACCTCGCCATAAAGTCTTTATAAGCGTTAAATCATTTTCTTTCGGTAAACAATTGAAAATTTGCATTGTTTACAAAGGGGTCAAAATTGCCCCTAAACCAGGGATCTTAAAATAGGTTTATTGTTTCAACCGTTTCACGCCAAACCCTCGATACTGTCTATACTTATAACACTTCCTTCATTGCTATATAAAACATTCCTTCAATCCGTTATGTCTGTTTTTTAGTTTATCCGGAATAGAAGCGGTTTATCAGCTTTGGTAATATATTTCGGTTTCTAGTAATGCAAATTTTCCATTTACCACAATGCTTTTATATCTATTTAATAATAATACCGCCATTTATAGAGACTGTTCAATTGTTGACTAAATGTTTTGAAAGTCGTCTGCTGCAGAATTGTTGTTTGTGGGAAAGGGTTAATTTTAAATCACGTATTAAAACTTATTTTTTCTCTCTCAAACAGAGCTGCTTCATGGACCAATATATAACACGGGATGCCAAAGTATATTACACGGGTGGATGTAGAGAAAGAGATGTGAGTGAATCGCAATAAAATCAGACTTAAACTTCGCTACAGGGGTCAAACACTCGTATATATAGATATGACGACTGCCTATTACAGGTCGTTTCAAATTGACCTTTGCGTAAGCCAATCATAGGGTAGCGGTAATTGCTGAATGTTAGATTGTTTACATTATTTTAATAATAAGGGTCAATTCGAGACGACTTTTTACGCGGTGTCGTCAGATCCAATATACATACAGCGAAGTAACATCAAGGGCTTGGCGTGAAACAGTTGTAACTTAAATTGGTATTTTTTTTACCAAGGTTAATCACCTCGCCATAAAGTCTTTATAAGCGTTAAATCATTTTACTGGGTAAACAATGGAAATTTAGGTGCCATTGCTCGTTCTGAGCAATGGCACCTAAATTTGCATTGTTTACAAAGGGGTCAAAATTGCCCCTAAACCAGGGTTTTCAAAATAGGTTTTTAGTTACAACCGTCTGATTATAATGAATTAAACCACAATGTGTGTGAGCCGAGTTTGATTGGTTGGTGTTTTACGTCGCTATGATCGATTTTTCAGTTATATCACGGCGTTTCCTTGTTAAGTTACCAGTACTAGTGGTCCATTTATACTGACACCAGCTAATCAGTCGTAATGCTAACCCCGCAGTCCTAAGCGCCTAGGAGGGCAGCCATTACTACCGTTTTTAAAGTCTTTGGTTTGATCCGGCCGGGATCGAACCAGCAACCTTCCACACCGAGGCGGACGATCTACCATTACACCATAAAGACGGTGTGAGCCGAGACCCGGTAGCTCAATCGGTATCGACTCGTACTGTTAATCCAGGGGTTGTGAATTTCACTGTTCACAATCTATACAGCCAATCATTTTAGAAGCCTCTTGGAACCTCCTTAATCCACGATCGTGTCTCGTTTCGAAGAATTTTCTTCCATGCGCTGGAATCTATAAAAACAAATTCATACCAAATCGATTTTTGTAAAACTCGAAAATGTGATTTTATATTATTTCGGAAAAAAAAGTAGAATCATCAAATAGTTAAATTACGTGAACATCAACTATTGTAGGTTTGGTACCTCTTCCAATGATAAATATATAAAAGAGGAACCCTAAGATTTTGTTGATTGAAATGTGCTTAATTAACACCGCCGCCGACATTACTGCAGTTTTATCACGACGTGTCCTGGGTAAATGACCAGTTGACGAGTTATTCCTGTACAGTCGTAATGCTATCCCGGCAATCCTGAGCGCCAAGGAGGGAAACAATAACTACCATTTTTAAAAGTATTTATATGCCCCGGGGTCCAATTCTACCAACATTACTTAGCGCTAAGTAATACTTAAATACTTAAACGCATATTTCACCATTTTCATTTCCCCTAATAGTTTGTAAAATATTAATGGTGGACTGCATTTTAGTAAATGAATAAGTTGACATAAATAGTTACCTTGCTGACTAACAATAAGTGTCAAGAAATGAAATAGTTTGACCTTTTTTATGCAGGAATCAAAAATGATAAAATACGCTCTTAAGTAATTAAGTATTACTTAAGGCTAAGTATTACTTAAGGCTAAGTATTACTTAGGGCTAAGTATCGTTGGTGGATTTGGGGGCCGATCCGGGATCGAAACCGGATCCCACGCTCTATAGGAAACCTTTAGGTCAAACACCTCTAATGTGCTTGCATATTTCCGTAAGAGATCGGTATTCATTAACAGCATAACAGCTCGGTGTTTTCCGCTCAAACTCGTAAAAGATCGGTATTCTTCGTGGATTCGGCGGTCATTTCCGTTTGAAATGACGGCAAGACCATGCACAATACCGATCTCTGACGCTTCCGTACGTAAATAACCGAGGCAATTATGGGTGGTTTACTTTAAGATGAGTTTGACATACTTCTTTCATTTTTTAGATATCGTTTCGACTCGCAATAGTCTTAATTTAACATTGTTAAAACGGATCCTATGCATATTACAGGTATGTCAGGCTGGAGCCAGTCTAGTCTTTGGTAAGAGAGATGACGGGGATCTGAAGTCATGTTCAAGGTAAAGATTTGTTTTGTTTTGTTTTATGGTGTGATCATGTGAAATAAGTCCTTTTACATATGTTTATGCCTAGATGTAGTAGTCTTCATGACAGATTGCCATTGAAGTTCTTCGCTTTCACAGTGTCTAGTACAAAGAAACAGTGTTTACCCAATGGATGCCTGAACTTATGGGGTTAAACGTACAATTAGGTAGAAGTTATTCTCTCTAGGTTTTTTTTGTGACCCTAAAAAGGGCCGGTTTTGCTGCTTTGTTTCAATAAGAAACCGTTTAAGCACGTTCACCACGGATTCTTCGGGCAAGCTGGATCTCCTTTGGCATAATGGTGACACGTTTTGCGTGGATGGCACACAGGTTAGTATCTTCAAACAAACTAACCAAGTAAGCCTCGCTAGCTTCCTGTAGAGCCATAACAGCTGAGCTCTGGAATCGGAGATCAGTCTTGAAGTCCTGAGAGATTTCACGAACCAGACGCTGGAATGGAAGTTTTCGGATCAGAAGCTCTGTGCTCTTTTGGTAACGTCTGATTTCACGAAAAGCGACGGTTCCGGGCCTGTATCTGGTTTCAGTTTATCACTGTGTTTCCTTGTTAATGACCAGTACCGCTAGTCCATTTATCCTGGCACCAGCGAATCAGTCGTAATGCTAGTTCCAGAGCGTCAAGTAGGGAAATCCATTGCTTTCATTTTTAAAGTATTTGGTATGACGGGGCCGGGAATAGAACCCACTATCTCCCGTACCCACAGCGGACACACTACCACTACACTACCGAGGCGGACACTCTATAACTACGCTACCGAGGCGGACACACTACCACTACACTACCGAGGCGGACACTCTATAACTACGCTACCGAGGCGGACACACTACCACTACACTACCGAGGCGGACACTCTATAACTACGCTACCGAGGCGGACACTCTATAACTACGCTACCGAGGCGGTCACTCTACCACTACACTTCCGAGGCGGACACTCTACCACTATACTTCCGAGGCGGACACTCTACCACAACACTACCGAGGCGGACACTCTACCACTTCACTACCGAGGCGGACACTCTATAACTACGCTACCGAGGCGGACACTCTATAACTACGCTACCGAGGCGGACACTCTATAACTACGCTACCGAGGCGGACACTCTATAACTACGCTACCGAGGCGGTCACTCTACCATTACACTTCCGAGGCGGACACTCTACCACTATACTTTCGAGGCGGACACTCTACCACAACACTACCGAGGCGGACACTCTACCACTTCACTACCGAGGCGGACACTCTACTACTTCACTACCGAGGCGGACACTCTACCACAACACTACCGAGGCGGACACTCTACCACTTCACTACCGAGGCGGACACTTACCACTTCACTACCGAGGCGGACACTCTACCACTACACTACCGAGGCGGACACTCTAGATACCGCTCCAACACCGAAGAGGTCTGGAGATGAAGAAGGCATTAGACTATCTAAATTGTATTTCCAGATATCAAATGTTTTCTCCTCGGATGCTCTTTAACCCTTTCCCTCATATAGACGCTTTCTGACGCTTCTGCAGCAGACGGCTTTTAAAAAACATAGTGACAAAAGAAGAAATTGCTCAAAACGAGCAATTTCTACTTTTGCCACAATGTTTTCCACGTTTAGTCATAGGTTATCCATTCAATTGTAGGTATTTTCTATTTTTTTGACAAAATTTATTCAAAGTCGTCTGCTGCAGAATTGTCGTATGAGGGAAAGGGTTAAACAGACGACTCTGAAGTATCATAAGTATCCGGGTTGTATTCGGATTACTCTAACACACCCAGTGCTCGGTGAGTGCTTGTCAAAAGCTGTAATTTGATTGGTTGATTCTGCTAGCACATTTTTCCGAGTGCTCGTCGTGTTAAAACAATCTGATTACACGTTTACCAGTCAGACACATGCATATGCTCGTATATAGGGACGACAACTCTGATTGCGATTCTTCAGTTTGGGAAATTGAGTTAGCTGTCAGGCTATCAAAATGTATTGTTTCTATGTGGAACATTGACTTTTAGAGTAATTTAAATTCGTATTTTGTTTGATAGGCGTATTATGCTACACACGCGTTAACATGCGTCTGTATTTAAGATATACTCAAAGATTCGAACTTTTTTCTCCAGATGTTGCAACAGTCAGGACGACTGCAATAAAAGACTGTGTGGCATAACGACAGGTAAGTGAATTGCAATCTACGGTTATCTCCCTTTGTTCATTTCGCCACTTTTTAACTCATATTTTTAGATACAAGGTTTTCTCCCTTTGTACATGAATCTGTTGAATCAAACGATTTATTAGTCTGGAGTAACTTCCCCTTATTACTATGTAATACAATGCAATTAGTACGACGGGAACCAGACTAACGATTTATTTGAAATAAATATACTTCCGCAAACAAATTTTGCCGATGGTATATTTGAGTTTGAAATGGTGAAATTTTTGAATGGTGGTTCACGCAGATTTTAACAGTAGTTCAGTTATATCACTGCGTTTCCCAGTATTAGTTATCCTTTCTCCGATGCATCCGTCGTAATGCTATCTGCGCAACCCTGGACGTTTAGGAGGGAAGCTATTACTGCTATTCTAAATGTATTTGCCATGACTCGACCGGGGATCGAATCTTTGTCTTAAATTTCTATTGTCGTCAAAAACGGTTAGTGTATACCCATAGTTATCTCCCTTGATAATACATTGGTGTCGCCTGGTTTTACACTTCCGCTCTATAGTATCATTACTAATAGCTGTTTTAGCGCATGGTCAATCGACTGGAACACAATAAGCATTGTCGGATGCACTATGTACTTGTTGCGCTATACCACAGAGACGATTCAAAACAGGTATATAAAGTAATGATATCAAACAAATGTTGCCGAGATTATACTGGAATCAAATCGTCGGTCGGTTAGTCTGTTTGTTGGTCCGTCAGTATGAATTATAAACTTTGTAGAGGGAACTACTTTGAAGGTATTTTAATGAAACTTGGTACACATGCTAATCAGGATTTGATGATGCGCTATATATATACATTTTGACATCCCGTTTTGGCGTTCTATTGTTATTCCCCCCCCCCCCCCCCCCCCCCCCTAAACTGTCGGGATATTAAACCCCCTTAACCCTTTCCCTCATATAGACGCTTTCTGACGCCTCTGCAGCAGACGGCTTTTTGAAAACATAGTGACAAAAGAAGAAATTGCTCAAAACGAGCAATTTCTCCTTTTGCCACAATGTTTTCCACTTTTAGTCACAGGTTATCCATTCAATTATAGAGATTTTCTATTTTTTGACAAAATATGTTCAAAGTCGTCTGCTGCAGAATTGTCGTATGAAGAGAAAGGGTTATAGTTCTAGCTTCAAAGTGTTATGTTCTCTGATAGATACCCTGGCCGCCCAATGTTACAGCTGTGACGTCGCCACAACATCCGGGGACCAAGGTCTAGTATCACACCCCAGTGAGTGCAACACCCTGGATTTCTGTCAAAGCGACGAGGTAAAATGTTTTGAAAAGTCGAATGTTGCATATGAGTCACACAGCTCTAGATAAGGAGCATTTTTCATGTTCTAAACTCCTTATTTGACATTCAAATCCTATGTTGTGGGTACTCAAAAGAATCGTCTCACAGAGTATCCACAACATAGGCTTTTGTTGAGTTATAAGATAAATATTGTGGGGAAAAGACCTGTTCACCCTGGGTGAATTGTCATCTTGTAACTTGTTCAAATGAACCTTCATGCATGTGCGATAAGTGTAGATCCGGACCAGTCTGCACATTCGCGCAACCTAATCTGAATCTGAATATACACTGATCGAAAACTATTCACAGAATGTTGCAATGATAGAATATCCGCAGAGCTCTAGTTACATACTGTATTTAATGTTCTTCAATCCTTTTTTGACACTCAAACTTTGTAAGAAGAGTACTTTTGAGTATCACATCATAGGGTTTGATTGGGTAATATTAGAGATAGTGTAGGACAAACACCAAACTATCCTCCCTTATCTAGACCTCTGCAAACCTCATGTGCTTGTATAAGTCATCCTCGGTACCCAGGCTATTCATAAAATATATGATAACATATGTATTTTATGAATAGCCTGGGTACCGAGGATGGTATAAGTTAGCACGGCTTTGTTTTATCTATCTTTGTCGTAAATGACCGCCTCTGTGGTGTATGGAACAGCATCCGCCACGGGTCCGGGAGATTGCGGGTACTGGTCTTTTCCCCACATTATATATCTTACTACTCATTACTACCTGGGATGACTGATATGACTTCGACTTCGACGTTCTGCTTTCTGAATTTTAAAAATAACACGCCGGAAGTTAAAGACATGCGCAGTGGAACGTTTTGTAAACACGACAGTCAATTGACGCTTATTTCACTAGTTTCCAATCCCCATATCAGTCATCCCAGTTACTACATAACCAAAGCCGAAGAAGAAGATTCTTTTGAATACCCACATCATGAGGCTTGAGTGTCAAATAACGATTTTCAACAATATCCTTTAACTAAAACTCTGGATAAGACTTCTTACTATCATAACACTATACGTTAACCCTTTCCCTCATATAGACGCTTTCTGACGCCTCTGTAGCAGACGCCTTTTTGAAAACATAGTGACAAAAGAAGAAATTGCTCAAAACGAGCAATTTCTCCTTTTGCCACAAGGTTTTCCACTTTTAGTGATAGGTTATCTATTCAATTATAGAGATTTTCCACTTTTGGACAAAATATGTTCAAAGTGGTCTGCTGCAGTTGTGTAGTATGAGGGAAAGGGTTAAGGTAAAACCGGAGCTCTTGAACCCTTTGCACGTGTAATTAAGTAGCCGATGACAACATACTTCTTTGAAACACCCAGACAAACATATGGAAACTATGTGTTTCTATAAATGAAAATTCATTTATTCAACAATGTTGGTATTATTGTTGGAAAAATGAGAAATTGCTTATTTTGTCGTATGCTCCATAGGCTTCAACATGCGTCTGCAAGTGGCAAAGGGTAATGAACCCGTATAGCCAGACACGGCTAAAACTATGTTTTACCTTTTTCCCACATACAACAATTTTGCAGCTGACATCTGGACAGAATATATCAATAAACATTTGATCATTGAAAGAATTTGAAAACATTGAGAGCAATTGCTTTTTATGTCATAATTTATTTTTCTAAAGTTGTCTGCTGCAGATGCGTTTAAAATGTGTCTGTGTGTTGAAACACGGAGAAATATGTGAATACGCTCCAATATGAGTAATATGTGAATACGCTCCAATATGAGTAATATGTGAATACGCTCCAATATGAGTAATATGTGAATACGCTCCAATATGAGTAATATGTGAATACGCTCCAATATGAGTAATATGTGAATACGCTCCAATATGAGTAATATGTGAATACGTTCCAATATGAGTAATATGTGAATACGTCCCAATATGAGTAATATGTGAATACGCTCCAATATGAGTAATATGTGAATACGCTCCAATATGAGTAATATGTGAATACGCTCCAATATGAGTAATATGTGAATACGCTCCAATATGAGAAATATGTGAATACGCTCCAATATGAGTAATATGTGAATACGTTCCAATATGAGTAAAATGTGAATACGCTCCAATATGACATAAAGTTTGTGTTTGTAGATATGTCTGGCCTATACAAGAAAGACAGGGGCTGCCGACAAATACGGATTTAGATGTGAAAAACTGCAGGTACCTTGCCTTTTTAGACTCTTATATGTTCAAAAGTCGGGCGACACCATTTTTAAATGTAATACTAGTAATAGTTTTGGAATATTTTGACAACTAAAAGGCAAATAATACTGCTTTCATTTGAGATAGCTCGTAACGAGTTTGATATCTAAATAGTAAACAATGCTGATTTCAGGTGAGACCGCTCGTTACGAGCTGACTCACCTGAATCTGTATTAGTTGCAAAAAATCTCAATATTACCTTTGACGCTGAAAGAGTAAATTGATTTATTATATACCTTTATAAATGAGTCGTTTTTAAAATGTGCAGGTTTTTGCTCGTTACACCAAAAATAGTTTAGATTGTCATCAAGCCCGGTATCTGTCTTACTTAGTTACATCAACTACACACAACGATTGTCTTAAATGAAACACAATAACAACAAGTGCATGCATTTAAAATACCGAAACATTATATCCAAGCACTGGGTCAGCTTTTACCTTTTGAACAAATGATTAAAACACACCTTTAAAAGATACATTACAAAATTGCGTTCTATTTAACCAGTTGACGTGTTTTTTAACATTTGATATATTTTGTTATGAAATTCGAAGTGAATCATATATATGTGTTGAATAATGTGGAAATTTATTGACCATGGTCAGTTGAATACATCATCCGGAATTCTACACTCGAAAAAAGGTATAATTTATAACCCTTTCCCACATACAGTAAATCTACAGCAGTCTATTAAAAACAATATTTTCACCCCCAGATCTGTGATTTGTTAATGCAGCGTATGCTAATTTAATCCAAAGGTGTGTGATTTGTTAATGCAGCGTTGTGATATTTGATGCCCCATGTCTGTGATTTGTTAATGCAGCGTATGCTAATTTAATCCAAAGGTGTGTGATTTGTTAATGCAGCGTTGTGATATTTGATGCCCCATGTCTGTGATTTGTTAATGCAGTGTGTGATATTTTCTCCCCCAGGTCTGTGATTTTTTAAGGCAGCGTTGTGATACTTTTACCCCAAGGTCTTTGATTTGTTAATATAGCGTGTGATATTTTAACCACAGGTCTGTGATTTGTTAATGCAGTGTGTATTTTTTACATCTCCATGTTCATGATTTGTTAATGCAGTGTGTATTTTTTACATCTACATGTTCATGATTTGTTAATGCAGTTTTTTTTTTTTTAAATCTCCATGTTCATGATTTGTTAATGCAGTGTGTACTTTTTACATCTCCATGTTTATGATTTGTTAATGCAGCGTTTGATATTTTAACCCCTAATTCTGTGATTTGTAAATGCAGTGTTTGATATTTTAACCCTCATGTTTATGATTTGTTAATGCAGCGTTTGATATTTGAACCCCCTAAGTCTGTGATTTGTTTATATTGTGTGTGATATTTTCACCCCCAGGTCTGTGATTTGTTAATGCAGCGTGTACTATTAGATTATTCATCGTGCCGTGAAGATCCCGATCCGAATCTCTGTGGCATCTTTGACCGTAAAAGGTTTGCGGATACGTGTTATGTTTGCTGTGGAGACGGAGGGTGTAACTCTAGGTCCTGCGAAGATATTAAAGGTACAGTTTACCTTTACTCCATTCTTACATTAGTTGTTTGAAGGTATTAAAGGTACAGTTTCACTTGACTTTACTCGTCCATTCGTTGTTTGAAGATATTAAAGGTACAGTTTCACTTCACTTTACTCCATTCTTGCCTTCATCGTTTGACTCTTTCAGCGCCGATATCCCTTATGTGGTCTCTAAATCTGGAATTGTTCATGTAATGTTAGTTTTGCAATGAAAAGATAACTTAAAAAGCAGAAATGCTGAATTCAGATGAGACGGCTAGTTACTAGCGGATCATTTGAATCTGTATTGTTTGCAGAAAAGCTCAATATTGCCATTGGCTCTGAAATAGGTATTTTTTTGCGAAGCAATAAACGTATAGTTCACCAAGCTTTCACTAACTTCCACCTTTAATTGTTTTGTGTGATGATATTAACCCGTTAACATATGTAACAGATCTGCAACAGGGAACTTTGAAAACCTCTATGCAAAAATGTTGAAAAAAGATCTATAAATGAAAGTTAAAAATTGTAAAGAGTTGAAAACATTGTGACAAAAGGAGAAATTGCTCAATATGAGCGATTTCTTTTTTTGCAACAATATTTTCAAAGACCCTCTGCTGTAAAGGCGTCAGGAAGCGTCTGTATGTATTTTGGGAAGAGTTAAATGTATAGTTCACCATATTTTTACTTCTCACTATTGTTTTATGGTTTTATGTGAAGATATAAAATGTTCAGCTCCACAAGTTTTTATATAATACTTTCAGATGTAGCTAAAATAAAACGCAATTAATAATACATTTATGGAACTGTATGTGTAATACCTTCGAATAAAACTAGTCAAAGTATTTAACTTCTTTCTACACGTGGATGCATTTTCATGAATATACTGGCGACTAGCTTTTTTTTTTTAAATGGCAAAAGGAGAAGTTGCTCATGGAGATCATTTTTAGATCACCTAGAGCCAAAGGCTCAAGGTGAGCTATTCTGATCACTTTTTGTCCGTCGTCCGTCGTGCGTCCGTCGTCCGCCGTCGTCTGTCGTTAACTTTTACCTTTAAACATCATCTCCTCCTGAACCACAGGACCAATTTCATCCAAACTTCACAGGAATGTTCCTTTGGTGGCCCTCTTTCGAAATTGTTCAAAGATTTAAATTCCATTTAGAACTTTGGTTGCTGCGGCATCAGAAAGGGGGCGAAATGTCCGAACTTTAAAAATATTATCCTCTGTATCTGCATGTCAGATTCCAATATAGTTTGGTAGAAATGTTCCTTGGGTGACCCTCTTTAAAGTTTGTTCAAGGCATACTGTTTGGTTGAAAATATGGCAGTCAGGAGGCATCAGTTGTTAACTTTTAGCTGTAAACATCATCTCCTCCTAAACCACAGAACCAATTTCATCCAAACTTCAAAGGAATGTTTCTTTGATGGCCCTCTTTCAAAATTGTTCAAAGATTTAAATTCCAAGGAGAAATTTGGTTGCTGCGGCATTAGAAAGGAGGCAAAATGTCCAAACTTTAAAAATCTTCTCCTCTGAATCTGCATGTCAGATTCCAACATAGTTTAGTAGAAATGTTCCTTTGCTGACCATCTACAAAGATTGTTCAAGGCATACTGTTTGGTTGAAAACCGCCATGGTCAGGAGGCATCAGAAAAGGGGCAAAATGACAATATTGGAAATTCCATTTTTTTTAAGTCCTTGTCTGATATTAAGAAAATTGAATAGGAATCTAACTTCAGTGATCATCTACTTAATTTGTTCAAGCCATTTTGATTGGCTACACAATCATAGCAACCTCGCGTCATCACAAACGGGGTAAAGTGAACTTTAAGCTACACATGACAACTCCTACCATTCCACTCGACCAATTTCATGCAGTCTCATTTTAGAGGTCTGCAACTGACTATATTTGACCCATTCCCACATGCAGTCTCATTTTGGAGATCTACAACTGACTATATTTGACCCATTCCCACATGCAGTCTCATTTTGGAGATCTGTAACTGACTATATTTGACCCATTCCCACATGCAGTCTCATTTTGGAGATCTGCAACAGACTATATTTGACCCATTCCCACATGCAGTCTCATTTTGGAGATATGTAACTGACTATATTTGACCCATTCCCACATGCAGTCTCATTTTGGAGATCTGCAACAGACGACTTTTGACCCATTCCCACATGCAGTCTCATTTTGGAGATCTACAACTGACTATATTTGACCCATTCCCACATGCAGTCTCATTTTGGAGATCTGTAACTGACTATATTTGACCCATTCCCACATGCAGTCTCATTTTGGAGATCTGCAACAGACTATATTTGACCCATTCCCACATGCAGTCTCATTTTGGAGATATGTAACTGACTATATTTGACCCATTCCCACATGCAGTCTCATTTTGGAGATCTGCAACAGACGACTTTTGACCCATTCCCACATGCAGTCTCATTTTGGAGATCTGTAACTGACTATATTTGACCCATTCCCACATGCATTCTCATTTTGGAGATCTGTAACTGACTATATTTGACCTATTCCCACCTGCAGTCTCATTTTGGAGATCTGCAACAGACTATATTTGACCTATTCCCACATGCAGTCTCATTTTGGAGATCTGCAACTGACTATATTTGACCCATTCCCACATGCAGTCTCATTTTGGAGATCTGTAACTGACTATATTTGACCCATTCCCACATGCAGTCTCATTTTGGAGATCTGCAACGGACTATATTTGACCCATTCCCACATGCAGTCTCATTTTGGTGATCTGCAACTGACTATATTTGACCTATTCCCACATGCAGTCTCATTTTGGAGATCTGCAACTGACTATATTTGACCTATTCCCACCTGCAGGTCTCATTTTGGAGATCTGCAACTGACTATATTTGACCTATTCCCAAATGCAGTCTCATTTTGGAGATCTGTAACTGACTATATTTGACCCATTCCCACATGCAGTCTCATTTTGGAGATCTGCAACAGACTATATTTGACCCATTCCCACATGCAGTCTCATTTTGGAGATCTGCAACAGACTATATTTTGACCTATTCTCACATGCAGTCTCATTTTGGAGATCTGCAACTGACTATATTTGACATATTCCCACCTGCAGTCTCATTTTGGAGATCTGCAACTGACTATATTTGACCTATTCCCACATGCAGTCTCATTTTGGAGATCTGCAACATACTATATTTGACCCATTCCTACATGCAGTCTCATTTTGGAGATCTGCAACTGACTATAGTTGACTCATTCCCACATGCAGTCTCATTTTGGAGATCTGCACTTGACTATATTTGACCTATTCCCACCTGCAGTCTCATTTTGGAGATCTGCAACTGACTATATTTGACCCATTCCCACATGCAGTCTCATTTTGGAGATCTGCAACAGACTATATTTGACCCATTCCCACATGCAGTCTCATTTTGGAGATCTGCAACAGACGACTTTTGACCCATTCCCACATGCAGTTTTATTTTGGAGATCTGCAACTGACTATATTTGACCCATTCCCATATGCAGTCTCATTTTGGAGATCTGCAACAGACGACTTTTGACCCATTCCCACATGCAGTCTCATTTGGAGATCTGCAACAGACGACTTCTTGACCCGTTACCACATGCAGTCTCATTTTGGAGATCTGCAACAGACTATATTTGACCCATTCCCACATGCAGTCTCATTTTGGAGATCTGCAACAGACTATAGTTGACTCCTGATTCCCACATGCAGTTCTCATTTTGGAGATCTGCAACAGACGACTTCTGAGTACTTTGAGACTGAAGGAGAAAATGCTCGTTACGAGCAATTTATTCTTTTTGTGACAATGTGTTCAACTGCGTCCATTAAATATACTTTCATTATTGAAATGTTTTCTATATTCTTCTTAACCCTTTCCCACATACAACAAATCTGCAGCAGGCGACTTTGAACATATTTTGTCAACAAATAGAAATTCTCTATAATTGAATGGATAACCTACATGTATGACTAAAAGCGGAAAACATTGTGGCAAAAGGAGAAATTGCTCGTTTTGAGCAATTTCTTCTTTTGACACTATGTTTTCAAAAGCCGTCTGCTGCAGAGGCGTCAGAAAGTGTCTATATCAGGGAAAGGGTTAGATATTCTAAACCTTTCTCTCATATGACAAATCTGAAACAGACGACTTTAAGTTTAACAGAAAGTTTAATCATTGAATAAGGTTGAAAACCTGAGCAATTCCTCCTTTGCAACAATGTTTTCAAAATATGTCTTGGTTAAAGACGTCAGAAAGCGTCTGTTTTCGGAAAATATTTCAACATTTTTATCTCACAGAGGATATTTGGCAGCTAAAGAAAACAGGGGCACTAAATGAGACGTCCTGGAAAGCGATTCGATGAATTATCATCATGCAGTCTTTCTTCTTCATTGTAACAGACATGTGATGCTATACTTGAATTTGATAGAATAAAAAAAGACCTGCTACAAAATGAAACTATAGTTCAGTTACCTTTTTTTTTTTTAATAAACCCTCTTTTCCCAAATACATACAAAACACACAACTACAACGTAAAATAACAAAACCCCGAGCCAAGACGGGTAGCTGCTTTAACCTTTCCATTCATTTATCATGTATTTGTTTTCCATCGCCATGAGGAATTAACTACACTTACTTCGATTGTTCGATCCCAGATAAAAAC
>JASEVX010000002.1:63023806-63248806 GCA_031761405.1 Serripes groenlandicus
AGAGAGAGAGAGAGAGAGAGAGAGAGAGAGAGAGAGAGAGAGAGAGAGAGAGAGAGAGAGAGAGAGAGAGAGAGAGAGAGAGAGAGAGTGAGAGAGAGAGAGAGTGAGTGAGAGAGAGAGAGAATGAGAGAGAGAGAGATTTCTTTTATGTAAATGATCCTTTGATGACGCTCTACGAGATGGCTTCAAGTCATCTTGATTGGCTGAAAAACATGGCCATATCAGGGGTAACGCTGTTTTGCCTAATATGGCTATAGTCACCTTCTTAGCCTGATAGGCAGTGGAGCTATATTGATCCTCCTGTGTCTCCTATGTTTTTTTTACATTTATTACTAGTAACAAAACCTTGGGCTGAGGGTGTCCCACACTTCTTGGATAATGGCATGATAAATGGTATCAATATGCAAAAAAGGACCTGAAGTCTATGAAACGTAAACATCTGATGAGTTTTCATAAAGATCGGGAGAAAATTGTGGCCTCTAAAGTGTTAATAAAGTTATAAATTTTGACCTAGTGACCTATTTTTTGCCTCCCATGACCAAGAGTTGATGGAGGACAAAACTCCTGATGATTTGTCATAAATATTGAATGAAAAATGTTGACACTAGAGTGTTCAGAATGTTATGCTTAATTTGACCTAGTGACCTAGTGCATGACCCAGTTAAGGCCAGTTTAGAACAAGACTGAGATTGATTGACAAAGTTCTGATGATTTGTCATACAGATTGGAAGATAAATGTAGCCTCTAGTGTTTTTAAATTTGAGCTAGTGACCTTAGTCTTTTACTTGACGACTTAGATTTTATGGAGTAAAAAGTTCCGATGAATTTTCATAAAGATCGGATAAAAAATGTGGTCTCTACAGTGCTAACACATTTACTATTAAATTTGACCTAGTGACCTACTTTTTGACTTCCATGATCAAGTTCTCGAACTTGACTAAGAGTTGATGGAGACAAAAGTTCCGTTGAATTGTCATAAAGATTGAATGAAAAAATGAGGCCTCTAGAATGTTAATACAGTTAATATAAAATTTGACCTAGTGACCTAGTTTATGACCTTACGACCAATTTAAGAACTGGACTGAGATTTGATGGAGACAAAAGTTCTTATGATTTGTCATTAAGATTTGAAGATAAATGTGGCCACTAGAGTGTAAATTAAGTTATTTAGAAATTTGACATAATTACCTAGTTTTTACCCCACCTGAACCAGTTTCGAATTTGAGATTTGATGGCGACATTAAGGTCACAAAACATATGTTTTCCCAAATGGATTATATTTGTCCATTTTAGAAAATCAGTTTTGAAAGGGTTATTACGCGTTTTGAATTCGAGTTAAAACGAGAATGCATTAGTACATGTTTTAGCACGTCTTTTTGTTTGTTTATGTTACTACGGGATCTTTATAAACACTTTATTTCTATTTTGCAACTTTTCAAATACTTTTTAACTTCATTCTGCTGTTTCTAGGCTTTCGAACTACATATGAGCCGTCCCACAAGAAAACCAATATTGTTGAATCTCCGTCAAATATCGACCCGGATCAGCCTAAACATGCCACTTAGGCTAACCTGGACAGACAATTTTTGCCTCCTGTGGATTTTCTGTTTCAGGAATCATTACTCTATACCTCTATTCCATTGAGATGGAATGTGTCGGCCCGGATTAGCCTGCGCGGACTGCATTACGTAGAAGCCATAATGTTGGTTTTCTCGTGGAACGGCTTATGTATTTGTACAGTCGCACATGTGCTAAAGAACATCTTGGAATAGCAATTATAGAAACCACACTTTCCCAATTTCTAATTTTCTGCATATAAAGACCACTTGTGCACACAGACCAGATTGATGTCTTTTCATGTCTTCTGTATACACAAGTCCCACTGCACATGTGAGCAAAAACAATTGATCGGATAAAATTGTTTATGAAACCCAATATTGCCTTATCGAAATATATTAGGTACGTAAACACGAGACTGAACTACAATCATTCAAACATTACTATTTTAGATCATAGGAATTTATTACTTGTGAACACAAGTAATGTGTTCATCAAATATCGATCTGCCAACATATCATATCCGGGGTATAGTTAAATATACAACATGCGTAGATCTCAGAAAACATTCTATTGATACACTATAATGCTCATTACTAATAGACTGATAATGTCGCGAGTAAACTATTTTTAAAATCATATTGGAATTTATGACTGAAATAAGTTATGTGTTTATCACAATCGGTCTGATAACAATATCTGATAACATGCGTAGATCACAGAAAACATTATATCGATACACAATGATGCTCATTTCTAATAGAGTGATAATGGTGCAAGTAAACTATTTCTAAAATCATAAAGGAATTTATTAACGAAAACAAGTAATGTGTTGATCAACAATCGATCTGCTAACATATCATATCCGCGGTATAGTCTAATATATAACATGCGTGGATCACAGGAAACAACATTCTGTTGATACACAATAATGCTCATTTCTAATAGAGTGTTGATCAACACTCGATCTGCCAACATATCATATCCGCGGTATAGTCTAATATACAACGTGCATAGATCACAGGAAACATTATATTGATACACAATAATGCTCATTTCTAATAGAGTGTTGATCAACACTCGATCTGCCAACATATCATATCCGCGGTATAGTCTAATATACAACGTGCGTAGATTACAGAAAACATTCTATTGATACACAATAATGCTCATTTCTAATAGAGTGTTGATCAACACTCGATCTGCCAACATATCATATCCGCGGTATAGTCTAATATACAACGTGCGTAGATTACAGAAAACATTCTATTGATACACAATAATGCTCATTTCTAATAGAGTGTTGATCAACACTCGATCTGCTAACATATCATATACGCGGTATAGTCTAATATACAACATGCGTAGATTACAGGAAACATTATATTGATACACAATAATGCTCATTTCTAATAGAGTGTTGATCAACACTCGATCTGCCAACATATCATATCCGCGGTATAGTCTAATATACAACGTTCGTAGATTACAGGAAACATTCTATTGATACACAATAATGCTCATTTCTAATAGAGTGTTGATCAACAATCTATCTGCCAACATATCATATCCGCGGTATAGTCTAATATACAACATGCGTAGATTACAGGAAACATTCTATTGATACACAATAATGCTCATTTCTAATAGAGTGTTGATCAACACTCGATCTGCTAACATATCATATACGCGGTATAGTCTAATATACAACGTGCGTAGATTACAGGAAACATTCTATTGATACACAATAATGCTCATTTCTAATAGAGTGTTGATCAACAATCTATCTGCCAACATATCATATCCGCGGTATAGTCTAATATACAACATGCGTAGATTACAGGAAACATTCTATTGAAACACAATAATGCTCATTTCTAATAGAGTGTTGATCAACAGTCGATCTGTTAACATATCATATACGCGGTATAGTCTAATATACAACATTTGTGGAGCACAGGAAACATTCTATTGATACACAATAATGCTCATTTCTAATAGAGTGTTGATCAACACTCGATCTGCCAACATATCATATCCGCGGTATAGTCTAATATACAACATGCGTAGATTACAGGAAACATTCTATTGATACACAATAATGCTCATTTTTAATAGAGTGTTGATCAACAATCTATCTGCCAACATATCATATACGCTGTATAGTCTAATATACAACGTGCATAGATTACAGGAAACATGCTATTGATACACAATAATGCTCATTTCTAATAGAGTGTTGATCAACAATCTATCTGCCAACATATCATATACGCGGTATAGTCTAATATACAACGTTCGTAGATTACAGGAAACATTCTATTGATACACAATAATGCTCATTTCTAATAGAGTGTTGATCAACAATCTATCTGCCAACATATCATATACGCTGTATAGTCTAATATACAACATTTGTAGAGCACAGGAAACATTCTATCGATACACAATCATTTCTAATAGGGGGGATAATGGCGCAAGTAAACTATTTCTAAAATCATATTGGAATTTATGACTGAAACGAGTTAAATGTTTATCACAATTGATCTGCAAACATATCATATACGCGGTATAGTCTAATATGCGCAGATCACAGGAAACATTCTAGTGTTACACAATAGGCCTAATATTGTTCATTACAAATAGACGGATAATGGCGCAAATAAACTATTTCTAAAATCATATGAGAAAAAAAATGACTGAAACGAGTTATGTGTTTATCACAATCGATCTGATAACATGCGTAGATTACAAGAAACAACATTCTATTGATACATAATAATGCTCATTTCTAATAAATTGTTGATCAACAATCTATCTGCCAACATTTCGTTGCCAGGTTATAGTATTTTTTACATTTAAGGTTATTCTTCCCATTTTGCCAACGGCTTAAATTAGACAGAACTGAAAAGTGGATAAACAATGCGTTGCAATTCTACGTGTTTGTATCGGTAAAGATCTAAACTCAGCCACACGCCAGTAATTGTTGCTATAACCATAGTAACAAGGCATTTCAATTTAAACATTTCCCACATTCAAGCGTTTTCTAACGCCTCTGCAGCAGACGACTTCTGAAAAAGTTGTGACGAAAAAGTAAATTGCTCGTAATGCGCCATTTCTCATATTGTCGCAATGTTTATTAACCTTTTCTTCAATCATTGTCTTTTTCATTTATCGAAAGTTTCCTTAGTGTTTATGAAATGTTTTCAAAGTGGTCTGCTGCAGATTTGTTGTATGTGGAACAGGGTAAGTATTTCAAATTATCTCCGGTTTGTTTCCGTATTTATAAACGAATTCCATTGAAACGCAGAAAAACGTGTTTTTTTAACCTTTCCCTGACACCGCCGAATTCTAGCTCCACAGAAGCAGACGACTTTAGGAGTTATTGTGTGCAAAAGAGGAATTGCTCATCATAATAAGCAAGGTCTCCTTTTCCCAATATGATTTTTAAGTTTCTATTAGCTTTAACCATTTCCAACTTACAGCAAATTTGAGGCAGACCAGTTTGATATGAGCCGTCCCGCGAAAAAACCCAACATTATGGCATCTGCGTAATGTATCGACACGGATCAGCCTGCGCAGTCCGCGCAGACTGATCCGGGCCGACACATTCCGCCTCAGGGGGATAGAGGTATAGAGTAATTATTCCTGAAACAGAAAATCCATAGGAGACGAAAAGTCTCTAACCGGATAAGCCTGCGCGGCATGCTTAGGCTGATCCGGGTCGATACTTCACGCAGAGTTTTCTGGCGAGACGGTTCATATATGGAAAATCTACTTAAATAAAAGCGTAATTATTGAATTAAGTTCAAAACATTGTGACCAACGGGGAAATTGTTCATGTTTCATTTAGCCTCAACGTTTTCAAAGTCGATTCATCGAATAACAAGGCAGGTTTCCTTACATATGTTCAAAGCATACCGACACTTAACCCTTTTCCACGTCCATTATTTGATAGATTCTTGTTTAAGGCCGTTTCAACAATTTTTCAATCATATCAGGGCGAAAAGGTCCCCCACCCACAAATGTGTTTCCTGGTTGAGCGAAGGGTCGCGAAGCGATCCGAAAGCTCATAGCATGCCTGCTTTCGAAAATCCAACTTAAAGCTGCAACCACTCTCAACCGCGGAAGGATTTGAGATTACTTCATTTGATTGGCTTTCATTCGCATCGCACTACTTTCGACAGACCTTTTTGCCCGAGTCCGCCTTTCTCATGAATGAGTTCAAAAAGTAATTCCACTGTGGACTAGATTGTTATCAATATGTACAATGTCAAATACTTTTGATTTCATTCAATATTATCACACTGTAGACTAGTCACCCAGTCACTTTAAACAACGTTTTATAATATCATAATGTATATACACAGAAAACTGATAAACTCAGAGGAAAACACTTTGAAATGGCAGGCTTCGAACGTTTGCATTAATGAACTGTCAGTGATCACCCTTTACATGATAGAATACGACACAAAGCAAGCGGGTGAATTTTGAAAACTTTTCTAGAAAATGTAACAATTACTCAAAATGACTTATTCCTCCCTTTTACACAATGTCTCAAACCTGTAGCATGAAAATTAATTCAATATTCTAGATATCACACACTTTTCTACAGCTATTCTTATACCATTTTCCGCCACTTATCTGCGTTCATGTTATTAGGAAGGGACAGTGTATAACACTGTCCCTGTATTAGGGGAAATTAAGCAGAACACTTGAAAATCATTGTGCCAACGTTTTCCGCTTTATTCAGTTAAACTTATTATTCCCATATTTTTGTTTGGATATGTTCCAATTCACCGGCTTCTAATTTCGGTTTAGAGAAAAAGGGTAAGTAAGTTGTAAAACTATCAGATATCATAAACGGTTATGAGGTCTCCTGTTACTATCTCGATTATATAACTGATTCTCGCTCAATAAGTTCAGAGAGCCTCTGTGTTTTGAATTAAGGTTTAATTAATGTCTTTCGGATAAACATACACAAGGATAATATAATATTTGGCATGACCTTTTTTTGTATCAAAAGTAGCACTTTCAACAATAAGGGTAAGTCCATATATTTTGATGCAAATAAGATGTAAAATGTGTTACATTCATGTATACAGTCAAATTGTTTCAACAACAATACACTTATCCATGATAATACCAAGGTAGTGTTATTGCATTATTTACTGCGAATAGACAGATACTCAAATTATTCTTTAAGGTCAATTAGCGCATCTGCGTATTCCGATCAGGATCTGCATTGCGCACACAAATTAGTCATAGAAAGTTTAACCCTTTCCCTCATTTTTTTTGTAACACAGAATTCATTTGTTTCTTATGTGTTGAACCTAAGACAGGTCTTATACTTATTGTCATGCTGGTTTTCAGAGTTACAGCGTCAACATCAATGAAGGTACTTCGCTCATTAGTGCTATCAGCGCTTTGATTTTTCTCACGCCAGTACTCAACACAACAGTCTTTCCAAGCAATTGGCAGAGGTGCAGTGGGTGGCAAATCGTCGGCCTCTCGTACCAAAGTACCGGACTCCTGGAAGCAGACATCGAGCGTGATTAATATAAGTTGGAAGCTTGTTTCGCAATCGATGTAAAATAAATGTAAAATAAATGTAAAATAAATAAATTTAAACTTTAAGCCGAATGGCTTTTGCCAACCGTCGGAAATAATGTGTCCAAGGTCACATTCATTGGTTATCCGCGTTGCTTCTGACTGAGCTACCGGGCCTCGGCTATTAACATACAATACATCTTTTTATAGACGGCTTTGAAAACATCGAGGTAAAAATATGAAGAATCTCCATAAATGGCAGTAGAATGATTGAATACATTTAAAATATTTTGATAAAAGTCGGAAATGCTCAATATGATCAATCACCATTTTAGGATTTCTTTTACAAAAATCAAAATAAACCTTCATATGGGATAGTTTTAGCAGACTGGACTCCGTCGTGATGTAGAGTATGGAGTTCTAACCCTTTACAACATACAACACAGACGACTTTGAAACCATTTAGGCAAAAACCTGGTATAACCTCTTTAAGTATTTGTTTGTTTTATTGGGTTTTTACGCCACTTTCAACATTATTTCAGCTATAGCACGGCGACAGTTCACTTATTCATAATCCCTGGATAACAAACCAGTACCAGGCTAGAAAATAGAAAAGGTGCCTGCACTCCACCATGATCGTAGTGCCGCGACTGGGGATCGAATCCGGGACACCCGGTTTCAAATCCCCGACTCTAACCACTCATAAGTAAATGTATAATTACTGAAATACGTAGGCAGAAGTAGTAAAGATCTCTATAAGTAAAGGTTATTTACTACAAGTGAAAACAATGTGATAAACTTAGAACATTGCTCATTTCGAGCAATTCCTCTTTTTGTGACAATGTTTACAAAATGCGTCTACTGCGGAGGGGTCAACATGCGTCTATTTGTTGGAAAAGGTTAATGATACAGGGTGTTCCCTGTTCGGGCCTTGCCTTGAACGAAGAGAAAAGGTTAATTATACAGGGTGTTCCCTGTTCGGGCCTTGCCTTGAACGAAGAGAAAAGGTTAATTATACAGGGTGTTCCCTGTTCGGGCCTTGCCTTGAGCGATGAGAAAAGGTTAATTATACAGGGTGTTCCCTGTTCGGGCTTTGCCTCGAAAGAAGAGAACAATTTTATTATACAGGGTGTCCCCTGTTCGGGCCTTGCCTTGAACGAAGAGAAAAGGTTAATTATACAGGGTGTTCCCTGTTCGGGCTTTGCCTCGAAAGATGAGAACAATTTAATTATACAGGGTGTCCCCTGTTCGGGCCTTGCCTTGAACGAAGAGAAAAGGTTAATTATACAGGGTATTCCCTGTTCGGGCCTTGCCTTGAACGATGAGAAAAGGTTAATTATACAGGGTGTTCCCTGTTCGGGCTTTGCCTCGAAAGATGAGAACAATTTAATTATACAGGGTGTTCCCTGTTCGGGCCTTGCCTTGAACGAAGAGAAAATGTTAATTATACAGGGTGTCCCCTGTTCGGGCCTTGCCTTGAACGAAGAAAAAAGGTTAATTATACAGGGTGTTCCCTGTTCGGGCCTTGCCTTGAACGAAGAGAAAAGGTTAATTATACAGGGTGTTCCCTGTTCGGGCCTTGTCTTGAACGATGAGAAAAGGTTAATTATACAGGGTGTTCCATGTTCGGGCCTTGTCTTGAACGAAGAGAAAAGATTAATTATACAGGGTGTTCCCTGTTCGGGCCTTGCCTTGAACGATGAGAAAAGGTTAATTATACAGGGTGTTCCCTGTTCGGAGCTTGACTTGATCGAAGAGAAAAGGTTAATTATAAAGGGTGTTCCCTGTTCGGGCCTTGCCTTGAACGAAGAGAAAAGGTTAATTATACAGGGTGTTCCCTGTTTGGGCCTTGCCTTGATCGAAGAGAAAAGGTTAATTATACAGGGTGTTCCCTGTTCGGGCCTTGCCTTGAACGATGAGAAAACGTTAATTATACAGGGTGTCCCTGTTCGGGCCTTGCCTTGATCGAAGAGAAAATGTTAATTATACAGGGTGTTCCCTGTTCGGGCCTTGCCTTGATCGAAGAGAAAAGGTTAATTATACAGGGTGTTCCTTGTTCAGGCCTTGCCTTGATCGATGAGAAAAGGTTAATTATACAGGGTGTTCCCTGTTCGGGCCTTGCCTTGATCGAAGAGAAAAGGTTAATTATACAGGGTGTTCGCTGTTCGGGCCTTGCCTTGATCGAAGAGAAAATGTTAATATAAAGGTGTTCCCTGTTCGGGCCTTGCCTTGATCGATGAGAAAATGTTAATTATACAGGGTGTTGCCTGTTCGGGCCTTGCCTTGATCGAAGAGAAAAGGTTAATTATACAGGGTGTTCCCGGTTCGGACCTTCCATTGATCGATGAGAAAAGGTTAATTATACAGGGTGTTGCCTGTTCCGGCCTTGCCTTGATCGAGGAGAAAAGGTTTATTATACAGGGTGTTGCCTGTTCCGGCCTTGCCTTGATCGAGGAGAAAAGGTTAATTATACAGGGTGTTGCCTGTTCCGGCCTTGCCTTGATCGAGGAGAAAAGGTTTATTATACAGGGTGTTGCCTGTTCCGGCCTTGCCTTGATCGAGGAGAAAAGGTTTATTATACAGGGTGTTCCCTGTTCGGGCCTTGCCTTGATCGAAGAGAAAAGGTTAATTATACAGGGTGTTGCCTGTTCGGACCTTGCCTTGATCGATGAGAAAATGTTAATTATACAGGGTGCTCCCTGTTCGGGCCTTGCCTTGAACGAAGAGAAAAGGTTAATTATACAGGGTGTTCCATGTTCGGGCCTTGCCTTGATCGATGAGAAAATGTTAATTATACAGGGTGTTCCCTGTTCGGGCCTTGCCTTGATCGAAGAGAAAAGGTTAATTATACAGGGTGTTCCCGGTTCCGGCCTTGCCTTGATCGAGGAGAAAAGGTTAATTATACAAGGTGTTCCCTGTTCGGGCCTTGACTTGATCGAAGAGAAAAGGTTAATTATACAGGGTGTTCCCTGTTCGGGCCTTGCCTTAAACGATGAGAAAAGGTTAATTATACAGGGTGTTCCCTGTTCGGGCTTTGCCTTGATCGACGAGAAAAGGTAATTCTTTCCCACATGGACCAGATCTGCAGCAGACGAATTTGAAAACTTTTTAGCAAATATGTTGAAAATCTCTAAAAACAAAAATTAAAAGGGCTTTCTCCGTTTGAGCCTCGACACTCCTCGGTTATTGCTAGACAGTTGAAATCGCCCATTTTGAGCAATGTTCGCTTTTAAAAGCGTAATGTTTTCAAAAGTCCTCTGCTGTAGATGCGTAGAAACGCGTCTATATGTTGGAAAATATTAAACAGTAAAAGACAGGGCGTTACCTGTTCGAGACTTAAACAGGTAACGCCATGTCATGAAGGGGTGCCCAGTAGACAATAAGATAAGATAAGATAAGATAATTGTTTATTAACGTGACCTGTGTGAATTTTCATACACGAATAACACATTTTATACAAATGTTACCACACCCGGCCCATTGGGCCTATAAGTCACCATAAAATATATACATAATATTAACTCATAAAGTCACATGAAATTAGTTGTTTACAAATATACAATGATAACAGTGTGTGGGATTAGACATCGCACTCAATATGCAATGTCTTTTTCACACAGTGAAACACGATCTTCTCAAGGTAGATACTTTACCGGGGTAAAAAGGGGTTACTCCCAAGATAATTTATCTACCATACATAGCTGATCTCCTCCTTAGGTAGCTCTTAACAATGAATTTCGCACATTTACGGGGGTGAGCATTGATCAGAATTTCGTATTTCTTCACCTAGAGCTGGTTCGTGTTAGTTATTCACACATGAATCAAGTTTAACCCTTAACCTCATACTACAATTCTACAGCAGTCGACCTTCAACATATTTTGTCAAAAAATAGGAAATCTCTATAATTGAATGAATAACCTATGACTATATATAAAAGTGGTAAACATTGTGGCAAAAGGAGCAATTTCGTCTTTTTTCACTATGTTTTCAAAAATCGGTCTGCTGCAGAGGCGTCAGAAAGCGTCTATTTGAGGAAAAGAAAGGGTTAATTAAGTGAACTGTCGTCTTCATATATCACTGTAATAAGGTCGAACCTTCTGAACGATGTGAGAAAATATAGATTTCTCTTTGACCAAATGAAAATACTAAGCCTTTACCGTCTGGCTTAGTCTCATATCTCCCAGGAAATGATGGGAAGAGTTAAGCCTGTTTAACATGCAACAAATCCGCAGCAGACGTTTTTGAAAACATAGTGACAAAAACCTGAACAATCTCCATAAAAGATAGCTTAATTGTTAAATAAAGTTGAAAACATTGTGGCTTGGCTAAAGGAGAAATTGTTCATCATGAACAGTTTCTCCATTGGCCACAATGTTTTTAAAAGTCATCTGCTGCTATTGCTTCAAAATGCGTCTGCAGGTGGAGAGGGTTAAACATGGCGTTCTCTGTCTGACCTTTACCAGAAGGTATATGCGAGAAAATCTCTTAGAATTAATGTATAAAGATTAAATAAAGTGAACTCATTATGGCTAAAGGAGAAGTTGCTCATTATGAGCAATTATCTCCTAGAATCGCACAGTGTTTTTTAAAAGTCGTCTGCTGCAGATACGTTAAAATGCCTCCATATGTGGAAACAAGTTCAGGAAAACATGGCGTTCACTGGTGGTGGTCATGGAGTAGTGTCCCTTGGGCAAGACATATTTTGTAACCAAGTGCTGGTTTGTCAATCACACATAAATTGGTTTTACTGGACCCAATCTAAACGTAGGAATATGGAATATCAATCATTTTACGCTTAACCATTTTTGGACATAATCTTTACATTTACATACATGGTATGAAAGCGTCAGAAAATACGCTTTTCAAGACGCTTTTAGAGCAATGATCTGCTAGAATCGCACAGTGTTTTTTAAAAGTCGTCTGCTGCAGATACGTTAAAATGCCTTCATATGTGGAAACAAGTTCAGGAAAACATGGCGTTCACTGGTGGTGGTCATGGAGTAGTGTCCCTTGGGCAAGACATATTTTGTAACCAAGTGCTGGTTTGTCAATCACACATAAATTGGTTTTACTGGACCCAATCTAAACGTAGGAATATGGAATATCAATCATTTTACGCTTAACCATTTTTGGACATAATCTTTACATTTACATACATGGTATGAAAGCGTCAGAAAATACGCTTTTCAAGACGCTTTTAGAGCAATGATCTGCTAGAATCGCACAGTGTTTTTTAAAAGTCGTCTGCTGCAGATACGTTAAAATGCCTTCATATGTGGAAACAAGTTCAGGAAAACATGGCGTTCACTGGTGGTGGTCATGGAGTAGTGTCCCTTGGGCAAGACATATTTTGTAATTTAACGTAGGAATAAGAAATATCAATCATTTTACGCTTTATCATTTTTGGACATAATTTTTACATTTACATACATGGTATGAAAGCGTCAGAAAAGACGCTTTTAGACTCTTTCTGACGCCAGATGGGGGAATTGTATACACATTGTACGGGATATGTTTACCCATATGAACGAAACACCCATTATTAAGAGCCGTTCCGCGAGAAAACCAACACTGTGGACTCTGCGCAAGGTATCACCCGGATTAGCATTAGCATGCCTCGTAACCCGGACAGACAATTTTCGCCTTCTGTGGATTTTCTGTTTCAGGAATCATTACTCTATACCATTAGTATAGGCCCCGGTTTGGGTGTAAACAAACGGGCGCCATTTTATTGACCTAGTTATAATATCTCATTTTCATATAAGGAATGAGCAGCTGAAAATTGAACCGATCACCCATGGTTTAAATGAAGGTTTTTGTGTTCCCTATCATTTGGTAGCATTAAGCGAAAAGTTTAAGCGTAAATAGTTGCACAAATCCTCAAAAACTGATTCGACGGCAAAGCTATATATAAAAAGTCACAAGCTTTACAATACGCCATTGTATAGAGCTTTGTTTTATCACCTGGTCACGTATAAATAAACCATACGTCCGCCACTGATATGAAACTAGACACTCTGGCGACTTTAAAGGAGATTATCTTTGACATTTTAAAAAGGGTATAAGGGTATTGTTCACATATCCGGCCTTAAATTAACAGACTCAGACAGTATATTGACTTTAAAGTATGTGTGTGTGTGGGGGGGGGGGGGGGGGTATTTTTGGAATTTCAATGGGGTATTGTTCATGTTTCCGGCCTTAAATCAATATACGCTGGACAATGTGCCTAGTTTAAAGGGGGATTAATTTTTGGTATTTCAATGGGGCATCGTTCACGTTTCCGGTCTAAAATCAATATACGCTGGACACTGTGGCTACTTTAAAGGAGATTAATTTTGACATTTCAATGGGATATCGTCTGCATATCCGACCTGAAATCAACAGACACAGACAGTATGTCGACTTTAATGGGGATTCTTTTTGAAATTTAAATAGGGTATTGTTCACACAACTGGTGCATGTCTGATGTTCTATCTGATAGTGAAATAACAAGACTAAATATAGACAGTGTGCAAAATATCAGGATATGCGCATCTGTCATTTGAGCTCTGGATGTCCTAGAAGTAAGACGTTAAATTTATTGCTTCGCCATACATGTTTGACTTTGTGCTTCGGCTCGACTATACGACATACACAAGGGATATATTGTGTCGTATGGATGTCACATATACGGTTTCTTGAAACAATGTAGCAAAGGTTCGGTTGTATTTAGATCCGAAGGAACCAACAACAAAATGCCCGCTAGAATATATTGGTAGAAGGCTAGGGACAAATCATTGGTGGTCTTGCCTGAAGAGTGCTGCTGAATACTTGCTCCAATGTTAAAGCTTAATAATTCTAAAAATACCTTATACATATAAATGATTTTAATAATCGACTTCTTATGTCATATACATCTTCAGGACATTGCGCAGCACACATGATTACAAAAAGGCCGCTTGTATGCGTATGAGATATTTTAACTAGATCAACAAAATGGCGCCCGTTTGTTTACACCCAAACCGTCCCCTATGCTACTTATACATCTATCCACCTGAGACGGAATGTGTTGGCCCGGATGAGCCTGCGCAGGCTTTTCTTGGTAGATACAGTACGCAGAGTCCATACATAATGTTGGTTTCTCGTGAAATGGCTCATATTTTTGTTTTGTATTATGCTTACGTAAAAGTTGGTTTTACTGTGCCACCGCTCATTGATTTATTTCGTTGTAATATTGAGATATAGTTTCACGTTTTGTTTGGTTGTTTTTCAACCAGTATTTATTTAGTCATATCTCGGCGTTTCCTGTATAAATGACCAGTATTACCAGTTATAAGCCCATCCGGACACAAGTGTATCAGTTACTACTGGCTTTTCGAAAATAGTTTGTTTGTTTGTTTGAATGATGGTTCACATCGCTTTAAATAGTATACCAGCTATTCTACTTCGGTTTCTTGGTAAATTACCAGTTACCAGTGCTACCGGTATTACTTATCCTGAAACCGATGTATCATTGGTAATGATATCCTAACATCTCAAAGCGCCAAGGACGGTACTCATTACTATTATTTTTAAAGTAGAGTGTATGACCCAATCTCATTAAAAGATCATAAATATTATGTTACCTTTTTTTTTATACCGAACGATTTGGTAAGCGAGAATTTGATTGGCTAACGCAATGGTCAATCTATGACGACGTGTATTGGCCAGTCATCAGATATATGGACGAGCGTACGAAGTTTTGGTCGGGTTTTAATGAGATTGGAATAGACCCAACAGGGGATCGAACCCTTGTCTCCCGTGTTCAGGGCGGTCGCTGTTAACTTTTCAGGGCGGACGCTGTTAACTTTTCAGGGCGGACGCTGTTAACTTTTCAGGGCGGACGCTGTTATCTTTTCAGGGCGGATGCTGTTAACTTTTCAGGGCGGACGCTGTTAACTTTTCAGGGCGGACGCTGTTAACTTTTCAGGGCGGACGCTGTTAACTTTTCAGGGCGGACGCTGTTAACACTACATCACGGAGACGGTCCGATAGTTAAATACTTTCACTGGGTATCAAAAGTAGAATGTACAAATGCTGCTGTTATTTTGTTATTTACGAATGGTAATATACTTGAAAAAAAAAAGCTCCAACAACAATAACTTTTCTGTTTATTTCATGCTTTGACTTAGTCGTAATGCTAACCCGGCAACCCTGAGCGCCAATGCGGGCAGCCATTATTACTACTTTTAAAGTCTTTGGTATGACCCGACCGCGGATTGAACCCGCGACTTCCCGCACGAGGCGGTTGGATAAAGACGGTGTACACAGTGAAAATTATTCACCTGATAAACACACTATTCGAAACAATGATTGAGCAGGACACACTCCACTCGAATTCTCAATAACCCACCTAATGCTTCTTTCAAGACCAACACAAATACCCCCATGTAATAAGAAGCTTTGGCATAACCGGTGCTGGATCCATAGAGTAGTTTAATACAGTGTGTAACATGTAGAGGGCTTGGTGTGAAACGGTTGTAACTAAAATTGGTATTCTTTTACCAAGCTTAATCACCTCGCCATAAAGTCTTTATAAGCGTTAAATCATTATTCTTGGTAAACAATGTAAATTTAGGTGCCATTGCTTGTCATACAGACATACCGAGGGCTTGGCGTGAAACGGTTGTAACTAAAATTGGTCTTTATAAGCGTTAAATCATTTTTCTTTGTAAACAATGTAAATTTAGGTGCCATTGCTTGTTCTGAGCAATGGCACCTAAATTTGCAATGTTTACAAAGGGGTCAAAATTGCCCCTAAACCAGGGTTTTTCAAAATAGGTTTTAAGTTACAACCGTTTCACACCAAGCCCTCGATGTAGAGTCGGGAATAGCCGATCTGCTGGAGTGAGTGACGACACCCAAGTATCGATACTGATTGGTAGCCTCTTACATCACAGTACACATGTGTTATCTTGACAGTTGAGACGAGTACATTTCCTGGTATAAATAGCCCTGTCATACAGACATACCGAGGGCTTGGCGTGAAACGGTTGTAACTAAAATTGGTATTTTTTTTACCAAGGTTAATCACTTCGCCATAAAGTCTTTATAAGCGTTAAATCATTTGTCTTGGTAAACAATGGAAATTTAGGTGCCATTGCTTGTTCTGAGCAATGGCACCTACATTTGCATTGTTTACAAAAGGGTCAAAATTGACCCTAAACCAGGGTTTTCAAAATAGGTTTTGAGTTACAACCGCTTCACGCCAAGCCCTCGATGTGTTATCTTGACAGTTGAGTCGAGTACATTTCCTGGAATAAATAGCCCTGTCATACAGACATAATGTCTACATGTGAATTAACCCTGCCATACGAAATAATGTTCATTATTTCACAAAGCTACACTATGTGTGTGTATACCACGTGACTTTTGACGTCATATTTGCATGGTCAGACAGCACTAATTGCTCTTGAAAAGAATGTAAAAACAATGATAACTTTTTTATTTCTTCACCCTTTTTAATGAAACATGGCGCAGTCTACGCCGCTTACAATGTTCATCTCCGTTTTTTACAGAAGTTTGATTGGTGGTCTAGTTTTTTCAAACACTTCGATGAACCTGTTCTCAAAATCCAGTTTTGATAATGCTCCGGCTCGGCGATATTAATACGTTTTGAGAAAAGGTTCATCGAAATGTTTGAAGAAACTTAACCACTAATGAATCTCCGTTGAAAAACCGGAGATAGGGCTATGTAAGCAGCGTAGACTGCGCCATGTTTCATTAAAAATGATGAAGAAATAAAAAAGTTAGCTTTGTTTTTACTTCTAAACCGAACAAAAACATTTCTGTCCACCGTAGCATTTGTGACTTCAAAGTCACGTGGTATACACACTCTGACACTACAGCTTGTTATATATCAGTGCATGATCCCAATCTGACCTTTTGAACAATGTGAGCAAATATTGAACTCTATTTGACCAAAAGCAAGATTTGAAGCTGTTACCATCCGGCTAAGTCTCTTATTTCCGTTAAGGAAATACGAGAAGTGTAAACCCTTTCACACATGCAACGAATCTGCCGCAGACGACCGTGTGTATGTATATATTTAAATGTGTGGATTTAGAAATGAAATTAAAATAAAACGATTAAATGGAGTTGAACACATTTAGGCAAAGGAGAAATTACTGATCATGAACAATTTTCTCTTATAATTGTCACATTATTTACTAAATAATCGTCTGCTGCAGATGTGCAAAAAATGCGTTTGCAAGTACACATGGGTTAGTGCTCGATGACGTTATATCCGATTCTGACCTTTGCGAATAAATATAGATATGACGTTTGCAAGTACACATGGGTAAGTGCTCGATGAAGTTATATCCGATTCTGACCTTTGCGAATAAATATAGATATGACGTTTGCAAGTACACATGGGTTAGTGCTCGATGAAGTTATATCCGATTCTGGCCTTTGCGAATAAATATAAATATGAAGTTCACATGTACTGCTGTCAAAATGGTGTCATTCGAGAAAATCTAATTAATTTCTATGGAAATACTTTAGATCTACTACAATGCCTTATAGTGATGTCAGATACCTAAATAGAAATATATTTCTGGTGATGCTAACTAATAGTATGCACAATTCCACACCCACAGGGCAATATTTAATTAATTGAAAATGAAGTTAATTTACAAGTATTAAATTATTTTTTATTTATGACAGTTAGTCAGGAGATCCATTCACACTTGCAGACGCATCTTGTATTTTTCCACAATGTTTAACAACTATATTAAATAAAGACCTTTTCATCTATTGAGTTCTTAAATAATTGTGTCTATATGTTTTTGAAGTCGCCTGCTGCACATTCCGTCATAGAGGGATAGATGTATAGAGTAATGATTCCTGAAACAGAAAATCCACAGGAGGCGAAAATGTCTGCCTGCGCGGCATGCATAGGCTGATCCGGGTCGATACTTTTCGCTGAGTCCACATTTGTTGTATGTTGTGGACAAGGGTTTACTTACAACCAAATGTTAATGCCGACCCCGTCGGTTACAAAGACAGCCACAACATTCATAGATATTCAAAATCCGTGGTGTAATTGAACTGCCGCAGTCACATAACTGGTATAATAATAATAATAACAACAAATCAAGACATCTCTTCGAACATGAAAATAACATTCAGTAAGTTAAAATTGCTATTAAAAGGAGAATTCGACGTGATTTTCATCTCGATATTGACACATAACAGTTTGCTGCTAGCAGGTGCGCGTATGTTAACACATTAGACTGTGCGACGTAAAGGTTTGTAGTTATCGCCTTTTGATAACATGAACAAGGTTTATGTCTAGCTAATAGGGACTGTTTGGTCTTCGTAAATAAAACAAAAAAACATAAATGCGAGACAAAATAAAGAAACTGCTCATATTTAAAACATAAGAATATTTATTTCATTTTAGATGTGTCATAACTTAGTGTTTTTAAAGAAATGCAGTTGTAATATGTTCAAGACATTTAAATTTGTTTTTTTCTAATAATAATTTCTCCTCCCATGTCATTTCCGAAAATGTATTACAAATAGAAGTCGCGGGCTTCTGCCCGGCTACTAATAATAATAAAGGCTTTATTTATAGAGGACACTCATTTGACATGGTACATGTATGCAAGTCAATCTTCCATGAGGGCCTCACACATAAACAAAATGGAACGAAACATGAACAAACGTGTGTTACATACGAACTACTCAATGTTACAATTATACATGCGTTTATAAATATAGACTTAAAATTGATATGTCTATTACTGTATCGCAGAACAGCCACATATCTAAATATTGTGCATAGTTTCATGAAATACAATTGTACTACAATTATCATTGCATTAAGATTGGTTTATCCAACGTAAATATTTGGATTTGAAATGCTGAATAGACGTTGAGTTTTGAATATATGAAGGAAGGGAATTCCAAACTGATGAACCGGAAAATATAAACGTATTTCGATAAATTTTCAAGTTAGGTTTTAGTGTATACAACAACATACACAACATCTACATAAATCGACTTCAATAGTATCCAGATATGAAACATCTCTAAAATTTAAAATATGATCATTGAATTGAGTTTTCTGCTATAGATGTGTCAGAAATTGGGAAATCTGACTAACAAATCATGTGTAGGTCATAAATGCGAGAATGATTTTGAGTACCAACAACACAGGGTCTTATTGAGTAATAAGATATGTTTTATTAGAGTTATTGTCCTTGTGATAGGATGAGACTATTTAATCTTCTTTGTGATAGGATAAGACTATGTAATCGTCCTTGTGATAAGATAAGACTATGTTATCGTCCTTGTGATAGGATAATACTTTTTTATCGTCCTTGTGATAGGATTAGACTATGTAGTCGTCCGTGTGATAGGATAAGACTATTTTATCTTATTTGTGATAGGATAAGAGTATTTAATCTTCCTTGTGATAAGATAAGACTATGTAATCTTCCTTGTGATATAATAAGACTATGTAATCGTCCTTGTGATAGGATAAAACTATTGTATCGTCCTTGTGATAGGATAAGACTATGTAATCGTCCGTGTGATAGAATAAGACTATGTAATCGTCCTTGTGATATGATCAGATTACTTAATCTTCCTTGTGATAGGATAAGACTATGTAATCGTCCTTGTGATATGATAATACTATGTAATCTTCCTTGCGATAGGATAATACTATGTAATCGTCCTTGTGATAGGATAAGACTATTTTATCGACCATTTGATAGGATAAGACTACATAATCGTCCTTGTGATAGGATAATACCATGTAATCTTCATTGTGATAGGATGAGACTATTTTATCGTCCTTGTGATAGGATAAGACTATTTAATCTTCCTTGTGATAGGATAAGACTACTTAATCGTCCTTGTGATAGGATAATACTATTTTATCGATCTTGTGATAGGATAAGACTATGTAATCGTCCTTGTGATAGGATAAGACTCTTTAATCTTTCTTGTGATATGATAAGACTATGTAATCGTCCTTGTGATAGGATAAAACTATTGTATCGTCCTTGTGATTGGATGAGACTATTTTATCGTCCTTGTGATAGGATAAGAATATTTTATCGTCCTTGTGATAGGATAAGACTATGTAATCGTCCTTGTGATAGGATTAATACTATGTAATCGTCCTTGTGATAGGATAAGACTATTTAATCTTCCTTGTGATAGGATAAGACTATGTAATCTTCCTTGCGTTAGGATAAGACTATGTAATAGTCCTTGTGATAGAATAAGACTATGTACTCGTCATTTGGATAGGATAAGACTATGTAATCGTCCTTGTGATAGGATAAGACTATGTAATCTTCCTTGCGATAGGATAAGACTATGTAATAGTCCTTGTGCTAGAATAAGACTATGTAATTGTCATTTGGATAGGATAAGACTATGTAATCGTCATTAGGATATAATAAGACTATGTAATCGTCATTAGGATAGGATAAGACTATGTAATCGTCATTTGGATAGGATAAGACTATGTAATCGTCATTTGGATAGGATAAGACTATGTAATCGTCATTAGGATAGGATAAGACTATGTAATCGTCCTTGTGATAGAATATGACTATGTAATCGTCATTTGGATAGGATAAGACTATGTAATCGCCATTAGGAGAGAATAAGACTATGTTATCGTCATTAGGATAGAATAATTATAGGTTATTTAACAGTGTTCTGTACAATACGGATATATATTTGGACGAGTACACAGCTTGGAAAATCATATTGGACGAGCCGCTAGGCGAGTCCAATATGATTTTCCAAGCTGTGTACGAGTCCAAATATATTCCGTATTGTACAGAACACTGTTAAATGATCTTTTTATTCTATACCTCGACTTTTTCCCCAAAATATATTTTGTATTGTGCAGAATAATGTTAAATGACCTTTTTACTTTATACCTTTTTTTCACAGTGTTTTTTGGTTTCTGTTCAATTACAAAGTCATCTATTTCAGAATCGGATAACATTTTAGTTTCAGTGTTACTCCTTGTTTGCAAACGACAATAATGATCCGGTGACAACAGGAGCTTTATCGTAACGCTTTATCTAGAGCGCCTGTCGATTCAGACTTTCATTCGGAACCTTTTCACGTGTTTCGGTCTTTATCATAGGTTTAACATGGGACCTGTGAATCGTACAATACGAAAAAAATACGGGTTATTTTGTACGCGCGTGCGTCCCGATACGGAAATATATTGTACGGTCACATGATTCGAATGAGCGTCTACGAATGGACGTATAAATTAGGTATAGAATAAGACTATGTAATCGTCATTTGGATAGGATAAGACTATGTAATCGTCCTTGTGATAGAATAAGACTATGTAATCGTCATTTGGATAGGATAAGACTATGTAATCGTCCTTGTGATATAATAAGACTATGTAATCGTCATTTGGATAGGATAATACTATGTAATCGTCATTTGGATAGGATAAGACTATGTAATCGTCATTTGGATAGAATAAGACTATGTAATCGTCATTTGGATAGGATAAGGCTATTTAATCTTCCTTGTGATAGGATTAGACTATGTAATAGTCCTTGTGATAGAATAAGACTATGTAATAATCCTTGCGATAGGATAAGACTATGTAATCGTCATTTGGATAGGATAAGACTATGTAATCGTCATAAGGATAGGATAAGACTATGTAATCGTCCTTGTGATAGAATATGACTATGTAATCGTCCTTGTGATAGGATAATACTATGTAATCTTCCTTGCGATAGGATAATACTATGTAATCGTCCTTGTGATAGGATAAGACTATTTTATCGACCTTTTGATTGGATAAGACTACATAATCGTCCTTGTGATAGGATAATACTATGTAATCGTCATTGTGATAGGATGAGACTATTTTATCGTCCTTGTGATAGGATAAGACTATTTAATCTTCCTTGTGATAGGATAAGACTACTTAATCGTCCTTGTGATAGGATAATACTATTTTATCGATCTTGTGATAGGATAAGACTATGTAATCGTCCTTGTGATAGGATAAGACTCTTTAATTTTTCTTGTGATATGATAAGACTATGTAATCGTCCTTGTGATAGGATAAAACTATTGTATCGTCCTTGTGATTGGATGAGACTATTTTATCGTCCTTGTGATAGGATAAGAATATTTTATCGTCCTTGTGATAGGAAAATACTATGTAATCGTCCTTGTGATAGGATTAATACTATGTAATCGTCCTTGTGATAGGATAAGACTATTTAATCTTCCTTGTGATAGGATAAGACTATGTAATCTTCCTTGCGTTAGGATAAGACTATGTTATAGTCCTTGTGATAGAATAAGACTATGTACTCGTCATTTGGATAGGATAAGACTATGTAAATCGTCCTTGTGATAGGATAAGACTATGTAATCTTCCTTGCGATAGGATAAGACTATGTAATAGTCCTTGTGCTAGAATAAGACTATGTAATCGTCATTTGGATAGGATAAGACTATGTAATCGTCACTAGTATAGAATAAGACTATGTAATCGTCATTAGGATAGGATAAGACTATGTAATCGTCATTTGGATAGGATAAGACTATGTAATCGTCATTTGGATAGGATAAGACTATGTAATCGTCATTAGGATAGGATAAGACTATGTAATCGTCCTTGTGATAGAATATGACTATGTAATCGTCATTTGGATAGGATAAGACTATGTTATCGTCATTAGGATAGGATAAGACTATGTAATCGCCATTAGGAGAGAATAAGACTATGTTATCGTCATTAGGATAGAATAAGACTATGTAATCGTCATTTGGATAGGATAAGACTATGTAATCGTCCTTGTGATAGAATAAGACTATGTAATCGTCATTTGGATAGGATAAGACTATGTAATCGTCCTTGTGATAGAATAAGACTATGTAATCGTCATTAGGATAGAATAAGACTATGTAATCGTCATTTGGATAGGATAAGACTATGTAATCGTCATTTGGATAGGATAATACTATGTTATCGTCATTTGGATAGGATAAGACTATGTAATCGTCATTTGGATAGAATAAGACTATGTAATCGTCATTTGGATAGGATAAGGCTATTTAATCTTCCTTGTGATAGGATAAGACTATGTAATAGTCCTTGTGATAGAATAAGACTATGTAATAATCCTTGCGATAGGATAAGACTATGTTATCGTCATTTGGATAGGATAAGACTATGTAATCGTCATTAGGATAGGATAAGACTATGTAATCGTCCTTGTGATAGAATAAGACTATGTAATCGTCAGTTGGATAAGATAAGACTATGTAATCGTCATTTGGATAGGATAAGACTATGTAATCGTCATTAGGATATAATAAGACTATGTAATCGTCATTTGGATAGGATAAGACTATGTAATCGTCATTAGGATAGGATAAGACTATGTAATCGTCATTTGGATAGGATAAGACTATGTAATCGTCATTTGGATAGGATAAGACTATGTAATCGTCCTTGTGATAGAATATGACTATGTAATCGTCATTAGGATAGGATAAGACTATGTAATCGTCATTTGGATAGGATAAGACTATGTAATCGTCATTAGGATAGAATAAGACTATGTAATCGTCCTTGTGATAGAATAAGACTATGTAATCGTCATTTGGATAGGATAAGACTATGTAATCGTCATTTGGATAGGATAAGACTATGTAATCGTCATTAGGATAGAATAAGACTATGTAATCGTCATTAGGATAGAATAAGACTATGTAATCGTCATTTGGATAGGATAAGACTATGTAATCGTCATTAGGATAGGATAAGACTATGCAATTGTCATTTGGATAGGATAAGACTATGTAATCGTCCTTGTGATAGAATAAGACTATGTAATCGTCATTTGGATAGGATAAGACTATGTTATCGTCCTTGTGATAGGATACTATTTAATATTCGTCCTATGTTTTTCGGTGTTTTTGGTGTTTAATCCTTTTCCACCTATATACGCTTTGTGATGCATTTGCAGCAGACGACTTTTGAAAACAACGTGTCAAAATGGAAATTATTCATCATGAGCAATTTTCTACTTTTGTCACAATGTTTTCAACTTTATTTAACAATTAAACTATCTTTTATGGAGATTGTGTAGGTTTTGTGACACTTTGTATGTGGAAAAGGGGTAAAATAATGATTTGAATGAATGTTTGAGTACCGCACCAATAGGGTTTTAGACAGTAACAAGACAGGTATTGATTGAAAAGCACCATTTTAATCTTCTTTATCGAATCCATATATATATACACACAGTTCAACCTGTGTTTAAAGACCACACATGGAAAGAAAACATTCTGGTCTTAGTTCACAGGTGGTCGTTAATAACAGGGTCGTTTATGCAGAAAATGATTAATTGGGAAATTACCACAGGTTTGACTGTATATATTTATATAAGATTCTTAATTCGTGTTCGTAAATACTCATCATATTCCCATAAACCTATGGTGTTGGTACTCAAAACAAGGATTTACAGTGAGATGAACCTATTGAGTACCCACTACATACAGGTATAATTCAGGAATGAGAGAGATATTAATGGTAAAATACCATTTTTGATCCGCCATATCGAAGCGTATGGACTCCTTAGGGATACTCTATACGAACAGGCTAGGGTCGTGAGTGATGCGATGGGAAAACCCGGCATTCGATATCATATAAACGTAGGGAAAACATATCGAACGATTTATATGTGTAAGGCTATTCGTTCGTTCTCACTTTATTTAGTAATATAGATTTTTATTTGGGTGGAGTTCGTTATTATTATGAGGTTATGTTATGCACGTTTGATAGGTAAGTTTGCTTTTGTTCTTTTTACCCTTTCCCTCGTACGACAATTCTGCAGCAGATGACTTTGAACATATTTTGTCAAAAAATAGAAAAATCTCTATAATTGAATGGATAACTTATGACTAAAAATGGAAATCATTGTGGCAAAAGGAGACATTGCTCGTTTTGAGCAGTTTCTTCTTTTGTGACTATGTTTTCAAAAAGCCGTCTGCTGCAGAGGCGTCAGAAAGCTTCTATACGTGGAAAAGGATTAAACATTTCCCCCTCTCTTCAAGTAATCGTTTTCTGCGGTGTGTATACATATTTTTAATGCAAGGATTCTGTTTTAGGTTTGGTGTTATCTATTTTGTGATACCGGTTTTTTTTCTAGGTACTGAAGATTGTAAAACAATTGATTGATTGATTTAGGGTTTAACGCGGTTTTACGCGGTTTTACGCGGTTTTACGCGGTTTCACGCGGTTTAACGCGGTTTCACGCGGTTTAACGCAGTTTTCAACGTTATTTCAGTAATATTACGGCGACCAGCTCACATACTGTATTATACCTGGCTTTCTTGCATCAGTATACCATATATCCCACATAGACTATTTATCCCGTTGGTGGAAAAACGAATGACACTAGTCACAGTGACTGTTATCAATCACCGGGAAGAAGGAATGGCCGAGCCGGGGTTCGAACGAACGAATCCTGAATTAATAGCCCTCGTCATTTTCAACTGAGTAATCGTAGCTTGACTGTACGACATTGTGATAAAGTTGAAGAGAAAGATTGGATTATATAATTTTTGTAACATCGACACATCTTAGCTTGTTAATTAACCCTTTCCCTCATATAGATGCTTTATGACGCCTCTGCAGCAGACGGCTATTTGAAAACATAGTGACAAAAGAAGAAATTGCACAAAACGTGCAATTTCTCCTTTTGCCACGATGTTTTCCAGTTTTAAACATAGGTTATCCATTTAATTATAGAGATTTTTTATTTTTTCACAAAATACGTTCAGAGTCGTCTGCTGCAGAATTGTCGTATGAGGGAAAGGGTTAAAGATAAAGATTGGATTATATAGTTTTTGTAACATTGACAACATATTAGCTCGTTAAACGAGACCCGGTAGCTCAGGGGGTAGCGACACGGGCTTGTCAATCCAAGGGTTATGAGTTCGACCCCAGATCGGCTAAAAAATGGGTAATGCGACGAGTGTCACAGTTAAGATCAAAGTATGTCTGTTCGGCATGCGCAGGTTGATCTAGATCTACACATATGTTGGTTCTCCTGTTGGAGGGTTCGAATGGTCACGAACCTGCCTTTATACTAAACTATATAGACGCTTTCTGACGCCTCTGCAGCAGACGGCTTTTTGAAAACATAGTGACAAAAGAAGAAATTGCTCGTAACGAGCAATTTCTCCTTTTGCCACAATGTTTTCCACTTTTTGTCATAGGTTATCCATTTAATTAAAGAGATTTTCTATGTTTTGACAAAATATGCTCAAAGTCGTCTGCTGCAGAATTGTCGTATGATGGAAAGGGTTAACCACGTGTCACATACAAACGTATTTTGACGCATCTGCTGCACACGACCTTTGAAAACGTAATCCCAAAGAGTGGAAATTGCTCCTTTTAATCCTTTCCCTCATACGGCAATTCTGCAGCAGACGACTTTGAACGTATTTTGTCAAAACATAGAAAATCTCCATAATTGAATGGAATAACCTATGACTAATAGTGGAAAACATTGTGGCAAAAGGAGAAATTGCACGTTTTGTTTTGTGCAATTTCTTATTTTGTCACTATGTCACTGCTGCAGAGGCGTCCGAAAGCGTTTATATGAGGGAAAGGGTTAAAAGCAATTTCTTCTTTTACTCCAATAGTTTCAACTTTCATCAATAGTTATCATTATCATCCACAATACTTTTTCAATATTTTAGTTAAGATGATTTCAAATTGTCTGCTACAGATGTATTGTAGTGTGGAAATGATTCAATTAATTGCAATAATGATTCGATTGCATGACTTGTATATATATGTAGATGTGCCTTGTCCATTAGAGAAGAGAAAAGAGAGAGAGAGAGAGATGAGAGAGAAGAGAGAGAGAGAGAGAGAGAGAGAGAGAGAGAGAGAGAGAGAAGAGAGAGAGAGAGAGAGAGATGAGAGAGAGAGAGAGAGAGAGAGAGAGAGAGAGATAGAGAGAGAGTGAGAGTGAGAGAGAGAGAGAGAGAGAGAGAGAGAGAGAGAGATGAGAGAGAGAGAGAGAGGAGAGAGAGAGAGAGAGAGCGGAGAGCGAGAGAGCGAGAGAGAGAGAGAGAGATAGAGATAGAGAGAGATAGAGAGAAAGAGACACAGAGACACAGACACAGACAGACAGACATACAGACATACAGACGGACAGACAGACAGACAGACTTAACCCGTATATTCTTTCAGCCTAATAATTTGATGCGACTATCTTACATATTTTATTTTGTGAATTATATCCAATCAGCGCGTTTGCCGTGAGTCTAAAAACTTCCGGGAAAAATGCCCTGCTAAATTTGAACAAACACTTGAAATCTTCTAAATAAAACAATTTCAAAAAAAGATGCTATCTCATAACTTTGCTCGTTATAAATTAAAGAAGTTGGCAAGAATGTCAAACATTCGCAGTTTTTGAAACAAAGACATACGACTTTTCGGAGTCACAGACTGATCTTGATCTATACTGTTCGAAAAAGCCAACTTGGACTTTTCGTCATGCACTGGCTCCTATTTCTTATACTTTTGCATTTCCTTCTTGATGGAGAGAGAGGAAGCGACTATTGATTGTATCCGTAAGACCCTTTCCCACATACAAATAAATCTTCTGCAGCCGAAAAATATCTAAGGTAAGCATACGGAAACTCTCTATCTATGAACGTGTTACTGTAGATATTGAATTTGAGTTGGAAAACATTGTGACAAAGGGACAAAATGCACATTATGAGTAATTTCTCATTTTGCTACAATGTTTCGAAAAGTCGACTGTTGCATATCAGTCACAGAGCTCCAGATAAGGAGCATTTTTCATGTTCTAAACTCCTTATTTGACATTCAAACCCTATGTTGTGGGTACTCAAAAGAATCGTCTCTTTTGAGTACCCACAACATAGGATTTTGTTGAGTTTTAAGAGAAATATTGTGGGGAAAAGACCTGTTCACTCCTCCCTCTTATCTAGTCCTCTGTCGGAGACAAACGTTCGTCTCAGTTTGCATGGGAAAGGGTTAGAAATGGCTGATTTTACCCGCAGCTATGATGTAGCGGGAGAATGATTCTCGCAGCGATCTTTTATAGATTTTCATCATAGACAATACCTATGATGTTAAAAGGTTGCCATGGTTACCCGTTTATTCCCCCCCCCTTTCCTTTGAAGTGTTACTCTTATGAAATACTGCTGGAAAAAAAAAAGTTTCTTTTTTCGCCAGTTAATATGCTAGAAGTATTTAATTCTAAATAATAGTGTTTATTGATGAATTAAATGTTTTGGTTTACAAATAAATGTTTATTGATGACTTAAATGTTTTGGTTTACAAATACATGTTTATTGATGACTTAAATGTTTTGGTTTACAAATAAATGTTTATTGATGACTTAAATCATTTGGTTTACAAATAAATGTTTATTGATGACCTAAATGTTTTGGTTTACAAATAAATGTTTATTGATGACCTAAATGTTTTGGTTTACAAATAAATGTTTATTGATGACCTAAATGTTTTGGTTTACAAATAAATGTTTATTGATGACCTAAATGTTTTGGTTTACACATAAATGTTTATTGATGACCTAAATGTTTTGGTTTACAAATAAATGTTTATTGATGACCTAAATGTTTTAGTTTACAAATAAATGTATTCGATCGTTTTAACTGCCTCGAGGGTGAGGTGCTAGAGCGTCCGCCTCGGCTGCGTGAGGACGCGTGTTCAATCCTCTACCGAGTCATTCTAACAACTTAAAACAGTGGTAGCGATGGTTTTACCTCCTTGTCGCCCAGGAGAGTGCCGTTATAATTACGATTGATTCTCGCCAATCTCATTAAAATCATCTCCTATTAACGCTACACGTGGTCAGATCGTGTACTTTAGTCAGATTGGATTCTCGCTGGCGTCAGGATAAATGGACCACTAGCGCTGGCTTCTTACCCAGGAAACTCTGTGATATAACTGACATACTGTTGAAAGCGGCGTAAAAACGCAAAATGCGAGTGTTATATCCACGTATTGTAAACAGGTGTTTGGGTTTCATATTGTCTAAACCCTTTCCCTCATATAGACGCTTTCTGACGCCTCTGCAGCAGACGGCTTTTTGAAAAAACATGGCGACAAAAGAAGAAATTGCTCAAAACGAGCAATTTCTCCCTTTTGTCACCATGTTTTTTTTAAGTTTATTCAATTATTGTTCTTTCATTTTAAAGGGAGTTTCCAAATGTGTTCGGGTATGCTTTCAAAGTCGTCTGCTGTAGAGTTGTTGCGTGTGGGAGATGTTGATTACAAGGTGTATTGCTTTATGTGATTAAAATTGAGTGCTAGCTAATGTTAAACAGGGAATTAATAACCCTTAATGATGAGACAGACATGTGTATCTAAGCCACAATTGGACCCACGTGTAATCGAAATTATATGACGCATCTTGAACAGATGGACTTTAAAAACAGTGTGGCGAAAGGAGAACAAGCTCATATTGATTAAATCTGCTGAGAGTGTTTGGCAATATTTACTAAGAATTAATAGCATAATTATACGGTTGTTTTATGGAATGCATTTTAATCCTTTCCTACATTTATATATACGAATTCTACCTTCTCTGCAGCAGACGACTTTTGAAAAAAAACATTGTGGAAAATGGAGACATTGCTCATGATGATCAATTTCCCCATTTGCCGCACCGTCTTCAACTCTCATCAATACTTATACTTTTATTTATAGAAATGTTGGCAATGTTTGCCCCATATACATGTACCTTCAAAGTCGTCTGCTGCTGATGTGTTGTATGTGGTGAAGGGTTAACCGTTTCCACATGCAAACGCATTTAGATGCACTTAGAGTAGGATAGTTTGAAGATATGGAGATGAAAGGCGAAATTCCTCATCAATAATATTTACAGAGGTCCAGATAAGGAGGGATATTCAGCTCTTTTTCCCCACAATATCTCTCTTATTATTAAAGCAAACCCTATGTTGTGGGTACTCAAAAGAATCGTCTCACTGAGACGATTCTTTTGAGTACCCACAATATAGGGTTTAAGGATCAAATAAGGATTTCAGAACATGGAAAACGCCCCTTATCTAGAGCCCTGAATACTATAACACGGAATGAACCCTTCCTCTCAAACAAAGCATATAATTTATATGAAGGAAAGGGTTAATGTGTTTATGAAACAGCAACCAGGGTCTGCAAAACATGCTGACCCTGTGTGCTTGCCTGACGCAGGACGTTGTGTAGCCTTTTAATCCAGAGAGAAAGAGTTTTAATCCCAGCTCGGTCATTCATTATTTCCGATTATTGACAAACAACGCTGTGACTGCCGTCAGTCGATTTCCACCCATAAACTTAAACTAATCTATATCTGATTGATTGATTGATTGGGATTTAATGCCGTTTTAAACATTTGTTTCCACCTACTCATGTGTTCCTGGTTATATCACACACGTGTATTCTCCACACAGCAGTCTTTCCAAGCAACTGACTACTTTTCCATATAGACTTTTAGCCCATTGGTGGAAGAGGAATGACGCTTGTCACAGTGTATTTTGTCAAACGTTGGCCGTGTTGGGGTTCGAAATATGAACTCTTGGATTGACTGAGCTTCCGAGGCTCGACCCAGTCTACATTTAAAGCGACTGAACTCCAGATACCCAACTGTCGAAACAAAATAAAATTTCCAATTTTAAGAAAATAAGTGTTATTTTTGTATTTGGGGCATTAAAATATGATAACTGACATATTACATACCCCTATAATCGGTGAGATTTTCTTGTTTTCGATACTTTTTCCATCGCAAATTCTACCCTGTCAGTAACGGGGTAAGTATTTTTAAATAGGAAACCCCTTCATCGGGACAATTGAAAACGACTCAAGTTCACTTTATTGATAAAACACGATACATTTTCTACCCTGGTTTTACTTGGATAACATAAAGAATAACATTTAGGGCGAATTCGATTTTTTTTCCTTGGGAAAAAATGCTGTATGTATAACTGGTTCGAGAAATTCAGGAAAGGATGGTAGCGTGATATAGCAACACTGGTATGATGGACAAACTGTTGAAAATGGTACAACGTTCCACTCAACCCACCGTTTGTTGTTGAACCATGCGTTGTTCAAAAGTCATCAATTACGCATCTGAACGATATCAGATATCTTTGAAAACAACGAACAAACAAATAGAACTATGAGAAGCCAGTGCGTCATGCGATGTCTGCGATATTTAGACGAGAGCCTGCCGATAATGCTATTGTTACACAAACAAATGCCAGCAATACACCTTCGGTCACGTGACACGCCATTTGATCAGACAACTCTTAAATGTCCATGATAAATGGACGTGATATATGTAGAGGATAATGTATTGCTTTGGTATAATATGCAGATATCATTTTTTGCCCAAAGAAATCTAACATAACCATGATCATTACACGTGTGTGTCTGTGCGTCTCTGCTAAAGCTTTCAAATATATATATGAGCCGTTCCAACATTGTGGACAACGTAAAGTATCGACCAGGATCAGCCACGGACACGTTTCGCTTCATGTGGATTTTCTGTTTCAGGAGTCATTACTCTATACCATAAAAAACCACTGAGACGAAATGTGTCGGCCTGGATTAGCCTGTGCGGACTGCGCATGCTGATATGGGTCGATACCTTACGCAGAGTTCATAATGTTTATTTTCTCGTGGAACGGCTCATTATTGGTTTAGTCAATCTGGTTTCATATTTGTATAGTCGGTGTCTTGGTTTTTGTCCTGATGGCGAACAGTGAAGACCCTGATCATACCGTGTCGAGGCACAGGTTGCTCCAGCTCTTCACTTGTTAGTAATACTAACGGGGGTCATTTTCCCATGGTGCGTTTCTAATGGAAACGTTATAATGTATTGGTGGACGTAAATAGGATGGATCGTGTATACAAACGACAGAAATAAACATATGTGACACAATTGATTTCGTGACGGCAGTCTGCCTGCGTACATACTTTGCGGAACATCGACCGACCCTTTCTTTGGCGTTTGAGGAATCCACTGTGGTCGAGTGGTTAGCGTCGGGGATTTCGGAACCGGGTGTCCCGGGTTCGATCCCCAGTCGCGGCACTACGGTCAAGGTGGAGTGCCCTTGGGCAAGGCACATTTCCTAGCCTAGTAAGTACTGGTTTGTTTACCCAGGGATCATGAATAAGTGAACTGTCGCCGTGATATAACTGAAATAATGTTGAAAGCGGCGTAAAATCCCAATAAATAAATAAATTCTTTGGCGTTTGTGGCGAAAAGCAAGTCTTGTTGCGTATAAGCGGCGACGAAAGAAGATTTCTCTAACAATATCGACTCATTACATTTATGAAAGCGAGTTTAAGAAACGACAGCTCTGCGAAGGAGAATGGAAAGAAAAGTGTGTTTCATACCATATATTTGCAATCATCAGGGTCGTAGCTTTGCATTAATCAATGTGTAGGCCGTCTCGTGAGAAAATAAATCAACTTTGTGGACTCTGCGTTAAGTATCGACCCGGATCAGCCTAAGCATGCCGCACAGGCCTACCCGGATAGACACTTTTCGCCTCATGTGGATTTTGTGTTTCAGGAATCACTACTCTATACCCCTATCCCCCTAAGACGGAATGTGTCGGCCTCGATACATTACGCAGATGTCTATCGCCGCAGCTGCATTTTTGGGTATTTTGAGAAAAAATGTGTAGGCACGTGCCTTCAGTGCCTAAAGGAAGCTACGCCCTTGATCATTACAGGCACACTTTACAGGGTTTGCACTGTTTGTTATCAAATAAAATACACACTTCCAATAGTGATTAATTGATTTAGGTATAAGGCCGTTTTCAACAAAACAAATCCGTCATATCACGGCGGCCAGTTCACTTACTCATGCGTTTCATGGCTTTCTCACACCAGTAATCCACACAACATACTTGCTGCTTTTCCACATAGACTGTTAGCCCAAGACGAATGTCGCTTGTCACAGTGAATGTTGACGCATGTCGGTAAGAATGTTTGCCGAGTGTGGGAGGTGGCTTGTTCGATCCCTCGGTCATAACAAAGACTTGAACAATTGTTGGCACTTAAGCATGACGACTGACGTACTAATAGCAGGATATATGGACCAGTAGTACTGAAAATGAAAAAAATACGAAGGAAACGCCGTAATATAACTGAACAAATGTTGAAAGCGGCATTTAACCATCCTCGGTACCCAGGCTATTCATAAAATATATGATACCCTGGGCAAATTGGCTAGCGAAATGTCGTAAATCATGCGCCACGATTTCCTCTGTAACAACACTGTAATTTTAGTATCGCAAAAGGTTTGTGTCATGCGGCCAATCAAAAGGCTGCATTTCACCTGATAAATTATTCATGAGTACGAGATTTGAACAGCCAATTTGCCCAGGGTATCATATATTTTATGAATAGCCTGGGTACCGAGGATGCATTTAACACAATGCAAACAAACATGCTTAGCCACCGTACCTGTAGTTTGGCTCTTTGTTATGTAACCATCGTTTCGTGGATTCATCGTCAAACTGATCTTGATTTTCATGTTTCAGGTCGTTCGATATACAATGTTGAACACATTGTTTGTTCAACCCTGTTCCATAAATACATGTAGACGCTTTCTAGAGCTTCTTCAGCAGTCGGCTTTTGAAAAGACTTTGGCAAAAGAAGAAATTGTTTATAATGAGCAATTTCACCTTTTGTCACAATGTTTTCATCTCTATTCAATTATAACACTTTCATTTAAAGAGAGTTTCAATATATTAATACATAGACATTTATGTTGTTATTGTCTTTTTTTTGCATATTTGTTGTATATGGGAAAGGGTTAAACTTACCCCTTTCCCACATACAACAAATTTGCAGCAGAAAACTGTGAAAACATAGTGACAAAAACCTGAAAAAATCTCCATAAAAGATAGCTTAATTGTTAAATAAAGTTGAAAACATTGTGGCCAAAGGAGAAATTGCTCATCATGTTTTTAAAAGTCGTCTGCTGCTATTGCGTCAAAATAAGTCTGCAGGCGGGAAAGGGTCAAATCGGAGCACACAGTACAAGGATGATAATGCCAGACTGCGCATGTCTGTTCCCTGTCAACACGTGCGTTCAGTTTGGGATCTGTGGTTTGCTTTGGAATTCAAATAATTTTCACTCATGTATACTTGGCACGTGAAATGAGTGTCTAGGCAGGCGAGCGATGTTTAACCCTTTCCCTCATACGACAATTCTGCAGCAGACGACTTTGAACGTATTTTGTCAAAACATCTCTATAATTGAATGGAATTTGTGCAATTTCTTCTTTTGTCACTATGTTTTCAAAAAGCCGTCTGCTGCAGAGGCGTCGGAAAGCGTCTATATGAGGGAAAGGGTTAACATTTGCAATGAGGAGATAGTTATGATAGTCGGATTTTTATTAGTCGACAGCATTTTACTGATCCTGACCTCTGACCAAATATATAATATATCATTTTAATGTATTATGCGACAAAGTTAACCCGGTCCTGACCTTTGTGAAAATATATCATATTTATTTATAAAGTTTTACCAGACAGTAATCTGTGTGCAATATATATATACTAGTTTATAGAGAATACCATGTTGCAGAAGAAATACATGTCAAGGGCTTGGCGTGAAACGGTTGTAACTAAAAACCTATTTACAAAAACCCTGGTTTAGGGGCAATTTTGACCCCTTTGTAAACAATGCAGATTCAGATGCCATTGCTCAGAACGAGCAATGGCACCTAAATTTACATTGTTTACTAAGAAAAAATGATTTAACGCTTATAAAGACTTTATGGCGAGGTGATTAACCTTGGTAAAAAAAATACCAATTTTAGTTACAACCGTTTCACGCCAAGCCCTCGATGTGTTAGTATTATACAACGAGGGGCATGGTCAATTGATATATCGCAACATAACTTTCCTTTTATAATATACCATGTATAATTTTAAATGTTATCCAAGTAAAACCAGGGTAGAAAATGTATAGTTTTTTATCAATAAAGTGAACTTGAGTCGTTTTCAATTGTCCCGATGAAGGGGTTTCCTATTTAAAAATACTTACCCCGTTACTGACAGGGTAGAATTTGCGATGGAAAAAGTATCGAAAACAAGAAAATCTCACCGATTATAGGGGTATGTAATATGTCAGTTATCCTATTTTAATGCCCCAAATTTCAAAAATAACACTTATTTCCTTAAAATTCGAAATTTTATTTTTTTTCGACAGTTGGGTATCTGGAGTTCAGTCGCTTTATTAAGAAAGAATAAAGAGAAAAAGTGAAAATTTCTAAATATTAAATAAAATCAAAGCGCCGAAGGCACTGTAGTGGCGATCGTGTAGAAAATCCTGCAAAGTAACAGGCAGTATCTCGGAGTACATGTATCCACATGCATATATTAAAATCAACAGTACCACGATCATCATAATATATCACCTTCTAACACCTTGGTGATGACATAGTAGTTAATGGGTCCAGAAAACGTAAATGAATTGAAAGCTGTTGATTCTTACAAGCAAAATGTCTCAACAAACCCCTAAACAGTTGACAATGTTCGGGTCGGAGAAGTCAGTCCTATCAAACAGTACTCATTTTGAAATTTGACCTCTACGAGTTACTTTAACATTTGAGGTGAAGGCCTGAATTTTGTGCAAAATGGTTATCAAACAGTCAATAAACAACAGGCTATAGAACAACAACCCTTTCCAACAATCAACACATTTGCAAAGGAAGAGCTGTTCCTGATAAATTGAGTGTAGCATTTTATTCTATAATGTGTTTCCTGGCTTTCTCACACCAGTACTGAATACTCCAAAAAAACATTTTTTTCCGAGCAACTGGCTGCTTTACCACAAAAACTGTTAGCCCATTGGTGGAAGACGAATGCCGCTTGTCACAGTGACCTTTGTCAAACGTCGGCTGTGCAATGGTTCGAACTTATAACCCCTGGGTTGGGTTAGGAGTGCTCCAGTTAGAGATCAGACAAATACTATCAAACTCAATTTCACTAATTAAGGGGATATAGCTCTGGCATAACTGGAGAAAGTTGACTTGAAAGTGAGTCTGTCCCTGAAATTATTCTCATATACAGTCAAATCTGTGCTTAAGTCAGGCTTTATTTAGCAATATCCTGTCTATAGCAATCATGTTTTTTATTTCCCAATTACTCATTTTCTGCACAAATGACCCTGTAATTAACCCTTTTCCACATACAGATGCTTTTTGACGTCTCTGCAGCAGACAATTTTTGAAAACGAGATTTCTTTTTCTTTTGCTAAAATGTTTTCAATTATATTTAGTAATTACCTACATTAAAGAGCTTTTCCGTGTTTTTGCCTGGATATTCCCAAAGTCATCTACTGCAGATGTGTTGTATGTGGGAAAGGGTTAAAGACCACCTGATTGTTCTCTTCCCATGGATGGTCTTTAAAAACAGGTTTGCTCAAGTAAGAAAGAAACATGTTCGTCTAACTTCTCATTCTTAAACCTCCCTCACATACAGACGTTATCCTGTTTATTACTTTTGTTAGAAGGTTTGTTGTAGGAGAATTCCGGCACAAGCAGGTGATGCCTGCTTTTTCTTCTCAAACGTATGGGCCGAGCATATATTGTCATGATCTTAAAGGAAGCAAGATCAAGATTTACTATTAGTTATTTTCAATTATATAAACTATTTCAAGAAAAAACATCTCAGCAACTCTATATTACTTCCGATTATATCAACATATTTTCGATTTATCTCCAATTCGGTTACAAAATATAACTTAATAGTAGGATTTTACTTCGAAAAGTGTTAAATAAATGTATTTGTACTATATTCAACATAGAATTTAAGAATAATGTAATGATTTCTTAATTACTTCCAATTATATCAAAATTCCATTCACGCTCTATTTACAATGGAGGTTGTTTTGCCAACCAAACGTCGGGTGATCTAACGGGCACCTGCTTACAACGTTACTCCTCAATGGGCGGTATGTCTCGCGCAATAATATTTTCTGTCTCCAGACACGAAGAAGGCTAATGTTTACATTTTATATCTCAATTACATGTTAGTTCGATAGTTCTAAAATCTTAGTATCAATTTTGTACCAGAAAAGCACTGACATTATTATTGTTAACCATGTCTCTGCAGAGATGATGGAACTATTTGGCGGTAAACTTTTTAATTAAGGATTTCTGACGTACTGCCGAAATCTCCCTATATATTGTTCTTCTTGTGTCATAGTACAGTGGCTATTGTTACCACAATCGCCACACAAAATAACATAATTTACACATAAACTAAAATTTATGATTGATGTGTGAACCAAGCCCAACTACCACATTTTGAATGACGTCAAAGCATATTTCAATGACGTCACATCATGGTTCAGTGACGTACCATTACCATATTCAAATACGGAAATTTAATCCGTCGTGTTTCAACTGCGCATGACCATCTGCATGTATTTGCGTCGGAAAATGTGCAGATATATAATAATAAGCATTACCGGACAGAAATAACCTGATCATAACCATGACTCATGGATGTATGTGTATATGATGTAAATGTTTCTATTTAAAATTAGCCACACCCTGACCTTTATATGTGGGCTATGCTTCAGGCAGATCTCTAGATACGAGGCATTTCATGTTCTAAATTCCTACTGAGCACCGCCATTTAATAGTATTATGCCGTATCACCTGGGCTCGTCAGTTGCGCAAGGATATACTTATATCACTATTGCAGAATCCACCGTGTTCCAATGGTTATCATAGGGTATGGAGGTTTGGGTTCATGTCCAGGGTTCGATTCTTTCTCGCGGTGGTCATGATCATGATCGTGTGCCCTTTGACAAGCCTTGTCCTGATTGGTCAACAAGGGTTGTGAATAAGTGCATTCTAGTCGTGATATAATTGAAACATTGTTGAGTATTGCGGTAAAGCCAAAGGAAGCTTATCTAAGTGATTTAGGTTCTACATTTTTCTCGACATAATTAACCTTTCACTTGATTTAGCGCCAATACATAACATAATATACTGACCCCCTGGTCGGGTCGAAGATTTAGAGCTGGGTTACATTGGCACCCACCGTAAATAACCCGCAGTGGTGCGAGATAGGGTAGTAGTTGTTGTAAATTGAATGGTTCGATGACGAATCTTCACATGGAGGTGGAGTATGTAGCTATGTGTTTGTATAAGGGGATACTTATACTTCCTTGCTATAGAGCTAGGTAGAGTGTTCACCTACGGGACAAGAGGTCCCCAAATTGAATGGTTCGAAAACAAATGTTCACATGGAGGTGGAGTATGTAGTATATTGGTCTGTCCCATAGCCAGACACTATGTAGCTATGTGTTTGTATAAGGGGATACTTATACTTCCTTGCTATAGAGCTAGGTAGACTGTTCGCCTACGGGACAAGAGGTCTCCAAATTGAATGGTTCAAGGGCGAATCTTCACATGGAGGTGAAGTATGTAGTATAGTTGTCTGTCCCATAGACATGCACTATGTAGCTATGTGTTTGTATAAGAGGATACTTATACTTCCTTGCTATATAGCTTGGTAGAGTGTTCGCCTATGGGACAAGAGTTCCCCAGTTCGAGCCCTGGTCGGGTCGAAGGGTTTGAGCTGGGTTACATTCATATCTTAGCGGAATGTAAATGTTCGCGAATCTTGAAAATCTGCAAAACCGTGAATATATATGAGCAATGTTAGTGAACGTGTCTAGGTCTGCCAGCCTATGTAATTAACGCGTCGGACCATCTGCAACCTAGTGATTATCGTGACAAGGCGTTTATACAAATGAACTTTTAGCTATCTGTCCTATTTTCACAGAGCTCTAGATAAGTTTAGTATCAACCCTTATTTGACACCCAAACCCCGAGTCGTGTTAACTCAACATAATCGTCTTATTTAGACGACGATTCTGTTGAGTACCCACAGCATAGGGCTTGGTCGAGTCTTTAGAGAAATAAGGATAGGAAAGCTTGGAATACTCCTCATTACCTAGCCCTCTGAAGTTATTCCGATAGAGGTTATATAAGAAAGCAAAAGGACACATATGTGTCCAGCATCAATACGTACATGAATGAACCTAGACGAGATATGAGCCGTCCCACGAGAAAAACAACATTATTGACTCTGCGTAATGTATCGACCCAGTTCAGCCTGCGCAGTTCGCGCAGGCTTATCCGGGCCGACACATTCCGTCTCACGGAGATAGAGGTATAGCTTAATGACTCATGAAACAGAAAATCCATAGGAGGCGAAAAGTTTCTGTCCGGGTTAGCCTGCGAGACATGCTTAGGCTGATCCGGGTCGATACTTCACGCAGAGTCCACAACGTTGGTTTTCTCGTGGGACGGGTCATTTTCGGGTGGGGTCTTATTACACCTGCGTATAAGTAAGACTCAGACGAGTCGGTGTATACGCACACTCTCATCACTGTCTGTACTGTTCGTCTAAATGCTATATAGGCATTAATGTATCTTCTGATATAAAAAATAACTAGTAGTGTAGCCAAACTAGTTGAAAAGCCAATGTTATTTTATTTTCACTTTTGATAGCGGGCACTGCGGTCGTACGGTATTAGGGTAAAGTGAAGACTCGGTAGAGCACATTCTCACTATAGATAGTAGCTTCATTGTAAGTATACACACTATATAGGCAGTAATGTATCTTCTGATATAAATAAAAAAAACATGGAAGTGTAGCTCCAGTATGTGTAAGATGCTGTTGTACATATGGTGTTACTCTGGATAGCCAATAAGGTTCAAACTCGCCTGACGCGGCCAATATACGGGGTACTCTTTCTAACAAATAAAGTAAAATGCATACTGACTAACAAAGAATGTTTGAAAGATATTTTAATGGCGTTAACCTCATTGACGTTCATGATTGTAGGGTAAGCATTACGTCTGACTCGGTGTTGTCAGGAGCATTAATTGACCAGTTGTACTGGTATATTACAAAGGGAACGCCGTGTTAAATGACACATTGTTGAAAGCAGCGAAAACACCATACAAACAAATACAGTAACGTGTATACTGACTATCAAAGAATGTTTGAAAGATATTTTAATGGCGTTAACCTCATTGACGTTCATGATTGTAGGGTAAGCATTACGTCTGACTCGGTGTTGTCAGGAGCATTAATTGACCAGTTGTACTGGTATATTACAAAGGGAACGCCGTGTTAAATGACACATTGTTGGAAGCAGCGTAAACACTATACAAACACATAAAGTCAAATATATACTGACTAACAAAGAATGTTTGAAAGATATTTGAAAGATATTTTAATGGCGTTACCTCCGTGGCGTTCATGATTGTAGGGTGAGCATTACGTCTGACTCGGTCAGGAGCATTAATTGACCAGTTGTACTGGGTATATTACAAAAGGGAACGCCGTGTTAACTGAAACATTGTTAAAAGCAGTGAAAACACTATACAAACAAATAAAGGAAAATGCATACTGACTAACAAAGAATGTTTGAAAGATATTTTAATGGCATTACCTCCGTGGCGTTCATGATTGTAGGGTGAGCATTACGTCTGACTCGGTGTTGTCAGGAACATAAATTGACCAGTTGTACTGGTATATTACAAAGGGAACGCCGTGTTAAATGACACATTGTTGAAAGCAGCGAAAACACCATACAAACAAATACAGTAAAGTGTATACTGACTATCAAAGAATGTTTGAAAGATATTTTAATGGCATTACCTCCGTGGCGTTCATGATTGTAGGGTGAGCATTACGTCTGACTCGGTGGTGTCAGGAGCATTAATTGACCAGTTGTACTGGGTATATTACAAAAGGGAACGCCGTGTTAACTGAAACATTGTTGAAGGCAGCGAAAACACCATACAAACAAATATAAGATTATAATGTTCGAAGGCAACATATTTAACTGTTTATTGTGTATACGCTACATGCATGATTACCTGGAAATTACTAACGCCTGAAACAAGATTACTGTCGAATCTGTTATCGGTAAAAAAAAAAAAACACGCAAATGCAGAAAAATTGTAAGGATCGATATATATTCACGAGCTGTTCGGTTTGTCCTATGCATTTATTTTTTACCCGATGACATATAGCGGCTTTAAGATAGACTAAACAGTGAAAATGTAATGTTTGAATGTTTAATCCTCTCCCACATACTACATTTCTGCAGCAGATATGGGCAAACATGTGTGAAATATCTCCAAAATTAGAGTTTAAACATTAACAAGAGTTGAAAACATTGCGACAAAAGGGGAAATTGCTCATCATTCAAAAGTCGTCTGCTGCAAATACGTCTGCAACTGGGGGAGGGTTAACCCATATAATCCTCCAAACTGATAGACAAGAGTTGCTGCTAGATGCAGCAATTGGCGCGGGAATCAGCATTTTATGGCTTAGGAAATATTGTTTGAATCGAAAAACACGAAACCCGCTTTTAAATATATGATATAAACATATGATAACAATAGTTTTTTAGTTAAATACGTAAAACGAAAACAATAGTTTTTTAAGTATATACGTAAAAAGAAAACAAATATATATATATTTTCCCAATGTGTTGATCTCGATCTACCTCGTCCTTTTTTCCCCTTAATATATTCTTAAAATCGCAAAATTAAGCGGGGTATAGGTATATGTATAGATATCACTTATACAGCCTTGCTGTGGAAGTCGGCGTTTATAGCGACGTTGGTAGAGTGGTTGACCTTTGAGTAAAGTTAAGCAACGTTTATCGCGGTTAGTGGCTGGATGGGTGACCCGCGATGGCTTAACGCCGGTACACGTTACAAATGGTGGCAGCGGTGTGTGGTATTAACAAACTATGGTTTTAATTTACATTTTAATTATAAACTCAAAGCGCCAATGGCACTGTAGTGGCGATCGTATGGAAAATCCTTCAAAGTAACAAGCAGTATATCGGTGTAGGGATTGCGATGACTCTGGTGCGGGTAAATTTGAGAATGTATTAACCCTGCATCTTTTGACAGTATAATAATGAAACATCTAGTTGGTATTCGATAGACTACCTACCGTTTTAGCTCATTAGAATGGCTATTTGTAATCTAAATTGTTCGGGTAATCACATGTTCATCACCAGGTCGCTAGGCCATATTAAGATAAAATATTTTTTACACTTTAGAAATGACTAAATTATCAAGAAAGGAGAGAAAACAGTATCTAGGGAAAACAAATAAAAAAAGGACCAATAAAAGCATAAATGCTTATAAGCCAAAAAACAGCTTATCAGGTTTCTAATTCTACATGAACTACATAAATTATTTTGGTCTTTGTTTCAATGATGTCCGATATTAAACAGGTCTGTTCAATTTAGTCCCTTACATTGCATGATTGAGGGTTGTCAGAGACATATAAACACAATGTATTTATATGTCTCTGAGGTTGTTAAACTACTTCGAATAATGTGAGTGCAAAAACAAACACAAAACATGCTCAAAAAGCACAATTTCACTATTTGCCAAACTGTTCAATTTATAAAAATATAGGTGCATATATTATAATGCTCGATCTCCAAACTAAATTAGGCTACACTTTCAGCATTGATTGCTAATTGACTCTAGAACGTGCAGACGTGTATACATAACGTGTGTACACACTGACATCGTGTGTCCTTTAAACTTTGTAAACCAGTCTTATCATCTAGACGCTTTCATATATTTAAACAACTACACAATAAAGCGTTTATAATATTGAGAGTTATATGCAAGGCAGATAGAACGCGCAATGATATTTATTATCTGCCCAATCATGACGAAGATAATATTTGCATATTTTAACTCTATGTAGATAATGTCTCGATAAAACTCAAATATTAGTAACAATCCGGTACCAAAGTAGCACTGACATACTTATTATTAATCACGTCTCTGCATCAATGATGGAACTATAACGGATGTGAGTAAATTAGTTTGCAGTAAGGAAAAAAGAAATATCAACCGATTGTTCAAAACCGACTATGTAAATATTTTTTCGTTGTTGTTGTTTCTGTTAGCATAGTGGCGATTGTCAAACCAATCGCCACAAAAACTACTCGCATATAAATAGACTGGTTCACTAATCATAATATTCTTTTGCAAACTCGAATGAAAACCAGTCTAGTGACGAACTGCTACGGAAATATCCGAGAACGGACGGTAAAATACGGCGCATGCGCGATCAAGACGATTAACACGGCGCAAGCCCATTGCACCAGTGACAGTTTTTTCACAACCAATATATGCACTGGTGCTGATGCACCCGCGCAATAAAAAAGTTTATTTTACTAGCCATCAATCCCCGTTTTGGCATGACATAACACAGAGGTCCAGATAAGGAGGAGTAAACAGCTGCTTTTCCCTCACAATATCTACCTTCAATCCAAGCACATCCTATGGTGTGGGTACTCAACAGAATCGTCTCATTGAGACAATTCTTTTTAGTACCCACAACATAGGGTAAGAGGGTCAAATATGGATTTTAGAACATATGCAAAATGTATCTAGAACTATGATAAATATTAGGGCCACTTCTTACTGTCGCCAGAGGTTACATGTACCTCTGTGAAGGCTATGGTGAAACTGTGCGTATGCAGGGTCTGATACGAGTCCATACAGTTTCCAAAATGCTTGACCACCCAATTGATTCAGACACCGGTTATTTTAACATATGACTGACTAATTGTTGAACACGTCGTTAAGCCTCAGTCAATCCATCAAAGTTCTCTCGTTGTAATACTATCATGTACATTTAGTTGACCCGCGATTGGCGATATTGCATCTCCATAACGAGGGGCGTAGCTTTGCAATAATCAATGTGTAGGCCGTCTCGTGAGAAAATCGACATTGTGGACTCTGCGTAAAGTATCGACCCGGATCAGCCTAAGCATGCCACACAGGCGTACCCGGATATACACTTTTCGCCTCCTGTGGAATTTCTGTTTCAGGAATTACTACTCTATCTATCAACCCTTAGACGGATTGTGTCGGCCGGATCAGTTTGCGCGGACAGCGCAAGCTGATCTGGTCGATACATTACGCAGATGTGTATCGCCGCAGCTGCAGTTTGGGGCATTTTTAGAAAAAATGTGATGGCACGTGCCTACAGTGCCTAAAGGGAGCTACGCCCCTGATAACGACGTCACAGACAGGGAAATGCATAGTATTAACAGCATTGGACTACATTATTTAGCTACATGGATTTATGAGTAACATGTTTGCAAGCGAAAATAAAAGACAATGATGAGATTGTAAGAATATACAGACTAATCCGATACTTAATTGCGCACATAATAATATAAACAGGGACGTAGCTCCCTTTAGGCACTGTAGGCACGTGCCTACACATTTTTTCTCAAATGCTCCAAAATGCAGCTGCGGCGACATCTGCGTAATGTATCGACCAGATCAGCCTGCGCTGTCCGCGCAGACTGATCCGGCCGACACATTCCGTATTAGGGGGATATATGTATAGAGTAGTGATTCCTGAAACAAAAAATCCACAGGAGGCGAAAAGTGTCTATCCGGGTAGGCCTGTGTGGCCTTCTTAGGCTGATCCGGGTCGATACTTTACGCAGAGTCCACAATGTTGATTTTCTCACGAGACGGCCTACACATTGATTATTGCAAAGCTACGCCCCTGATTAATACATCAAGTGAGCAGTAGCGACTCATACAAACATAGGGTAGTATTTCAATTAGTGAGCTTGATTTTATTGATTGGGGTTTAACGCCGTTTTCAACCATTTTCCAGTCATATCACGGTACTCATGTGATTCCCGGCTTTCTCATACCTGTACTCCACACGACAGACTTTCCATGCAACTGGCTGCTTTTCCACATATAATGTTAGCCTATTGGTTGAAGACGAATGTAACTGTACAACTGTGACTTTGTCAACCGTCGGAAAGAATGTTGACCGAGCTGGGTGTCCGAACTCACAACCCCTGAATTGACACTACCGACTGAGCTATACCGGTGTAACATATTGTTTTCGTCTGCGAAGTTAGGCGCAAGTATTGAAGGATTTTTTTTGGTCTTAACTCGTTCAGAATTATCTAAAGTTGACTCTTCCATGTTCAACGTCTGGCGACTCTATTTGTCGCGAGATAAGAATTTTGGAATATTTTGATAACTCAAGGGCAAACAATGATGAATTCAGGCGAAAACCGCAATATTGCCATTGGCGCTGAAAGAATGAATCTATCTGTACAGTGAATTTAAATGTTCTCACCGTCTGTATTCATTTTATACATACCTAAATTCACATTTTGATAACAAGATGGACTTGGTATATATGCACAAAACGAAGAGGCTTGTTTGTTAGGTTCTTCTAAATGCAGACTGTCTTCGCATACTCGTGTGACACTTGCTTGTTCGCACGAGTTCACACGAGCATTTGGCATTTGGGACCAGCGTACAGTCAGGTCAATACGCTCTCATCGTAACGTGATATGACTTTGCACTGTTCTCCAATAAGTTACACAACTTGAATTTCAAAAATATACATTCCTGCATTTAAAAAATAATTATTGGGGTTTGAAGCCGCTTCTCGACATTATTCAGGTAAATTACGGCCGCAGTTCACTTATTCATAATCCCTGGGTAAAATTCAAATCCCTGGGTAAAATTCAAGTTGTAAGGTAGAAAATATGCATTGCCCAAGGGCACTTCAACATGACCGCCACCAATGGGTATCAAACCCGAGACACCCTGTCCAAATCCCGGTAGCTAGCCATTCGGCCACGGCCGGTTCCTGTGCATTTTGGTCGAATTGTATGCATTCGGAGATGTATAATTAATAATGACGTACATTTGTCATAATTACTTTAAGATTTGGTGTTCCAAGAGCACGGACGACTTTAGAAATGGAAGTAATTGCTGCCGTCCTTGGCGTTCAGGGTTGCGGGGTTAGCATTACGACTGACTGATTGGTGTCAGGTTGAATTGACCAGTGGTACTGGTAACTTACCCAGGAAAGGCCGCGATATAATTAAAACAATGTATAAAGCGGCGTTAAACACCAAACAATCACTCCTATAGCACGATAGTTTAGTCAGACAGAGCTTGTATCCATTTACCTCATACAACAACCCTGCAACAGAGAACTTTAAACACATCTAGACAAACAAATGAAATTTCTTTATAAGTTGATTGATTGATTGATTGATTGGGGTTTAACGCCGTTTTAAACAATTTTCTCAGTCATATCACGGCGGCCAGTTCACCTTCTCATGTGTTTCCTGGTTTTCTCACACTAGTACTCCACATAACAATCTTCCCAAGCGACTGGCTGATTGTCATGTCTTAATGACTTTTTCTTTATAAGTGATTGTATAATTGTTTAAATAAAGTTGAAAACATTGTGGCATAATGTGATATTGATCATTATGAGCGATTTCCCCTTTTACCACAACGTTTTAAAACGTCGTCTGCTGCAGAGGCGACAATAGGCGTGTGTATACGGAAAAGCGTAAAGCATCCTCTGACGAAAATGATGTTTTATCAATATGCATGGATATTTATCGACGCTGGACAGACATACATCACGATGGGGTTTTTCCCTGAACCACTGTATCTCATATAAGGTGCTGTAGTGGTCTGCGTCCTCATTATTCCAATAGGCGATTGTATCACACGGATATAAACGCCACAGCTTGGATCAAAAATCGATAGCGATATAACAACAAAATAACGCTAGATATATATATATATACACGACAATTATTCGGATATCACACTGCAGGACTTTAAAGTACGGTCTGTGTTGATGTAGAGTCAGTAAAGCTTAACCCATACGACAATTCTGCTGCAGACGACTTTGCACATATTTTATCAAAAAATATAAAATCTCTATAATTGAATGGATAACCTATGACTAAAAGTGGAAAACATTGTGGCAAAAGGAGAAATTGCTCGTTTTGAGCAATTTCTTCTTTTGTCACTATGTTTTCAAAAAGTCGTCTGCTGTAGAGCGTCAGAAAGCGTCTATATGAGGGGAAAGGGTTCAAGTACGTTCTGTGTTGATGTAGAGTCAGTAAAGCTTAACTGTTAACGCTTTCCAAACTGCAGACGCGTGTTGACCTAATTACAACAGACAATTTTGAAAAAAAAAAATGCGGGAAAAGGAGAATATTGCTCATGATAAGCAATTTCCCTTTTGTAATCCCAGTTTTGAATTTAAAAAGTTTTTAAAAGATTTTCGATATTTCGCCATAGGTATTTCAAAAGTCGTCTGCTGCAGATATGTTGTATATGGGGAAGGGTCGTCCTGACAGTTTGCACTCTGTATACTATGAACATTTGTTTCCTTTTGCCACAATATTTACAACTTTATTAATAAATTCACTTTCATTTGAAAATATTTTTGATATTTTGGCAAATCTTTTTTCAAAGTCGTCTGCTGCTGTATATTGGAAAGAGAAATCAAACATGCAAGTTTGTATAAATCAAAACTCGAGCCGCGATTGTCAGTTATGCCAGGGGTCGTGTGTTTGAGCCCCGGCTTGGACAATAATACATGCCCATGACTGACAGAAGTCATGGGGTCTAGCGTCGTTCGTCTTCCACCAATGGGCTAAATAGTCTATGTAGAAAGGTAACGAGTTGCCTGTGAAGAATGGTGTGTTGAAAACTGGCAGTCGGGAAATAACTGAAATACCTTTGAAATGGCGTTTAAATTACAATTCACCAATCAGTCAATCAACCAAAATACATCAATCAATCCGAATTAATTCAACATTCACATATCATTTATTGTGTTGTATTGTTTGTATTGCTTGTAAAATATGCACATGTCACTATATTAATGAAATATTTACTTACTTACTTACTTACTGGTTTTATAATGAGCGACTACAACCGACTGTCTACTTCCCTGTGTTCAGTGAAACAGTTTGAAAGTTAAACGGTTGCTTATCCACCAATCAAATTACAGCTCAATTTAAGAAGTAATTTGATTGGTGAATCAGAAACCGTTCGTTAGCAAACTGTTTTACTGAACGCATGGGGAAAGTACAGGTCTAAACGTAGTCCAGTGGTTGCCAACCCACCAATCCAATTAAAACTACTTTATAGAAGTAACTGTAATTTGATTGGTGGATTTAAAACCCTGACCTATCAAACTACTTCTCTGAACGCGCGGCAGATATGATGAGATCCGCATCAAACACCGCCCTGTCGTGTCAAATTATCAGGATAATTTATGATAGTATTTCAAATCTGACGACACCGCAAAAACGGTTGTCTCGAATTGATCCTATACAGTTATGTATTCTATATAATAGGATCATTCGGCAATCACTGCTTTTCTTTCTCTTTTATGTATATTGGTTATCTCCCTTGATAATACCTAACGATCTTGAAGATGGCAATATAATTGGCTGACGCAAAGGTCAATCTGAGATGATCTGTGTACTAAGCAGTCATCAGATCTATACGAGCGTTTGCTTATGCAACGGAGTTTAGGTCTGGTTTTCAATGAGTGTATCAATTATTTGACAATGATTTGGTTAACATATTTAAAGGTACGCCATAGAAAATGGATGAGTAAGACCTATTGCGCGGGTGCATCAGCACCAGTGCATATATTGGTTGTGAAAAAACTTTCACTGGTGCAATGGGCTTGCGCATGCGCTGTGTTAATCGTATTGATCGCGCATGCGCCGTATTTTACCGTCAGCTCTCGGGTATTTCCGTAGCAGTTCGTCACTAGACTGGTTCTCGTTCGAGTTTACAATAGAATATTAAGATTATTGAACCAGTCAATTAATATGCGAGTAGTCCTTTTAGATCACCAGAGCCAAAGGCTCAGGTGAGCTATTCCTATCACTTTTTGTCCGTCGTCCGTCGTCCGTCGTCCGTCGTCCGTCCGTCCGTCGTCCGTCGTCTGTCGTCCGTCCGGTGTTAACTTTTAGCTTTAAACATCATCTCCTCCCAAACTCCAAGGACAATTTCCGTGAAACATCACAGGACTGTTCCTCTGGTTGGCCTCTTTCAAAGTTGTTCAAAGATTTAAATTCCATTGAGAACTTTGGTTGCTGCGGCATCAGAAAGGGGACAAAATGTCCAAACTTTAAAAATCTTCTCTTCCGAAGCTGCCTGTCAGATTCAAATATAATTTGGTAGAAATGTTCCTTGGGTGACCCTCTATAAAAATTGTTCAAGCCATACTGATTGGGCGAAAAACATGGCAGTCAGGCGGAATCAAAAAAGGGGCAAAATGACAAAATTTGAAAATTCCATTTTTATGAAAGTGCTTGTCTGATTTTAAGAAAATATAATATGAATCTTACTGTAATGATCCTCTTTTTAATTTGATTAAGGCGTTTTGATTGGTTACACAATCATAGCAACCAGGCGTCATCTCAAAAGGGGTAAATTGAACTTTTAGCTACAAATGACAACCAACTCCTACCATTCCAATAGACCAATTTCCACAAAACATCACAGGAATGTTCCTTTGGTGGTCCTCTTTCAAAATTGTTCAAAGATTAAAATTCCAATGAGAACTTTGGTTGCTGCGGCATCAGAAAGGGGACAAAATGTCCAAACTTTAACAATCTTCTCCTCCGAATCTGCCTGTCAGATTCAAATATAATTTGGTAGAAATGTTCCTTGGGTGACCCTCTATAAAAATTGTTCAAGCCATACTGATTGGTCGAAAAACATGGCAGTCAGGCGGCATCAGAAAAGGGGCAAAATGACAAAATTTGAAAATTCCATTTTTATGAAAGTGTTTGTCTGATTTTAAGAAAATATAATACGAATCAAGAATGTTCCTTTGGTGGTCCTCTTTCAAAATTGTTCAAATATTTAAATTCCATTGATAACTTTGGTTGCTGCGGCATCAGAAAGTGAGAAAAATACCCAAATTTTAAAATCCTTTTCCTCCATAATCTACTTGTGCGATTGCAAGATAATTTGGTAGAAATGTTCCTTAAGTGACCCTCTAAATAAACTGTTGAAGCCATATTGATTTCGTTGAAAAACAGGGCAGCAAGGCGGCATCAGGAAAGGTGCAAAATGACAAAAACTTTATAATTCCATTCTTATTAAAGTTCTTGTTAGATTTCAAGATATAAATGGCCTTTACTGATAAGCTGTTTCTTGAGAAGTGTCCACTCCTTTGCAGTTTCATTTACACTCCCTGATAAAATTTTCCCAGATATTTGCAGTTAAATATTTGCTACCAATTTACTATCAATTAGGTGATCGATTTAGGGCCATCTTGGCCCTCTTGTTATTATTAAAATGTAAATTAAAACCATAGTTTTTTAATAACACCCACCGCTGCCACCATTTATAACGTGTACCAGCGCTAAGCCATCGCGGGTCACCCATCCAGGCACTAACCGCGATAAACGTCGCTTAACTTTACGAAAAGGTCAGTCGCTATAAACGCCGGCTTCCACAGCAAGGCTGTAGAAGTGATATTTATACATATACCTATACCCCGTTCCCGTTACATTAGGAAAATGAGAATATTTTCATAAATGTGAAGTTATGTGCTAAATTTTTCGATTTTAAGAATATATAAAGGGGGGAAAAAGGACGCAGACAAATGTTTACAATAATTTTGGGAGATCGAGGTCAACACGTTGGGAAAATGTATTTTTGTTTTCGTTTTACGTATTTAACTAAAAAACTATTGTTATCATATATTTATATCATATATTTAAAAGCGGGTTTCGTTTTTTTCGAATCAAACAGTATTTTCTTAAGCCATAAAATGCTGATTCCCGCGCCAATTTCTGCATCTTGCAGCAACTCTTGTATATGTATTTATTATTGATGTAGCACTTCGGTTTGTGTTATACTTGTTTTGTCGTCTGTCTTGGGAATTGGCGATTATAAGGGATCAGCAAACACAAATGATCATACATAAATATATTGACCAGAGTCTGAGGTCCAATTCGTTCCAAATGACCCTTTGACTGCTGCAACCTATTGTGTGATGAAGAAATAACTTGATAGTCCTTTAATTGGCTATGGACTCTTCCAAATGCAAAGCTGGACGAGTCAATTTTAAGATTCAACACTAACCACTTTTTTTCTTACCCTACGTTGCCGGAGAGTTTCGGTTTCTGCTTATGTAGCGTAATATTGTCCCCTCGGTGAAAGTTTACGGAATCCGTCACGGTCGAGTTGTTAGCGGCGGGGATTTGAAGCCGGCGGGATCGATGCCTAGTCGCGACACGACGGTCACGATGGGGTGTCCTTGGGCAAGGCACATTTCCTAGCCTAGTACTCGTTTGAACTGTCGCCGTGATATAACTGTAAACACAATGTTGAAAACGGCGTAAAACCCCAATAAAACAAACAAACAAATCGATAGAAAGCTGGTCCACTAAGACAGGGGGCTTCAAGGAAACCGTTTCGTGTTAAACACCTGTTACAGCGTTTACGTAGCGTCGCTCCTCTCTTTAATGTTTGACATTTTCTATTTTCTAATGCTGTTGAACTAATTAAACTTACCATATTCACTTCAGATGAAAATTGTGTAGAGTCTAGCATTGATATTGCCTATATCATTTGACCTTGGCTATAACATATAGGATTTCTAAACCCATTAAACTTAACGTCAAAAGACAGCTTGACGTGTTTTAGTATGGAAACTAAATATATAAAAAGTATACAGAACAGTTGTTTAATTGATTATAATTGTGGAGAAGTGCGTTTTTAGCAAGGGACTCGTTAGAGCTAATTTCTATAGTAGGCGAAACACGAAGACACTCATCATTTTGAGACTGGAATCTAGCATTACTTCACATCTGTCTTTCTTTATCAGCTCTGCGTTTCTGAACACCATCTCGGGTTCATGAAGTTGTCTTGGTAGTTGTAGATATGAAAGTGGATGATTTGTGGAATATTTTTTAAACATGAATCGACTGTTGCCAGCTAATACCCATGTCGGTCCGTTCGAACCGCCAAATAGTTCTAGTCTAAAAATCAAAATGCGTTGATATGAAGACGGAAAACGGATTTGATTCGACATCACTTACCCAACAGAAAGAACTCGACAGAAATTTTATGTTAAAATATACGAATTACATGATTAGCGAATAAAATGTATTTCTTCGCTGTCAACATGACTTGATCACGCGCAACATGCATAGACAAATTAAAGCAATTATTTCTTCAGGTGTCATTCATAAACTAAACACATTAAAGCAGTACATGTATGTGCATACTTTCCGCAGGTGTAATTATGATTGCGATTTCAAAATTGAATTTGAATTGATGACTTTACATTTGAAAGGGGAGAGTGCTGTGTATATTGTCTTACTTAATTAACTCATGAATGAAAGTATATCTACTCAAAGCCAAGCATCTTAGTGTAACATATTTCTATAAAAACCCATGTATTCCATGTTAATCTTTGTAGTATTAAATATTCCGTTCAGTGGATAACCCGTTCCCACATGCAGATGCATGCAGTCTCCGACTTCCGGTATATTTTACGGAAATTGATGATCTTTTTCTTCCGTTAATCACGACCTAGCTTATTTTGAGCCTGGATTTTAAATGCTTATTAAAGTGACTTTTTTGATAATTATCACATTAGGTTTATATGACCTTTCCCTACATATTTATCGCGTATTTGAATGTCATTCTTGGTTTCCTTAAAAAACCTTTAATCTCAAGGCTGCTCCTTCATTTAATGTTGTACACATACACAACAAATTGGCGACGAGGTTGGGATTTTGTACCGCTATAAATGATAATGATTATGTTAATTGAGGTCATCGTGGACATTGAAACTTAATGGCTAATCACAATCGGAACGAATTTAAGCAGTATGTGCATACGTTCTTCAGGTGTATTATGATTGTGATTTCAAAATTAAATTTGAATTGATGACTTTACATTTAAAGAGGGAGAGTGTTGTGTATATTGTCTTAACAAATGAACTCATGAATGAAAGTTTATCCACACAAAGCGACACCTCTTAGTGTAACATATTGCTATATAAACCATGCTTTGTAGTATTAAATATTCTACTAAGCTATTCATCTGTTCCTTCATTTAATGTTGTACACATACACACCACGGCCCTTATGTTTATACTTTCAAGATTCATTTGCATCGTGGAGCAAAATCGCTAGAACTGTATAAATATTAATAGAAATAAGATATCGTGAAAAACACAACAGAGTAAAGAGTACCACCGACCGATCTATAAGTACCTTCAAAACAACTTCTACAACCTACTCATTGAATATTCTCACTTTTTGAGAATTTGAAAGAATAAAAAGAAAGTGCATGTATTTGTTCACCTATGTTATGGAAAAATAACATGTTTTGAGGCAGCTGTGACTGTGACTGTATAAAGCCATGCTATACTGACCCATCGTAGTGCAAAATCGCTAGAACTGTATACATATCAATAGAAATTAGGTTTGTGTAAACGTAATCAACTGTACAATAACCTCCAGGCACTGACCATTCATTATTGTTCTATTATAGAAGCACAGAGTAAATATTCTTGTGTTTATAAAATGAATCATGTTAATTTTAAAAATTATTATATAAATAATTTGAAAGAAGATAAAACAAATATGGCACCATCTTTGTTGTAAGTAACAGGAAAATATGGATACAGTTTGTTTATTCTCTGCTTTGATATTTTAATTGGAATTTCAATATAGTTATCACTGTTATGCAGCGTTCATTTGATTTTGATATATCATGCATTGGGATCAATACATCAATGAGTGTGTAAACTATGCAACGACCTCTGTGAAGAACCGCCATACAAATAAACATATTTGCGATATACCCCCATTCTGTGTATACACTATAGTGCTTTCAACTCAAATAGTATTCAATTAACGGACATAACAAAGTCTTCTTATGAAATGTATGTGATAAAAAAAAATAAAAAAATATATATCGGTAAATCCTTTTCCTAATGTATTCCGTTTGATCTGCAGTTAGCCCCTTAATGGCAGAACTTTGTGGGCTTTGATTAAATTATAGTATAATATTGTAAATGAACTTGGACAATATGGAAACTAATGGGCGTCAGAAAACGTTAGTAAAGGGTAAAATCGTTGTGAATCATCGCAACAGGTTACCTCCCAAAATGGTAAATGTGAACAGACAGACGACGACGACGGACGTTGAGTGATCACAATTACTCACCCCGCACTAATCCAGTTAGTTTAGATTTGCAAAATGCCAACTCAAGAAATGAAGTGTTCATGCACTTAATATACTGATGTAGAATAATATTTGTATTGTTTTGAAACATTTTGACATTAAGCGCCATAAAAACATTTTTTTTTTTTTTTGAAAACTGTGATCACAAACTAGTGAGTCAGTTCCTTTAATTAACTGTGGAAGAGCAGCCAGTTGCTTGGGAAGATTGTTGTGTGGAGTACTGGTGTGAGAAAACCAGGAAATGCATGAGTAGGTGAACTGGCTGCCGTGATATAACTGAGAAATTGTTAAAAACGGCGTTAAACCCCAATCAATCAATCCTTTAATTAATCCTTCCCAACATGGAGACGCATTCTGGCGCCTCTGCAGCAGACGAAACTCTAAAACATAATGAGTAATACCACCATTTGCATAAAAGTGTTCAACTCTTTTTTCGAATATCTAAACTTTCTCTTATAGAGAGTTTTCATTATATTGCATAGATGTTCACACAGTCGTCTGCTGCTGATTGTTGTATATGGCGTTAAATGATATCCTATACACTTTAGGCAGGGGCGTAGCTTTGCAATAATCAATGTGTAGGCCGTCTCGTCGTGAGAAAATAAACATTGTGGACTCTGCGTAAAGTATCGACCCGGATCAGCGTAAGCATGCCACACAGGCCTACCCGGATAGACACTTTTCGCCTCCTGTAGATTTTCTGTTTCAGGAATAACTTCTCTATACATCTATCCCCCTAAGACGGAATGTGTCGGCCGGATCAGTCTGCGCGGACAGCGCAGGCTGATCTGGTCGATACATTACGCAGATGTCTATCGCCGCAGCAGCATTTTGGGTGCATTTTGAGAAAAAATGTGTAGGCACGTGCCTACAGTGCCTAAAGGGAGCTACGCCCCTGTTAGGACTGAAAATGACGACAGCGTGTGTATAAACAATGTTCATTGTCACCTGAATTATTCCAACGACAGAATCATCGGGGATTAATATTAATTGATCTACACACGTGTTATTTTTCTGCCTGAAAGTAGTATTAATAAATCGGGGAAATCGAGAAAAGTTGGATAATTATGCTTTTGATATGTATATGTTAACTGATATATATCTACAGTTAACGACATTTAGATGTTACTCGTGTACTATTACACCAGGGACGTATATCTACGTCCCTGATTACACTTATATCTTTTGCAAATGTCATTTTAGTACAATTAATTGGACATTGGCATCGTTTTCACCAGTTTTTCAGTTATATCATGGAAGTCAGTTCACCTAATGGGTTCTTCCTTGATTTTTCACACCAGTACTCCACACAACACTCTTCCAAGGTAACAGCTTTGGTTAAAAAAGCACCAAATACGAATTTCCGCGTGGGAAATCTATTAATGAGAGGCTTTACAGGAGATTTACGACCAGTGAAGAACCAGATCACTCTGCCTTTCTTCGCAGTCTGATCTAGATCTTCACTGTTAGCTGATGTGTAAGTCAAAGAAGCATTTGATAATATTCTGTCAATCACCGTTTATTTACACGATAAGGTGTGCGTATATCGATTTATATACTCAAGAAACATTGCCCTCATGTTGACGCTTCTCGGAGCATCTACCGCAGACGGCTTTTGAAAGTATTGTGACAAAAGGAGAAATTGCCTTTTCCTTTTGCTTCACTGTTTTCAACTATATTCCTTAATTAAACAGTTCTTTTTATAGAAAGTTTCCATGTTTTTGGAGATTTGTTGTTCATGGGTTAAACAATTCTTAAGGTTGAATTTCGCAGATCATAATTCAATCATTCTACATAATGTATACCTCGGACACTACATGTATAAATTTGCCGATCGCTTGTTTATAAGTAAGCGGAAGGTTTTTGTCATTTACCCCACGGATTTTCACAGTGCACATGTGCATGCCTGCCTGAGCCTTTCATGTATTTAGATTAAGCGATAACATGTGTTTCATTGGTGGAATTACGTGACACATCACACTATTGGCTTGTTATATGGTGTCGTCAGATCTCATATACGAACGGCGAATGAATTTTGATGATATGAGCAGTCCCGCGGGAAAACCAACATTATGGACTCTGCGTAAAGTATCGACCAAGGTCAGCATAAGCATGCCGCGCAGGCTTACCCGGATAGACTCATTTCGCCTCCTGTGGATTTTCTGTTTCAGGAATCATTACCGTCTATACCTCGAAACCCCTGAGATGTGTCTGCGCGGACTGCGTAGGCTGATCTGGGTCGATGCATTACACAGAGGTCATAATGTTGGTTTTCTCGGTATACGTGTTTCAATCGTAAGGCACACATATCGTGTTTCCATTGTTTACAAACAAACACTAAGTCTTATACCATTATAGCCTAATATTTGTTTAAAAGCGAAGTAGATTACGTTGAAGTGCCATTAGACCGTGTTACTGTTATACATATGCTAACTTGTAAATAGTTCCTGTCGGTCTCCATCATTTACATGCGAATTCAGACGACAGGACAGTCGGGATCAATAATACTATATAAAGTCGCCACATTAATTTACCCGTCGTTCGTGAATGTATCCTTAATATGGACATATTGTTAAATACAACACAATTTACAGCAGAATACTCTGACAAAACCTACGTAACAAATGATCCGTCCCGCGAGAAAGACAACAGTATGTCCTCTGCGTAATGTATCGATCCAGATCAGTCTGCGCAATCCGCTCAGACTGATCCGGGCCGACACATTTCGTCTCAGGGGGATAGAGGTATAGAGTAATGATTCCCGAAACAGAAAATCCACAGGAAGCGAAAAGTGTCTATCCGGATAAGCCTGCGCGGCATGCTTAGGCTGATCCGGTTCGATTCTTTACGCTGAGTCCACAATATGGGTTCTCTCGCGGGACGGCTCATATATAAACACACGAATGAACGAGTAATGAGAACATGAAGTTGAAAACATTGTGACAAAAAAAGAAATTTGCTCATTGTAAGCAATTTCTCATTTTCTCCTTTTGTTACATTGTGTTCAAAAGGCATCTGTTTCAGTGGCATTTAAGAGAACTACAAATGTAACTTCAGACAGAAAACTTGGAATTGGGGTTTATTTCCTAACCAGCATCCCTCTGTGATATCAAACATGATTGATCCGATATGCAAATTAGATGCAGAATTTTAGCCAATCAAAACAAATCGATATGTTCTGTCCGGTACACTGGATTGTCTAGTGCGGTTACTGCATCACAATCAAAAGCCATGTGATGCATGAGAACAGGGTAGTTTTTAACGAGTGTATTGTTAGTTTTGTTTGTAATACATGAAGATGGGCGTGACCTAAAATATGATCTGGGATATATGTATAACATTATAGGGTCAGGACAAATATAATAATGGAGGCGCCATTTTTATATGTCGTTACAAGCGAAAGGCTTTTTTGGACCAACTGGTTTAGCCTTTCAAACCCCGAAAGTAGTTTGCTTCCGTGAATACTTATTTTTCAAACATCAGGTTGTATTTGGTCAATTGTAGAGTTTACGAAAATGTATGAATTGATTGTATATTTACTAATGAGAGAGTAATGAATAAGGGAAGGGGATTAATCTAGCCGCCATTGCAGGTTCATACCAGACGTGCTTACTTACTATAGTACGCCGCGTACCAGACCGGGGGATACCGTGAGAGCCCATTTTTGAATGAGGACCTTCGTGTGTGTGTTTCTTTCTAAAAAATGAGACTGTCGTTGTTGAATTTATTTAAAATATGGTTAGTCAATCGGTTTTATATCTGTGGAACGGTTCAAATTAATCCTGAAATCCACGTGAGATAAAAATAAACATGAATAATTACATGACATCCATTCGAATCTGATTGGACAGGAAGTCGGCCATTGTTTTGTCCAAAGTGGTTAAAAATGGCGGTTTATTATTTCTCAGGTCTAGGTGCTCGCTTGATCAAGAATAGAAGTTTCACGCGTTATAATTGTCTCCATCGTTCATCGTTATTCCAATAGCCTATTACCTCAAGGTATAACGACACAGTTCGTGTATTAAATCAATAACAACAACTAAACCCTTTCATACGTGCAGAAGCATTTTGAGGTATTAACATTTTCCGTGAAACAGATGTCTATAGTCTGTAACATTTGAGTTTAACAAGCTCTTCTCCTTGTAAACCAACCTTATGGCATTTTCAAACAGTGTAGACTCGGATCAAGCTACACTGTTCGGCAAATAGTAACTGAAGGATTCAACATCTTGTCTGTTCGGATACCATGACATGGATATTCAGATAACCCTACATATGTCGATTGTGATATTTAACATAACCGTATCTGCTATCAGTGTTGTATTGCTAGAACGTCCGCCTTGGGTGCGGGAGGTCGCGGGTTCGGTCCGCGGCTATGTCATACCAAAGGCTTTAAAAGTGGTATTAATGCCTTTTCCTGCTTTGAGCCCAGGATAGTCGGGAATAGCATTACGATTGACTCGCCGGTGTCAGGATAAAAAGACCAGTAGTACTGGTAACTTACCCAGGATACGCCGTGATAAATAGACCAGTAGTACTGGTAACTTATCAATGATACGCCGTGATAAATAGACCAGTAGTACTGGTAACTTACCCATGATACGCTGGGATAAATATACCAGTAATACTGGTAACTTATCAATGATACGCCGTGATAAATAGACCAGTAATACTGGTAACTTATCAATGATACGCCGTGATAAATAGACCAGTAGTACTGGTAACTTACCCATGGTACGCTGGGATAAATATACCAGTAATACTGGTAACTTATCAATGATACGCCGTGATAAATAGACCAGTAATACTGGTAACTTACCCAGGATACGCCGTGATAAATAGACCAGTAGTACTGGTAACTTACCCATGATACGCTGGGATAAATATACCAGTAATACTGGTAATTTATCAATGATACGCTGTGATAAATAGACCAGTAATACTGGTAACTTACCCATGATACGCTGGGATAAATATACCAGTAATACTGGTAACTTATCAATGATACGCCGTGATAAATAGACCAGTAATACTGGTAACTTATCAATGATACGCCGTGATAAATAGACCAGTAGTACTGGTAACTTACCCATGATACGCTGGGATAAATATACCAGTAATACTGGTAATTTATCAATGATACGCTGTGATAAATAGACCAGTAATACTGGTAACTTATCAATGATACGCCGTGATAAATAGACCAGTAGTACTGGTAATTTACCGAGGATACGCCGTGATAAATAGACCAGTAGTACTGGTAACTTACCCAGGATACGCTGTGATAAATAGACCAGTAATACTGGTAACTTACCCAGGATACGCCGTGATAAATAGACCAGTAATACTGGTAATTTACCGAGGATACGCCGTGATAAATAGACCAGTAGTACTGGTAACTTACCCAGGATACGCTGTGATAAATAGACCAGTAATACTGGTAACTTACCCAGGATACGCCGTGATAAATAGACCAGTAGTACTGGTAACTTACCCAGGATACGCCGTGATAAATAGACCAGTAGTACTGGTAACTTACCCAGGATACGCCGTGATAAATAGACCAGTAATACTGGTAACTTACCCAGGATACGCCGTGATAAATAGACCAGTAGTACTGGTAACTTACCCAGGATACGCCGTGATAAATAGACCAGTAATACTGGTAACTTACCCAGGATACGCCGTGATAAATAGACCAGTAGTACTGGTAACTTACCCAGGATACGCCGTGATAAATAGACCAGTAGTACTGGTAACTTACCCAGGATACGCCGTGATAAATAGACCAGTAATACTGGTAACTTACCCAGGATACGCCGTGATACAGCTGATATATTGTTGAAAGCGACGTAAAACATTATACAACAACATTACATTAGGTTAGTTTTACTTGAGCACCGCTCAAATATTGTGTTAACCCCCCTCCCCATTCCAACATACAGACGTTTTATTATGCTACAGACGACTTTTGAAAACATTGTGACAAAACGAGAATATCTTCATATTTCGTCACAATGTTTTCATTTTTAACGAATTATTTTTTCTCAAAAAATAATACAGTTAACGCGATCGTGTTTGATTCCGGAAGTCACGGTTAAACTACACTTCCGCTTAGAATACACATTCGCTGCACCTAAATAGTCCTAGTATTTTTTCGATATTAAAATGACTTCTACGTGTTATTTCAATACAGTGAAGTCATAATTATACTATCGAATCATCATAGATAATCAATTTTCTAGAAAATATCAAATTAACAGTACGCGCATATATATTTCATTTGTCGGCAGGTACGTATAAGCCACGAGTATGAATTTTAGTCGTATGCCCATTCACTAGAAGTCGACCCCACGCTGTATAGAACAATGTTAATCTCACAAATATGCCACTACGCAGAGCTCAGTGAAATAGTCAGTGTGCATTTTAAACGCTCGCATCGCCGTTGTTTCTCCTTTTTCCAACATGATAACGATGATCAAAGGGGCTTTCTAATTATAGAATCTCATGGTTTACATACGCGCGCATTCATATATATACGAAAGTAACGCTCAAACGTTGTATCAAAGTACCGTGGTGCAATGGAGAGCGTGTAGAACTACTAATCATGGACTACTTATGGACGCGAGTTCGAGTCCTAATAGGAACTGTTCTTTTTTTTTTTTTTTAATTCTTATTTTATGCGATTTGTTAAACATTATAGATTTATAATAATTAATTCACTCACATGAAACATAGTTATAATATAAGCCGAAATCCTGGATCCGCCCCTGGTGACGAAAACAAATCGAACTAACAATGTAAATCTCACAAATATGCCATGGGTGTTTTGACAGACTTTACGCAGAGCTCAGTGAAAGAGTTAGTGTGCATGTTAAACGCTCGCATCGCCGTTGAAATGCTACATTTACTAAAACTGTCAACTGATAAAAAAAAATCTCTTGACAAAAATATTAATAATAATAAAATAGACTAAATTGTGCAATAGCATGATCAATTGCATTCATAAATTAGATTTTACAAATGTTCAAAATAATTCGTTACCAGTACTTCAGTACTTTGATTCTTCAATGAATATATCTTCATTTGTTGAGATTGTCCATAGTTGTGCCATATATATTTCCATATCGTCATGTGCAGATCGGGAATAATTAGTTTAAGAAAACAACAATTGATTAGAACGCTGTTCCGGATGCCACATTTAATTCACAAATGACTTGTTTTCTAAAGAACAAAACACACGCTAAGGCATTTTCTTCCAATAAAGATTCAAAGCAATATATGCATCTGCGTAATATCTCTACCTGCATTGCTCGGCTATTTAGTCACAGAAAAACTTAATATACTTATGACAAACTCGGTAAATAGGATAAGGCAGCAAGGAAACACCATCAGGAAAATCCTTCACTATTAACCAGGGCTGTCTTTAAAGGAGACTGTCGAGTGGCGATAGTCCGTGACGGCGAGGTTTATCAATCCAGGGGTCGTAAAAGTTCAGACCCTGGTTCGGCGGCCATCATGTTCCTTTCGATGATTAACCACCTAATCAATCGTCTTTCATAAATGGGATGAACAGTCGTTTGAACGTAATCAATGACTTGTTGGGAATGGTGTATGGAGGAGTACTGGTGCGATTAAGCCAGAATCTGGCCGCCGTGACATAACTAAAATACCAAATGTGCCAGTGCATGAGAATAGGTACACGTTGGCATTTCTGAACAGTGTATGTTAAGATCCTCCTTGGTAGAATCTTCAAACACGTTTGTGGAAGTAATCTGTGAACTGTGTAGATATTGATCAGACTGTGCGGATATACAGATTAATCTGGATCTAAACTGTTCACAAAAGCCAATGTATGCCTTTTTTTTTACATGTACGGGCTCAACTGTAAGCATATTTAAACGGCTAGATCAATCAATAGACACTAAACTGTACCATTAAACATGAAAACCAACCAATTCGGATTTCTCGGTTTTCACTGACAATTTCTGAAACATACTGGGTTAAGTTTCGGATTCAGTGGGTCTTTTACGCAGTGCTGCTATGGTACATCAGGTCAGGTGGGATTGCTTGATGTAACATATGATCCATTTTTTGCGTATATCCCATATCGGACTGGTCCTCAACATTTCCTTTTAAGACATACATAATTGATACGGGCTAATGGCGGAAATACGAAAACAGAGTGCCAAAAAACCGTGCTCTTTCTGCTTCGGGGTAATTGTCTTCTACTAAATTGCATTTATATAGCATATCGATTCAACATCATGTCTGCGCATGCGTCAATATTCACACCGCGGTTGAAGAAAATTTGGCCATTTTCCATTGTGTTTATTTGTTTTATGTGAATTTACGCCGTTTGAACAGCATTTCAGTTGTTTTACAGTGACAGAACACTTATTCCTGATCCCTAGACGACAAACCAGTAGGCCTAAGCTCAATTCTAGGAAACGAGCCTTGCCAAGGGGAGCTCCATTATTACCGCCATGAGTTTTTCATTTTGTAATCAGGAATCTGCCGTGGCCGATTGTTTAGCGCGGGGAATCGAAAACCGGGGATCAACAAGACACATTTCATAGCTCTGTACTGGTTTGTTTATCAAGGGAATATGTGGTCTGTTGCAGTGATATAACTAAATTATTATACCTCACGTGACTTTGTAATATTGAATTCTCATATATTCATCATGGGCAATTTCTTATTATTACCTGATGCAATATAGAACAGAACAGAACAGAACAGATATTTTATTTTATAACTTAATAAGCATAAACAGCTCATGGTTGATATTCACAAACATACATGGACCAATCGCACGTTAATCGTTCCTGATAGAGTAACACGACGTCACGTCAAAAAGTCATATTTAAGATTACGTTTGCAACGTCATAAATCGCCATTTCCTTTAACATAATTATATTTACTGAATATAACATTTTTCTTTCATAAATAATATTCAGATTCATTACGCTATGTAATTCGTAGTGCATCGAATTTTTTACATACTTTTGCGATTTGCAAAATATGTTTTATAAGAAATTTATTTTTCGAATAACTACTTAATGTTAAACAGCGATAAACACATCCATGAGTTTTGTACTTTAATACATGCAATAGAATATACAATCACTTACATACAAAAAATTAATATGAACATATCATGAACAATATCATGTTTAACATGTTTTCATCACTTTAAGTGTCAACAAATCACAAAGCGACGTCATCAAGTGTGTCAATAATCGTTTGATGCACTGCTTCAGGGACTTTGATGCACTTGCCGCTCATTTCGTTACAAATTCGTACCACTGAAAATGAAGGCACCAGCGCCGTGTGTTTCGGGAAAAGCTTATTCTTAAGTAATGAGTTCTTGAGAAGCTCATAATAGAGGCCTTCGATCACACTTGTGCCAGCTGTATAGTGAGTTCGGTATTCATCGGTTTTGTCTTCTGTAAGTGTGAACGGTTCTGTTCTCGCTTCAAATAAATAGAAATCGTCATCCACAGCACGAACTGCAAGTACATGCCCTATTTCGATAAGGTTTAGAAAAGTAGACAGATCCGATTTGTCATTTTCATTACTTTGTTCCTCTCCTTCGCCATGCGATGTCCTCTCAAGTTGTGTCGATATAGGTGCGCCTGTATGAGAAAGATTACCACAGCTATGGTAGTCGCCATCAAAACAAGCGTCGCAGGAATAACATGATAACCACCGACTTGTAATCGTGTTTGAAGCAGTTGCTGTAACTTGATGTATCTTCCTAATAGATTTGATTGGTCGGAAGTAACATACTTTGTTACGAGGAATTTCCAGTTTGTATCGGAATATGCGGGCCTTACACAAAGCTGCCTCCTTTGGGGTAGATAACCCGTCCACGACAAATTCAAACAAATCTTTTGCCGATTTTATTATTCTCTCCCCTCTCAAAACTGCAAGGTCCGCTTATTGTTTTAGGTAATCTCCGACGGCATCTTTGGGACCCTTTGCGTGGGAAGTCTCGTAAAAGTTTCTAACAACTGTACATTTAAAATCTGAAGCTGCAATAGTAAGCGATCCTAGGCAATGTCGGCTCGTATATTGAGCTGCACATCCGTCCATGTATTTATGAATGGTCGCTAGCGGATATGACATACTCGATACATATTCATGTAGCAATGTTTGCGCGTGAAACGTGAAGTGATGATCATGTTTTGTATCCGGCGATATCACGAAAAATTGTTCTCGCACAATATGAGGGTCGTTTTGCATACTTTCGACGCCGTCATATTCCAGAACGGTATGCCTGTATAAGAATGTGACATGAATGGATACTTCAGTCTTTTGAAAGTAGCTACTTTGAATTTCATTTTTCTCCGTGCAACGATAGTTTTTCTGAGAAGTCGTGGACGGCTACTACATCACCAAGTGGTAAATGTTCAATTAAGCGTTTTGCCTGTATAAGTATGAACTGTTTGCCCGCGCGTGCGTTTACGTCATTGGCTTCGTCATTTGTAATGGTTGCATTATTGTGTGTAAACACATTGAATAACATTGGCTTAACCCTTTCCCACATACAACTAATTTGCAGCAGACGACTTTGAACATATTTTGTCAAAAAATGGAAAATCTCTATAATTGAATGGAAAACCAATGACTATAAGTGGAAAACATTGTGGCCAAAGGTGAAATTACTCATCATGAGCAATTTCACCTTTGGCCACAATGTTTTCAAAAGTCGTCTGCTGCTATTGCGTTAAAATGCGTCTGTAGGTGGGAAAGGGTTAAAGTAAATAATTTGTATGTTTTGCTTTTTAAACAATGACATTGAATCAGGTAATAAACAGTTATTTAATGGGTATTTGTGTAACAGTCAAAACTGAGGTCCAGAGGTGAAGGGGATGACTTTTGAACTGTTGTCCCGAGGCCGATAGGCTAGTTTTAGAATAAAATAAATAACTGTATACTGTCTCATGCTAACAGTACGTTTTTGACCGGTTAACAGTATACTGTTTCATGGCACGCGCGTCTAAATTGTTGGTCATGCACGTGCATGACGTCATTTAAAACACATGATGAGTCAGATATACATTATTGCTGCTCTCTCGCAAAGATACACTAATCACTGTATAAGGGCGACATCAATTTCGGCACTAGATATGGCTGGATTCGAGGCAAGGCAAATCATCAGAGCAGCTGGGCACACATCAGAATCATCTATTAAAAGGTTTTCTTCACGGGTAACCGAGTGTAAAAAGCGAGAAATGTCTGATGCATTAAGCAGTGCATTACTTGGCGCAGAACAAAAAGCTCCGGTGGTGTCAGAAATTGGCACATAATTGTCTGCTGATGATATTGATCGGGTATTTTCGGCTGAAAAAGAATTTTCAGCAGTAAGTCTTCCCATTGATGCAAAAGGAGCTGATATGACAACCCATGGTGTTCAGGAGCCATACATCCCTTATAGGGACTGTTAGAGGTTACCTATTCATTTCAAAGGACAAAGAACTGTGAGTTAGTGTTTTCTCATAAACTCATCATGCACGTGCATGCCGTCATTTAAAACAATGACGTCAACGTTATATACTTGTTTATCACTTAAAGCCCTCTCTGGGAGTCTCAAAATGCTATTACATAAGTATCATATGACACTACACAAATATCATATGACACTACACAAATATCATATGACGCTACTAGTTTTATTTCCAGTATTACGCGCAAGTCTGTGTTACAACGCTGAAACCAAACTACAAAAATGACGTCACGTCAGCGGTTTGACGTCATAACGTTAGTCACTTTGGCGCACAAACCGGTAAATTGCATGTAGAAATATGGTAAACTTTATTGATGTACATGTGTTCGAAATACTCCTCATAAATCAATTTATGTGATAAATAGAATATCTCATTCGTGTTTATTTTTTATCACTTTTACTAAACTCGTTTAATAAAAGCGATAATAAATAAACACTCATGAAATATCCACTATATACATTATACTTATTATCCTGTCACGTGTAGTTATTTCGACCCGATAACAGGGTGCCGTATATTTATTTTGATATACGTCAGTTGGTCACGTGATAAGCTGGCGGGCACCTGCTATCCGGGACTACTTTTTTTAGCAAGCGTCGCTGTAAATTCCAACTTCAATCAATAAAAACAGCAAATATCGTCAATAAACTTGTCATTTGTGAATACAATATTCATGAAGATAGCTGTTGTTTGTGTTGTATTTTGTTAGAATTTTGAGAACTATTTCTTTCAGCGCATCAATCACGAATGGCTGCTGTTTATTTATGAAACATGACGTCACAATGAAAGGGATGCAAATCAGTAAGTTACATATTTTTAAAGCTGCCATAAAAATAAAAAATAAATGCGACAGGATAAATAGAATAATAGGTTGGTGCCGTGGATTGAGAAAGTTCTTCTTCGGCTCACCCGATAAATTACTCCGCCTTGCCAGATAAACTTTCTCAATCCACGGTACCAACCTATTATTCTCTATATATTGTCTTTGGTACAGAATAAATTGAGTACACTTGTAATTTTGTTCGGTATAATAACATATATAGTGCATGGCTTCCGGTGTGACAGTACATGTTGTCAACATTCGAGTAAATATTTAATCTCGACTTCGCCTCGGGTAACAGTATTTTTCTCATGTAGTCAATATGTTCTGTCACACTGGAAGCCATGCAATATTTATTATACTGTTTAACAGAAGTTGCTAGAAAAACCTTCTTCGTTTGCTTGTTTGTATACCGAAGGTTTGGTGTGAAACGGTTGTAACTAAAAATCTATTTTGAAAACCCTGGTTTAGGGGCAATGTTGACCCCTATGTAAACAATTCAAATTTAGGTGCCATTGCTCAGAACGAGCAATGGCACCTAAATTTCCATTGTTTACCACGAAAAATGATTTAATACTTATAAAGACCTTATGGCGAGGTGATTAACCTTGGTAAAAAATACCAATTTTAGTTACAACCGTTTCACGCCAAGCCCTCGATACCAGATTGTAGTGTGCTTCGCCTCGGATTACATTATTTTTCTCATGTTGACAATATGTACTTCGACACCATCCTCGGTACCCAGGCTATTCATAACATATATGATACCCTGGGAAAATTGGCTGTACAAATCTCGTACTCATGAATAATTTATCAAGTGAAATGCAGACTTTTGATTGGCCACATGACACAAACCTTTTGCGATACTAAAGGTAATCGTGGTGCATGCTTTACGAAATTTTGCTAGCCAATTTGCCCAGGGTATCATATATGTTATGAATAGCCTGGGTACCGAGGATGTTCGACACTGGTAGACATGCACTATTCATTTAGGCCCTATTATGTTCAGTGTCTGTATACCACGTGACTTTGACGTCACAAATGCTACGGTGGACTTAACTATTTTACTTCGGTTTAGAAGTAAAAACAAAGGTAACCTTTTTTTATTTCTTCATCATTTTTAATAAAACATGGCGCAGTCTACGCCGCTTCAACGGAGTTTGATTAGTGGATTAGTTTCTTCAAACACTTCGATGAACCTTTTCTCAAAATGTATTAAAATCGCCGACAGCCGGGGCATTATCAAAACTGGATTTTTGAGAACAGGTTCGTCGAAGTGTTTGAAAGAACTAGACCACCAATCAAACTCCTGTAAAAAAACGGACATAGGACATTGTAAGCGGCGTAGACTGCGCCATGTTTCATTAAATAGGGTGAAGAAATAAAAAAGTTACCATTGTTTTTACATTCTTATCAAGAGAAATTATTGCTGTCTGACCATGCAAATATGACGTCAAAAGTCACGTGGTATACACACACTGATGTTGAAACGGAGCAAAGCATAATGGATCGAATGGATTGACAATGTTGTTTTTAGAAATGCGTCAGCGCAAAACACAAACAGACACGTGCTTCCTTGTGTCTCCTGATATTCGCGCACCTGTAAGCAACACAACATTCGTCCAATGTGACTGGGTAACATCCATTGGAGGAAGACACTTACCGCTACTAGTCACAATGACATTCGTCGATCACCGGAGAGAATAAATGACCGAACCGGGGTTCGAAGCCTGGATTGATAGCCCTCGTCGTTACCGAATCAGCTATCACGGCGGAACACAAGATGCATGACTCGAGATAACTCTATGGAGATGTTATTCAATAAATTACACCCCTCATTCATAACACTTTAACCCTTTTCCACAGAAAACAAATCTGCGGCAGACTTTCTTCGAAAGACATATTGGTAAAATCTTGAAAAATCTTCATAAAAAAGGTTTTAATTATTAAGTAAACATAAAAGCATTGTATGAGGGGTGATCCAGAATTAATCGAACTGTGCCTATAACTTGATAATTTAGTGAGAGATATTAATGATAAACACATCCACATAATAACCAATCATTGATACACGATATCTGAACATTTCATGACATTTGCAAAAAATACAAGAAAAATACACACGTTAACAATACGTCCATATCGGACTAGCGGGGAGCGTCGGCTAATGTTGTATATTGTAACAATTAAGCTGTTGCTATAAACAATTGCACCCATTTAAGCAACCTGTCATAACTGAACCCAGTTCGATATCCCCTATCCCTATATTCACTATGATTATCATCATCATCATCGTCGTCATCGTCATCGTCATCGTCATCATCATCATCATCATCATCATCATCATCATCATTAGCATCATCATCATTAGCATCATCATCATGATAATCATCATCATCAGCAGCAGCAGAAACAACAACAGCATCATTATCATCATCATCATTATCATCTTTGTTGACAGCCCGCGTCGCTTTCGACAAAGCTGTCGGGCACAAAATCAACATCGCATAAATTACTTGCGAATCAATGATGTCTAATCCTAATGAAAATCGTTTGTCAGAAGCTTGCTAACCACATACAGCAAATTTTTCAGCAGCAAAACATCTAGAAATGAGCCGTCCCGCGAGAAACCAAAATTATGGACTCCGCGTAAAGTATCGATACGATTCAGCATAAGCTGTCACGCAGGCTTACCCGGATAGACACTTTTCGCCTCATGTGGATTTTCTGTTTCAGGAATCATTACTCTATACCTCTATTCCCCTGCGACGGAATGTGTCGGCCTTGATCAGTCTGCGCGGACTGCGCAGGCTGATCTGGGTCGATACATTACGCAGAGGCCATATTGTTCGTTTTTATCGCGGGACGGCTCAAATGAATATGAAAAATCTCCATGACTGATAGTATAACTATCGAATAGAGTTGATACATTGTGACAATTATTTCAAAACTCGTCGTCTGAAGCTGATGCAGCCTGTGACTGTAGGAGAAAAGTGCGTATCTAATTCATATTGTGTTGGTGGACAGGATGATCTCGCGGATCTGATACAGATTGTACTGGTGAACAGGATGATCTCGCGAGTTTGATATATATTGTACTGGTGATAAGGATGATCTCGCGGATCTGATACAGAGTGTACTGGTGAACAGAATGATCTCGCGGATCTGATTCAGATTGAACTGTTTAACAGGATGATCTCGCGGATCTGATTCAGATTGTACTGGTGAACAGGATGATCTCGTGGATCTGATTCAGATTGTACTGGTGAACAGGATGATCTCGCGAATCTGGTTCAGATTGTACTGGTGATAAGGATGGTCTCGCGGATTTGATTCAGATTGAACTGTTTAACAGGATGATCTCGCGAATCTGATTCAGATTGTACTGGTGAACAGGATGATCTCGTGGATCTGATTCAGATTGTACTGGTGAACAGGATGATCTCGCGAATCTGGTTCAGATTGTACTGGTGATAAGGATGGTCTCGCGGATTTGATTCAGATTGAACTGTTTAACAGGATGATCTCGCGAATCTGATTCAGATTGTACTGGTGAACAGGATGATCTCGCGGATCTGATTCATATTGTACTGGTGAACAGGATGATCTCGCGGATCTGGTTCAGATTGTACTGGTGATAAGGATGATCTCGCGGATCTAATTTAGATTGTATTGGTGAATAGGATGATCTCGCGGATCCGGTTCAGATTGTACTGGTGATAAGGATGATCTCGCGGATCCGGTTCAGATTGTACTGGTGATAAGGATGAGCTCGCGGATCTGATTCAGATTGTTCGGGTGATAAGGATGATATCGCGGATCTGTTCAGATTGTACTGTTTAACAGGATGACCTCGCGGATCTAATTCAGATTGTACTGGTGAACAGGATGATTTTGCAGATCTTATTCAGATTGTACTGGTGGTCAGGATGATCTCGCTGATCTACTTCAAATTGTACTTGTGAACAGGATGACCTCTTGGATCTGCTAGAGACTTTACTGGTGAATAGGATGACCTCGCGGATCTAATTCAGATTGTATTGGTGAACAGGATGATCTCGCGGATCTGCTTCAGATTGACTGGTGATAAGGATGATCTCGCGGCTCTGATTCAGATTGTACTGTTTAACAGGATGATCTCGCGGATCTGATTAAGATTGTACTGTTTAACAGGATGATCCCGCGGATCTGATTAAGATGTTACTGTTTAACAGGATAATCTCGCGGATCTGATTCAGATTGTTCTGGTGAACAGGATGATCTCACGGCTCTGATTCAGATTGTACTGTTTAACAGGATGATTTCGCGGATCTGATTCAGATTGTTTGGTGATAAAGATGATCTCGCTGATCTAATTCAGATTGTTCTGGTGATGAGGATGATATCGCGAATCTGATTTAGATTGTACTGGTGAACAGGATGATCTGGCGTTTCTGATTCAGATTGTACTGGTGAACAGGATGATCTGATTCAGATTGTTCTGGTGATAAGGATGATATCGCGGATCTGATTCAGATTGTACTGGTGAACTGGATGATCTCGCGGCTCTGATTCAGATTGGACTGGTAAGCAGGATAATCACGCGGGTCTGATTCAGATTGAACTGGTAATAATGATGATCTGGCGGATCTGATTCAAATTGTATTGTTTAACAGGATGATCTCGGGGATCTGATTCAGATTGTACTGGTGAACAGGATGATCTTACGAATCTGATTCAAATTATACTGATTAACAGGACGATGTCGCGGATCTGATTCAGATTGTACTGGTGAACAGGATGATCTTACGGATCATATTCAGGTTGTACTGTTTAACAAGATGATCTCGCGGATCTGAATCAAATTGTTCTGGTAATAAGGATGATATCGCGGATCTGATTCAGATTGTACTGGTGAACAGGATAATCACGCGGGTCTAATTCAGATTGAACTGGTGAACAGGATGATTTTACGGAACATATTCAGATTGTGCTATTTAACAGGATGATCTCTCGGATCATACTCAGATTGTACTGCTTAACAGGATGATCTTACGGATCATATTCAGATTGTGCTGCTTAAAAGGATGATATTACGCATCTGATTCAGATTGTACTGTTTAACAGGATGATCTCGCTGATCTGATTCAGATTGTACTGGTGAACAGGATGATCTCGCGGATCTTATACAGATTGTACTGGTCAACATGATGATCTTACTCATCACATTCAGATTGAACTGTTTAACAGGATGATCTCGCGGATCTGATTCAGATTGTACTGTTTAACAGGATGATCTCGCGGACATGATTTAGATCGTACTGGTGAACAGGATGATCTTACGGATCATATTCAAATTGTACTTTTTAACGAGATGATCTCGCGGATCTAATTCAGATTGTACTGTTTAGCAGGATGATCTCGCGGACATGATTTAGATCGTACTGGTGAACAGGATGATCTCTCGAATCTGATTCAGATTGTACTGATTAACAGGATGATATTACGGATCTAATTCAGATTGTACTGTTTAACAGGATGATCTCGCGGATCTGATTCAGATTGTACTGTTTAGCAGGATGATATTACGGATCTAATTCAGATTGTACTGTTTAACAAGATGATTTCGCGGATCCGATTCAGATTGTACTGTTTAACAGGACGATCTCGCGGATCTGATTCAGATTGTAATGGTGAACAAGATGAATTTACGGATCATATTCAGAATGTGCTATTTAACAGGATGATCTCTCGGATCATATTCAGATTGTACTGATTAACAGGATGATCTTACGGATCATATTCAGATTGTGCTGTTTAAAAGGATGATATTACGGATGTGATTCAGATTGTACTGTTTAACAGGATGATCTCGCGGATCTAATTCAGATTGTACTGTTTAACAGGATGATCTCGCGGATCTGATACAGATTGTACTGGTGAACAGGATGATCTTACGGATCAAATTAATATTGCACTATTTAACATTATGATCTCGCGGATCTGATTCAGATTGTACTGTTTAACAGGATGATCTCGCGGACATGATTTAGATTGTACTGATTATTAGGATGATCTCACGGATCATATTTAGATTGTGCTGTTTAACAAGGATATTCTCGATCTACATTGATCAAGAGTTATCGCTCCACGATTGTTTTCTGGTAGCGGAAATCGTTTGGTTTCCGTTCAAGTATTGTCTCGAGTGGGTTTACATACAAATAGGTTCAAGTTTACGTTTTTACCCCTTTCATAAATCAACAAGTTCGTCAGCAGAAGTTATTAAATTAATAAGGAATACGAAATATTACTAAATATGGAAGTTTTATTATAGAATACAATACAAAGGCATTGTGGAAAAGGGAGAAAAAATATTATTGTGAGCGATTTCTTCTTTCCCAACAGTGTTTGTAAACGTCGTCTACTGCAGGTGCGTTCAAGAAGTCGTCTGCATGTTTGAAGGGTTAATTGTGTCTGTTCGCGCCTGACGCAGTGCAGTTCTGCAGCTGTCAACTAACAACCGGCTTCCTGCCTGTCTGTTTCAGAGAAAACCAACATAATGTTCTCTACGTAATGTATCGACCCAGATCAGCCTGCGCAGTCCGCGCAGACTAATCCGGGCCGACACATTCCGTCTCAGGGGGATAGTGGTATAGAGTAATGATTCATGTAACAGAAAAAACCACAGGATGCGAAAAGTGTCTGTCCGGGTTAGCCTGTGCGGCATGCTTAAGGCTGATCCGGGTCGATACATTACGCAGAGTCTACACTGTTGGTTTTCTCGCGAGACGGCTGATTTATGTTAGACTATAAACCCTTTTTCCACATACAGCAAATCTGCGGCAGTCGACTTAGAAAAATAAATCAAGGCAAAAGATGGAACATCTCTACAAATGAAAGTGTATTTAGTTATTTACTGAAAACGGTTGAAAACAAGGGAAATTGTTCATCATGAGCAATTTCGCCTTTTTGCCAAAATATTTATAAAGTCGTCTGCTATAGAGGCGTAAGAAAGCATCTGTATATGAGAAAGGGTTAACGATTTAAGAATTATAATACATTTGAACAGTAGCAGAAAACAGTGTCGAAAAAGAAGCAACCGCTTATTTACGAGCATTTTACGTCAATGTCAACGAGAATAGTATGTACGATAGCTGTATGTGATTCCATTGATTAATGACAAGTCAGGTTTATAACCCTTTGTCCACGTGTAGACGCATTATGCCGCATATCTGGTAGACGATCTTTGTAAACATTGTGTCAAAAGGAGAAATTGCTCAAAACGAGCAATTTCTCCTTTTGCCACAATGTTTTCAACTATTTTCAATAATTTAACTTAAATTTATAGAGGTTTCAATATTTTTGTTCAGACATTTTTCAAAGTCGTCTGCTGCAGATTTGCTGTATGTTTGGAAAGGGTAAAATAAACTTCAGAAAGCGCTAAATGGGAATATATCAGTTACCATGGAATTATTTAGTGCGTTCGATATATCTATTACAAGCCGTGTTATTATTCATTGAGAGATACATGTATCTCTATAGAAAAGAGAACATTAGAGAGATATCTTGCTTGTTAGAAGATACCTATCAATTTGAGATATCTCCCTAGCTTTATATATATGTCTATGTTAGATGTATGTCTATGTTAGATATATGTCTATGTTAAATATCTATCTATGTTAGATATATGTCTATGTTAGATACATGCCTATGTTAGATATATGCATATGTTAGATATATGTATATATTACTATGTTAGATATATGTCTATATTACTATGTTAGATATATGTTTATATTACTATGTTAGATATATGTCTATGTTAGATATATGTCTATGTTTTGAGAGATATCTCTATAGTTTACAGAGATGTCTCCCTATCTTACATTGATATATCTTTGGCTTAAAGAGATGTATCTCTATTTTACAAAGATGTATTTCTATATTATAGATATCTTTCTCAACCTTACAGAGATATCTCTTAATTGAAGATAACATGCTCCATTTGAGAGACATTTCTTTATCTTAGAGATATATCTATCTAAAAAAGAGAGATATCTTACTAGCGTAGAGAGATATCTCCTTGAACACGTTAGCAAAATATCACTTTAAATTGGAAAGATATCTCTTAAACTTAGCTTATAGATATGTATTAAATATAGTCCTTTAGAGAGAAATCTATTTAACTAAGAAAGATATCTCTTAAACTCGTATATCTATTTGATGAGTATATGAGTGTAAAAGCTGCTCCCTAGTATTTGAAACGTGTCATGGATTTAGTGATATAAAGCCTCTACGAAAGTGCTTACCCAAACTGTGAAACCACAAATTAATCTTAGTTTAGTTTAAACTAATTTATTTTACATCGATTGCGAAACAAGCTTTAAGCTTATATTAATCACGCGCGATGTCTGCTTCCTGGAGACTTTTTAAAACCAGTACTCGCGCCGTTTGTGTGGAAAAATCACAAAGTCAGGACCCGCTCATCACGGGACTCGAACCAGGGACCTTTGATACGAGAGGCCGACGCTCTACCTCTACACCACTGTCTTCCACAATTATTTAATTAATCTTGATCGACACAGGTCAAAATTTATAATAGTTTGCCTTATTTCCCCGCAGAGCATGGTTCTGATATTCATAACAAGGTGAAATCATAAGTTTGCATTATCTTTTTTTTTAAATTTTCTTTTATAAATGTGATGGTCTGTCATGGCAGCTGTATTGTTGTTTATTTGAAAGGTAATTGCAGTTAAATCGTCATAAGTGAATTCTACTGTATTGCATGTACAATAGATTTAAAAAAAAAAACATGCGTTAATAACTATTATATTGTGATTATATTGGATTCTACGTCAAATGATTGATTGGTTAGTATGGGATTAATTACTTCCCACATTGATGTAAGACCATTGGTGGAAAGACGAGTGTGGTTTATCGCATTAGTTTTTGTCAAACGTCTGAATTCGTTGTGGCAGAGCTAGGGTTCGTACGGACAACCTGCATCGCCAGCACGCATCTGTTCCCTTTGAGCTACCGGGACTCGTCTAATGCCGAATGAATAAAAATAACCGCGTTTGATTGGTGGAATGAATAAAAGTAACCGCGTTTGATTGGTCGAATGAATAAAAATAACCGCGTTTGATTGGTCGAATGAATAAAAATAACCGCGTTTGATTAGTCGAATGAATAAAAAATAACTGCGCTTGATTTTAGAGATATCTTTCAAATTAAAGAGACATCTATTCGACAGACAGTCAGACAGACCAGAGACAATATATACTATGTATATATTGTCCCTGGACAGACATACTCTTTAATATGTTTAAATCTATACATAGGGCATGTTAACATAAATACACATGCGAACTTTGCAAATTTATTGAGCGTGATAGTAATCTTAGTACTTACATTAGAGATATCATTTTCAAATTGAATATAGGTTGATCAAAGTAAGAGAAATATTTGTCTCTGTTAGAGAAGTACGTGATTCTGCTTTTTTCAAATAAGTCTATTTTTAGAACAAACATGAGGAATTATGAGGAATTATGAGGAATTATGAAACATTTCTTTGAAGTCTAAGAGACTGGATCTTATTATCTTGTGTTATTATCCTAATGATTGGGTTCGATAGGAAGTGACAGATATAATTATATGAGGTGCGTCTAGTGATTTGGTGCCTCATTGAATCTATGTAACGGTATCATAAACACGTGCATTGGCGTACAACTAGTGGGGGCTACACGTCTAGTGATTTGGTGTCTCATTGAATCTATGTAACGGTGTCATAAACACGTGCATTGGCGTACAACTAGTTGGGGCTACACGTCTAGTGATTTGGTGTCTCATTGATTATCCGTAACGGTAACATAAACACGTGCATTGGCGTACAACTAGTGGGGGCTACACGTCTAGTGATTTGGTGTCTCATTGATTCTCCGTAACGGTAACATAAACACGTGCATTGGTGTACAACTAGTGGGGGCTACACTTCTAGTGATTTGGTGCCTCATTGAATATATGTAACGGGATCATAAACACGTGCATTGGTGTACAACTAGTGGGGGCTACACGTCTAGTGATATGGTGTCTCATTGAATCTATGTAACGGTGTCATAAACACGTGCATTGGTGTACAACTAGTGGGGGCTACACTTCTAGTGATTTGGTGTCTCAATGAATCTCCGTAACGGTGTCATAAACACGTGCATTGGTGTACAACTAGTGGGGGCTACACTTCTAGTGATTTGGTGGCTCATTGAATATATGTAACGGTGTCATAAACACATGTATTGGTGTACAACTAGTGGGGGCTACACGTCTAGTGATTCTGTGTCTCATTGAATCTCCATAACGGTGTCATAAACACGTGCATTGGCGTACAACTAGTGGGGGCTACACTTCTAGTGATTTGGTGTCTCATTGAATCTCCGTAACGGTGTCATAAACACGTGCATTGGTGTACAACTAGTGGGGGCTACACTTCTAGTGATTTGGTGTCTCATTGAATCTATGTAACGGTGTCATAAACACGTGCATTGGCGTACAACTAGTGGGGGCTACACTTCTAGTGATTTGGTGTCTCATTGAATCTCCGTAACGGTGTCATAAACACGTGCATTGGTGTACAACTAGTGGGGGCTACACTTCTAGTGATTTGGTGTCTCATTGAATCTATGTAACGGTGTCATAAACACGTGCATTGGCGTACAACTAGTGGGGGCTACACTTCTAGTGATTCTGTGTCTCATTGAATCTCCGTAACGGTGTCATAAACACGTGCATTGGCGTACAACTAGTGGGGGCTACACTTCTAGTGATTTGGTGTCTCATTGAATCTCCGTAACGGTGTCATAAACACGTGCATTGGTGTACAACTAGTGGGGGCTACACTTCTAGTGATTTGGTGTCTCATTGAATCTATGTAACGGTGTCATAAACACGTGCATTGGCGTACAACTAGTGGGGGCTACACTTCTAGTGATTTGGTGTCTCATTGAATCTCCGTAACGGTGTCATAAACACGTGCATTGGTGTACAACTAGTGGGGGCTACACTTCTAGTGATTTGGTGTCTCATTGAATCTATGTAACGGTGTCATAAACACGTGCATTGGCGTACAACTAGTGGGGGCTACACTTCTAGTGATTCTGTGTCTCATTGAATCTCCGTAACGGTGTCATAAACACGTGCATTGGCGTACAACTAGTGGGGGCTACACTTCTAGTGATTTGGTGTCTCATTGAATCTCCGTAACGGTGTCATAAACACGTGCATTGGTGTACAACTAGTGGGGGCTACACTTCTAGTGATTTGGTGTCTCATTGAATCTATGTAACGGTGTCATAAACACGTGCATTGGCGTACAACTAGTGGGGGCTACACTTCTAGTGATTCTGTGTCTCATTGAATCTCCGTAACGGTGTCATAAACACATGTATTGGCGTACAACTAGTGGGGCTACACTTCTAGTGATTTTGCGTCTCATTGAATCTCCGTAACAGTAACATAAACACGTGCATTGGTGTACAACTAGTGGGGGCTACACTTCTATTGATTTGGTGTCTCATTGAATCTATGTAACGGTATCATAAACACGTGCATTGGTGTACAACTAGTGGGGGCTACACTTCTAGTGATTTGGTGTCTCATTGATTCTCCGTAACGGTGTCATAAACACGTGCATTGGTGTACAGCTAGTGGGGGCTACACTTCTAGTGATTTGGTGTCTCATTGATTCTCCGTAACAGTAACATAAACACGTGCATTGGTGTACAACTAGTGGGGGCTACACTTCTAGTGATTTTGCGTCTCATTGAATCTCCGTAACAGTAACATAAACACGTGCATTGGTGTACAACTAGTGGGGGCTACACTTCTAGTGATTTGGTGTCTCATTGATTCTCCGTAACGGTGTCATAAACACGTGCATTGGTGTACAACTAGTGGGGGCTACACTTCTAGTGATTTGGTGGCTCATTGAATCTATGTAACGGTGTCATAAACACATGTATTGGTGTACAACTAGTGGGGGCTACACGTCTAGTGATTCTGTGTCTCATTGAATCTCCATAACGGTGTCATAAACACGTGCATTGGCGTACAACTAGTGGGGGCTACACTTCTAGTGATTTGGTGTCTCATTGAATCTCCGTAACGGTGTCATAAACACGTGCATTGGTGTACAACTAGTGGGGGCTACACTTCTAGTGATTTGGTGTCTCATTGAATCTATGTAACGGTGTCATAAACACGTGCATTGGCGTACAACTAGTGGGGGCTACACTTCTAGTGATTTGGTGTCTCATTGAATCTCCGTAACGGTGTCATAAACACGTGCATTGGTGTACAACTAGTGGGGCTACACTTCTAGTGATTTGGTGTCTCATTGAATCTCCGTAACGGTGTCATAAACACGTGCATTGGCGTACAACTAGTGGGGGCTACACGTCTAGTGATTTGGTGTCTCATTGAATCTCCTTAACGGTGTCATAAACACGTGCATTGGCGTACAACTAGTGGGGGCTACACTTCTAGTGATTTGGTGTCTCATTGAATCTCCGTAACGGTAACATAAACACGTGCATTGGTGTATAACTAGTGGGGGCTACACGTCTAGTGATTTGGTGTCTCATTGAATCTATGTAACGGTGTCATAAACACGTGCATTGGCGTACAACTAGTGGGGGCTACACGTCTAGTGATTTGGTGTCTCATTGAATCTATGTAACGGTGTCATAAACACGTGCATTGGCGTACAACTAGTAGGGCTACACTTCTGGTTTTATATCAGAAGCTTCACACCTAGATCTGTATTACACGTGGGCTGGCTGATCTAGATATATACTCATCGCGTTGTGTATTTAATTAACCCATAAACAATAAATATGCAGCAGACGACTTTGAAATTATCAAGTCCTAAATATAGAAAAATCTCTATAAATCATGGTATGATTATTGAATGGAGTTGAACTCATTGTGACAAATGGAGAGACTGCTCATTATGAGTAATTTATCTATTTGTCCCCATGTGTTTAATATTCGTCTGCTTCAGAGGCGTCAGAAAGGGTCTTTTTGTGGGAAATAATATTCCTGTTGAAGTCGTGTCTAATCGTGTCTAGAGATCTGGGGTCTTAATGGCACTCACTGACATCGCTTTAAGACGTATTGGCACAGCACGAATGGGATACAATTCCTGTATTTTTCAGTCAGAAAGTTAATTCAGGTATGTTTAACACACAGCCAAACTTGTGCTTAAGACAACCGTTGGGTAGCTTTTCCTTGTCTATAGCAACCACACTTTCTAATTTCCCAATTACTCATTTTCTGTACAAATGACTCTGCAATTAAAGACCACCTGTGAACAAAGACCGGATTGTTCTCTTCCCAATGGGTGGTCTTTAACCTTTTCCCTCATACAACAATTATGCAGCAGACGACTTTGAACATATTTTGTCAAAAAATAGAAAAATCTCTATAATTGAATGGATAACCTATGACTAAAAGTGGAAAACATTGTGGCAAAAGGAGAAATTGCTTGTTTTGAGCAATTTTCTCTTTTGTCACTATGTTTTCAAAAAGCCGTCTGCTGCAGAGGCGTCAGAAAGCGTCTATATGAGTGAAAAGGGTTAAGGTATGTTTAACACACAGTCAAACTTGTGCTAAAGACAACCGTTGGGTAGCTTTTCCTTGTCTATAGCAACCACACATCTAATTTTCCAATTACTCATTTTCTGTACAAATTACCCTGCAATTAAAGACCACCTGTGAACAAAGACCGGATTGTTCTCTTCCCAATGGGTGGTCTTTAATCCATTCATACAACAATTCTGCAGCAGACGACTTTGAACATATTTTGTCAAAAAATAGAAAAATCTCTATAATTGAATTGATAACCTATGACTAAAAGTGGAAAATATTGTGGCCATTTTTTTAAAAAGCCGTCTGCTGCAGAGGCGTCGGAAAGCGTCTATATGAGGGAAAGGGTTAAACACAGGTTGGACTGTATATGCAGACAATGAAGACTCTGGTGACACCTTGCGCATGTACGGAGATGCAGCGAGACCCCCTTATATAGCAGCCAGAAGTGAATCCCGCGTATTTTGGTATCTATAGAAACAGCCATACGGATGTCATATAACAGTTCAAATTACAATCTATTGTCTCGCAGAACAAACTACGGAATCTTATAGAATCGTCATTTTCTTTCATCCGTGCCCAGTAAAAAAGGGGGCTTTTCGATTGGTTTATAATATTTTTAATTTATAAATATGTATTATTGCAGATTCTTCCACGAGGGAAAGGGCTGAATAACATTGATCATTATGATTTAATGTCCTGCATATGCTGATCTTGCAATCTTATACTCCAGGTGAGCGAAAGGCCCTTTTTGTTTAATAACTTATATTGTGATCCTACTATTCAACCTCGTGTTCTTCGTTTTACCCGGTAAGTCCCGGTAGCTCAGTCGGTAACGACGCGGGCGGTCAATCCAGGGGTTGTGAGTTCGAATCCCGGCTCGACCAACTTTCTTTCCAACGTGATATGACTGAGAAATTGTCAAAAACGGCGTTAAACCCAAATCAATCAATCAATCAATCAATCAATCGTTTTACCCATCTCTATGGTAGGGCGCTTTTCTATTTATTCGTTTAACACTTTGAGATATATCTCTATAACCTTGAGAGATATCTCTATAACCTGGAGATATATCTCCATAACTTTGAGAGATATCTCTATAACCTCGAGAGATATATATATAACCTTGAGAGATATCTCTATAACCTTGAGCGATATCTCTATAACCTTGAGAGATATCTCTATAACTTTGAGATATATCTCTGTAACCTTGAGAGATATATCTATAACTTTGAGAGATATTTCTATAACCTTGAGAGATATCTCTATAATTTTTGAGATATATCTCTATAACATTGAGAGATATCTCTATAACTTTGAGAGATATCTCTATAACTTTGAGAGATATCTCTATAACCTTGATAGATATCTCTATAACTTTGAGAGATATCTCTATAACCTTGAAAGATATCTTTATAACTTTGAGAGATATCTCTATTACTTTGAGAGATATCTCTCTATACTTTGAGAGATATCTCTATAACTTTAGAGATATCTCTATAACTTTAGAGATATCTCTATAACTTTAGAGATATCTCTATAACTTTAGAGATATCTCTATAACTTTCAGATATATCTTTATAACTTTGAGAAATATTTCTATAACTTTGAGAGATATCTCTATAACTGTGAGAGATATCTCTATAACTTTGAGAGATATCTCTATAACTTTGAGATATATCTCTATAACCTTGAGATATATCTCTATAACTTTGAGAGATAACTTTAGAACCTTGAGAGATATCTCTATAACTTTGAGAGATATCTCTATAACGTAGACAACTGACAACTGTTTGACAACTGTTGCTCATTATGAGACAAAGCATTATCTCCTTTTTGCCACACTATGTCCATCTCTATGAAAGAACTCTTTCCCCCCGATGCTTTCATTGATTGATTGATTGATTGGGGTTTAACGCCGTTTTTAACAATTTCTCAGTTATATCACGGCGGCCAGTTCACCTACTCATGCATTTCCTGGTTTTTCTCACACCAGTACTCCACACAACAATCTTCCCAATCAACTGGCTGCTTTTCCCCCATAGACTTAGCCCATTGGTGGAAGACGAATGACGCATGTCGCATTGACTTTTGTCATTTCTCGGAAAGAAAGGTGGCCGAGCCGGGATTCGAACTCACAACCCCTGGATTGACAGCCCGCGTCGTTACCGACTGAGCTACCGGGACTCAACCCCGATGTTTTCAAAGCCATCTTCTATAGATGTTGTTGTTTAAGGGTTATGGTTAATTAACAGTATTAACCCTTTCAGCGCCGAATTGTTTAAAGTAGACTCTTCCATGTTCAAAGTCGGGCGTCTCCATTTCTCATGTAATAAACGTTTGGACTATTTTTATAACTAAAAGGCAAACCATGCTGATTTCAGGTGAGACAGCTCGTTACGAGCTGACTCACCTGAATCAGTATTGTTTGCAAAAACCTCAATATTGCCTTTGGCGCTAAAAGAGCTAACATACACACAACAGTCACTTTGTCGTATTTGGGTCACAACCCTAATAGTAGAAGGATGTATTTCAACCCTTTCAATGAGGAATATTAAAAAAATGAACCTGTCCAGCTTTGCTTTTCGAAGAGTCCAACGCCAATTCTAGGAATATCAAGATAACAATGTTGAGTTGAGCAGCACACATAATAGAACCTGATCAGATGGCGTGGATGCGCCGGCTGGTCTAACTCTAAACTGTTGACACAGGCTACATCTAAATCTGCCCCAGCAGTTAAAGCGTTAAATGTTTTACATTCTCGCTAAATTCTTTAGTATAGGACTCTTGATGAGGGTCGTATTATATGTCATTTGAATCCTTATTTGTGTCCTTTCCCACATATAGACGCTTCCTGACGCCTCTGCAGCAGACGCCTTTTGAAAACATTGTGACAAAAGAGGAAATTGCTCAAAGCGAGCAATTTCCACCTTTTGCTACAATGTTTTCAACTTTTTGCAGTAAATATACCCTCTCTATATTTTAGTCCACATGTTTCCAAAGTTGGCTGCTTCAGATTTGATGTATGTGGGAAAGGTTTAAACGTTTAAACCAAGGGTTCTTGATTGGGGTCGTATTAAATTTCCATTTGAATCCTTATTTGTGACCTTTCCCACATATAGACGCTTTCTGACGCCTCTGCAGCAGACGCCTTTTGAAAACATTGTGACAAAAGAGGAAATTGCTCATAGCGAGCAATTTCCCCTTTTGCCACAATATTTTCAATGTTTTGCAGTAAATAAACCCTCATTTATAGGGATTTTCAATGTTTTAGTCCACATGTTTCTAAACTTGGCTACTTCAGATTTGCTCTGTATGTGGGTAAGGTTTAACCCAAGTATCAATCAATCGATTGATTGGGAATACATATGTAGCATATGGTGTTATGCTTAAGTTTGATACAAAAGGACGACGTGTGTGTGGGTCTTTTTCTTTTGGCGGGTCGGGGGATTTCGAGGGGATTGGGGGGGGGGGGGGGGGGGGGGGGCAGGAATATCACTGTTGCCAATCCGCCAATCAAATCATAGGAACTATACTATAAAACTCCCTGTTCCTTGTTCCTTATTCAAACGTAAAATAGTTAAAACCTCGTGTGTCAAATGATAACTATAATTAAGTTGCAACACATTGCAGATAACACTCGCTTTAGTACAGTTGAACTCCCTGATATTGATAAAGACCTTTTCATTTGTCACATCTCGTGTTTTGATAAGCGAAAGCCTCTATTCAACCTGTTTTGTTGAACTAGTAGATAACAAACGAGTCGCGTCTGGTGGTTTGAGGTGTAATAGATACTCCGGTTTGACTACATTTACGATTGACGTAATAATCAATGTGTAGGCCGTCTCGTGAGAAAATCAACATTGTGGACTCTGCGTAACGTATCGACCCGGAACAGCCTAAGCATGCCACATAGGCGTACCCGGATATTCACTCTTCGCATCCTGTGGATTTTTTGTTTCAGGAATCACGACTCTATCTATCCCCCCTTAGACGAAATGTGTCGGCCGGACCAGTCTGCGCGGACAGCGCAGGCTGATTTGGTCGATACATTACGCAGATGTGTATCGCCGCTGTTCGCACCATAAACAAGACTCCACTCCCCCACCGCGAGGAATTTGACGCGGTTAAAATGCGTAGCAATGTAATATTTTTCATTCACAAAACGTGTCTGACTCAAACGGTGTTTTGAAACATTCATCTTGTTGGATATAAATCAAAGCGCTGAAAGCGCTGATGGTATAGGGGGCATATGTAAGTTGAAACATATGGCATAGATCATATGGACAAACATTGTTGAAACAATGACCTTTAAACAAACCAAACCAAAAATGTTTGAAGCAACACATATTGCCTGCCAATAACATATACCTCATTTGTCAAAGTTTTACCCTTTTATTGTATAAACAAAATATCGAAGGACAAAAGATTGACAAAAAAAAACCCGAGCAGCTACCCTTAATTAAAATATTTCTAGTTCAGAAATCACTAAAGATCCACAATGTATATTGTAATCATGCTGATAAATGAAAGACGATCGAAAGCATGATAGAGTTATGTTTCTTTTGCACTGCACAATTGCAGCTCTGAGTTTCCTATACACCAAGTCTTAAATTGATATATTGGACATATATTGAGACAATAACCGAAGAAATGAAAACATTGAGTTTACACCTAAAAAACAGATTAGATTTGACGAAGTACAAATCTTGGGGAAGCACTCATTAACGAAAAAGGGAATTTCACGGAACGCATGTGTTGCGTATAATAAGGGAGAACATTGAAAGACAAAACGCAGCATGCTAAATTTATGGTAATGGTGCACTGCAAATATGTAGGTCATAAGTTACCTACAAACCAAGTTTGAAATTGATACAATGAAAGTTAATTGAGACAATCGCTGAACTAAATAAGGAAAAATGGAGATAACTGAAAAAACAGACCAGAGTTATGTACCTAATACTTTGCCGTTCTCCTGATCACACGGGTATAATTGTGACCACTTTGAAATAAATCTGCCATACAGAAACAACGTGTTAACCAATGCATGCAATCCATGACGGACGGACGAATGCACATTCAGGCAGACAGCCGGCCGGACGCCGGCGATGCGTCAAAACACGTCAGCTTAGATTATGGTATTTGTAAAGTATTTGCAATTTAATTGTATCTCCGAAACGGGACCGGACCGTCAAGGTTAATTTTCAAAAACCTATTTAGACTACATTTCTAGTTTATTTGTCAACAGATACATCTAGGACTATATTACACGTTGATGAACGTTGAGTCTTAAATTAACGCAAATGCATATACATTATAATTTTAGTCCGAAAATCGCTAGAAGCTTCTCAATAATAAAATAAATAATGACCTTGCGGTTATAACTCGGATGTGTTGACAAATTCGGCCAAATTTCTTTCCGACGTTTGACAAAAGTCAATGCGACATGCGTCATTCGTCTTTCACCAATGGCTAAGTCTATGTGGAAACGCAGCCAGTTGCTTGGGAAGATTGTTGTGAGGAGTACTGGTTTGAGAAAACCAGGAAATACATTTGTAGGTGAACTGGCCGCCGTGATATGACTGAAGAAATGTTAAAAACGGCGTTAAATCCCAATCAATCAATGTTGAAATTAACTTATCTATAATTTGTAGATTTAATTTCTATTTTCTAGTAGGGTCTACATACAGCAACACATGAGAATATTCAACACAAAACGCGACCTGTTTTACCAACAATTCCCCAGTAGCGGTGAGACCATTTGTAACATTATTTCATGGCATGTATACACAGTAGGACCTCTCTCTTTGGACGAATTATGTTGTAACAAGTTTGTTTACAGTATTCCTTAACCTTGACCACATAGACTAAATATACAGCAAACAACATTGAACTAAGGCATAACTATTGACCTGAATTAATAAAAGTATGATTTTGAATAGTGATGAAAACATTGTGGAAAAAGACAAACTTGTTGATTATCATTCATCTGTTAAGGTTAGTCAAATGTGTCTAAAAGGAGCAAAGGTTAAATTAATAACTGTAGACAAATGTTTTCGTTATCTAGGTTATAGAAACAAATTGATTCATGTTTCAAAGCATTGTTTGAAAAGGAGGAATTGCTCATTGTCAGCAATTGCTCCGTTTGCAAATATACTTTCAACATTTGTTTGTAACTAAGTAGCTATAACGGGAACGGTTCAACCCTTTCCCGCTTACAGTCGCTTTTTGACGCATGTGCAGCAGACGGCTGCAGAATTGTTTATCATGACCCATTTCCTCTTTTTCCACAAAGGTTTCAACTATATATTTTTCCCCTTGATGTAAGGCAAAATTGCTCGTAATCATTCATCTCTAGCATGTTATTCAAAATGTGTCCGGAAGGGAGAAAGAGGGAAAGAACGTCCATAGTAAAACGTTTAAATATGAAAAGAACTAATTTGAAACGTGTTTGAAAGCATTGTGTGAAAAGGAGGAATTGCTCATTGTCAGCAATAGCTCCATTTTCAACAATATTTTTTAAATATTCAAACTGTTATAGTATCACGGAAAGGGTTCCGCTTCCATGGGAAGGATGTAACCATTTTCCGCCTACAGACGCTTACAGACGCATGTGCAGCAGACGACAATCGAAAACATTGTGACAAAAGGGGAAATTGCTTTTCGTAGGCAATTTCTACTTTTGCCACAATGGTTTCAACTCCTTTCAATAATTGTATTTACAGTGCTTTGCACATTTCTCTATAAGTCGACTGTTGTAAACTAATGGGGTCACAGAACGGTCGACGTTACCTCACACTACTGACATTGAGGTCAACCATAGTTCAGAGTGAGTTTCATTCATAGAAACTATTTTGTCTCATAAATTTATGCAAGCGGAGGGTTTCGTGATTCGGTCGAACCAATAAAATCGTTGAAAAGGCAGATTATAACCAATCAAAACTCAATTTTGGTGAAGGTATACACATGTGGACTGCGGTTGCAGCTTTAATCCGACTTTTCGAAAGCAGCTTCGCTATGAGATAGTGGCGAAACTCCCCTATCCCAAAAACCATTATCCTGCTGAATTCTTGGTCTATAATAACTAAGCGGCGTATAACAATCAAGTGACGTAAATCCGGACCGAGTACTGTCCGAATTAATGTACATTAAGTCAGTATGCGCTGTTTTATATATTTTGGAGTGACACATGTTATTTTTGAAAATGGAGTAAACGAAAATTGTATTCTGGCCTTTACTGATCTTAGTCCAAAGAGCAATGTATTTTTATACGCCGCCGGAGGCGGTGGTATATTGGCGTCATCTTCTCCGTCTGTCCGTCCGTCCGTACGTCCGTACGTCCATTTCTTGTGAACGCAACTCATCCTATGTTTCTGACCGAATCTTTTCAAAACTTGGTCAATGTCATGACTATAATGGGTAGATGTGCATGAAGCGGCGATTTTCCGGTTCATTGATTTTTGCAAGATTTATGTCCCTTGTAACTTAGTCTCTGTAGCTGATTGATATTGCGGCTTGTGAACGCAACTCCTCCTACGTTTCTGACTGAATCTTTTCAAAACTTTTCAATATCATGACTATAATGGGTGGATGTGCATGAAGCGGCGATTTTCCGGTTCATTGATTTTTGCAACTCAAGTTTCCAAACAGGTAGAAGTGCATAAAGCAGGGATTATCCGGTAGAGTGATTTTTGCAAGAGTTATGCTCAGAAGGAAAAAAGGATACATATCGACACTGCCATTTGACCTACTTTCATATCGGAAGCCTCTATAGGGTTCTATCTCTGTTTATATGTATCCTATTTTCTTCCTGACTGAAATAATTTGTTGAATGGGACATTAAGCTCCAACAATCCAATCCAATACTTTGTTTGCTGTTTCTTTTCCATTAAATGATTGTTTTACCATAATGGTAGTTTTGTGATTTTTTTTCATGAAATTATCATTTTTCGGTTCGGCCATTTTGATAGAGATTCCAATGGTAGTCTTGTGATACATGTTAAAAGCAATAATTAAAATAATTAAAAGGACCAATCTTGATCTTTATATTTTGTGGCGGCGTATATTGTGGCGGCACTGGTACTCTTGTTCCGTTTATTGTTTTGTATAGTTCAGTTAGTCTTGAACAAAAAGGTCAGCAAAGTCACACTATTACCCAGTCGTCTTTTCGATGTGATATACATACATCGTGAGCACACCTTGTTTGAAGCCTAGCTGGTAATCACCCTATTTATTTCAGGCATCCGACATGAAGAAACAGTCCCGCGTTAAAATACACAAAAAAGACACCTTACTGATACAGGAATGTTGAAACTAATAGCAAATTTAATCAATATACGTTTCTGATTTCACATTTAAACCCTTTCCTACATACAACAAATCTGCAGCAAACGACTTTTAAAACTTAGGGACACAAACCTGAAAAGTAAAAGATAAGCTTAATTCAGTGTTAAATAAAGTTGAAAATATTTCTTTTTGATTACCGAGATGATCTTTTTTAGAATGTTCGTGATTTTTATAACGATTTATTCAATTGGATAACATCATCAGAGTTAATAAATAGTACTATGCTAGCTGCATAAAACAGATAATGTTTGGGGAAAATGAAGCAAACTTCTTGCGGAATTTTAATGGTTAGTTCCACGAACAAGGTATTTATAGCTTCTTGCTCCACTTTGTCCAAATGGCGCCGCCATTATGCTTCCTCCACTGTGTCCAAATGGCGTCGCCATTATTGTTGCCTGACCCGATAATTCTGTGGTGGGGGACAGGTAACTGAAGACCAGTATATACAGTTGTATCCATAGAGCATCAATATTGTTTCAACATCAATAGAGGTCACTTATCTATATATATATAAAAAATGCTAGGCAAGCTCGTTTGACTTTAATAGCTGCCAAAACACGGCTAGTATGCACATTAATGTTTCCAAATGTCCATATGTCTTTCCATATGCTGTAACCCTTATGATGTCTATGTACTCAACAGTACTGTCAGTGCTTTGATTTTAAAGAAATGAGATTTTTCACAATAGAGTAAGCGGCGTAAATTAGGAATGTGTCTAGCTTACAGTGGATTTTTATATTAACCCTTTCCCACATACAACACATCTGCAGCAGACGATTTTGAAAACTTAGTGACAAAAACCTGAAAAATCTCCATAAAAGGTAGCTTAATTGTTAAATAAAGTAAATAAAGTTGAACATATGTGGCCAATGGAGTAACCATTCAGGAACGCCTAACCCCAGTATTGTGTTGTTTACAAAATGGCGACCTTCTGTGCATCAGCCGTCGCCATCTTTGATCTCGTGTTACCCGTCAAATAGTGGGGGTCGTTCTAGTCGAGTAGATTAGAGATTTAGCGCATGCGCAGTTCGCTTACTCGATACGTTCGACTTTCAACTCCAGTAACTCTCGTTACGCGAGTAAAGAAGTCGAAAACGCTCGTTATGGCCTTTTTAGCCCAGGCTTTCGAAATGTGACTGGAGGGCTTAACGCGATTATTTAGTTTATTTTTGTGTTGTGAATTACATTCTTGACTCGTTTGGATTTGAATATTTATAAATACATTATTATGCCTAATTAGTTCCATTATTTGTAATATGACGGTTTTTTAAAGAAATAATAAAAAACAATTATTATGTAATCAGTACTGGAATTAATTCAAGGAAATTGGGTAAGTGTTGTTTATAACTAAAATTCCGTTTTAAGACTCGTTTGAATTTGTTTATATATATATATGAGCCGTTCCACGAGAAAACAAACATTATGGACTCTGCGTAATGTATCGACCCGGATCAGACTGCGCAGCCCGCGTAGGCTAATCCAGGCCGACACATTCCGTCTCAGGGGGATAGAGGTATAGGGTAATGATTCTTGAAACAGAAAATCCACAGGAGGCGAAACGTGTCTGTCCGGGTCAGCCTGCGCGGCATGCTTATGCTAATCCGTGACGATATATTACGCCGAGTCTATACTGTTGGTTTTCTCGTGGAGCTGCTCATACATATATATATATAAAACAAACTAGAGCTACGGAATTTTTATGTTAACACATTGAAAATAATCACTTATAACTTTAAGCATGCTAAATTATTTCTTAAGCTGTTTTATTTGTTCATGGATTTGTTCCTTTTGTGACAAGTTATGGAATAACTTATAGAGGCATTGTTCGAGAAAACGCTTTCCCAAATAAAACAAATCTGCACCAGACGAGTTTCCAAATATTTTAAAAAAACATCTAGCCACGAAAAAGAAAACACTATATGAAGAAATGTATAATTACTGAGAAAAGTTAAAAACAACTTGACAAAAGGAGAAGTTGTTCGTTTTAAGCATTTCTCATTTTGTCAAACTGTTTTCAAAAGTCGTCTGCCATGGGGAAGGGTAAAGAGCGTTTTTTTGGACTGGTGTTCTGGATTGTGTATGAAGAAACAAATTGATTATATGCTTTGGTTTATTAGTTCAAGCTTTCGTAATTAGTTCAATTTGATAACGAGACGAACTACAGTTGCGTCTGTTGGTTCGAGTTAACTCTTTCAGCGCCGAATTGTCTAAAGTAGACTCTTCCATGTTCAAAATTGGGTGTGTCCATTTCTCAATTTATGAAAGTTTTGGACTATTTTGGTAACTAAAGGGCAAACAATGCTGGTTTCCATTTTGAAAGGGCACCTCAACAGGAACAGCCATGTGAAGTTTAACAACATTGGCAAAACGATTTAGGAAAAGAAGTTGTTTAACCCCTTCCCGACTGCAGACGCATTTTAACGCAATAGCAGCAGACGACTTTTGAAAACATTGTGGCCAAAGGTGAAATTGCTCATGATGAGCAATTTCACCTTTGGCCACAATGTTTTCCACTTATAGTCATTGGTTATCCTTTCAATTATAGAGATTTTCCATTTTTTGACAAAATATGTTCAAAGTCGTCTGCTGCAAATTAGTTGTATGTGGGAAAGGGTTAAAAGCAATATTGCAATATTGACGACTTAAAGTTAACGCTGCACGATGGACAAAAACAGCGATCAAAATAGCCAAACTTGAGCACTACGTGCACACGTGAGCTAAAAACAGCAACATTATAACTATAGACCCATTAGCCTTTATACCAATTTATCTTTTATATGACCCTTTTATAATGAGTCATACGACCCGATATCTCTACATGTATACGCGGATGACATGGTTGTACCTATCGAATATTATACATGTACATACAAGTGACTCAAGTACTTCTCTAATTGTATTGTCATAAATATGTACTTGACTTTAGCACACTGTCAATGAGAGTATTTTTGTTTTATTTGGGTCTCACGTTGTTTGTTACATTATTTATTTAAGTTATGTTACATCAATTGGTCACTTATTTATGATCCCTGGGTGACGAGCAAACGAGTACTAGGCAAGGAAATTTGCCTTACCCAAGAACAATGCACATTTCCTAGCCTAGTACTGGTATGTTTACCCAGGGATCATGCATAAGTGAACTTTAGCCGTGATACAACTGTAATCATGTTGAAAGCGGCCTAAAACCCAAAATAAAACAAACAAAAACAAAGGTTATTTATGATCCCGTTTCGGAGAGTCAAACAGACCCCAAATCGCTAGACGCGGCTCTAATGGTGTTATCTATATATATGAGCCATCCAACGAGAAACAAGACATTACGAATAACCACACAGCTATCAATTGGTTATTTAAAAAAGAGTCAAAGCGCGAATCTACTGCTATATATGAATACCCAGCCAGCTATCAAGTGTGTATTCAACAAAGAGTCAAAGCGCGAATCTACTGCTATATAATTGATAGCTGTGTGGTTATTCACATATAGCAGTAGATTCGCGCTTTGACTGTTTGTTGAATAACCAATTGATAGCTGTGTGGTTATTCGTATATAGCAGTAGATTCGCGCTTTGACTCTTTGTTGAATACCCAATTGATAGCTGGCTGGGTATTCATATATAGCAGTAGATTCAAGCTTTGACTCTTTGTTGAATACCCAATTGATAGCTGGCTGAGTTTTCATATATAGCAGTAGATTCAAGCTTTGACTCTTTGTTGAATAACCAATTGATAGATGTGTGGTTATTCGTATATAGCAGTAGATTCGCGCTTTGACTCTGTTGAATACCCAGTTGATAGATGGCTGGGTATTCACATATATCAGTAGATTCAAGCTTTGACTCTTTGTTGAATACCCAATTGATAGCTGGCTGAGTTTTCATATATAGCAGTAGATTCAAGCTTTGACTTTTTGTTGAATAACCAATTGATAGCTGTGTGGTTATTCGTATATAGCAGTATATTCAAGCTTTGACTTTTTGTTGAAAAACTAATGGATAGCTGTGTGGTTATTCGTATATAGCAGTAGATTCAAGCTTTGACTCTTTGTTGAATAACCAATTGCTAGCTGTGTGGTTATTCGTATATAGCAGTAGATTCGCGCTTTGGCTCTTTGTTGAATAACCAATTGCTAGCTATGTGGTTATTTGTATATAGCAGTAGATTCAAGCTTTGACTCTTTGTTGAATAACTAATTGATAGCTGTGTGGTTATTCGTATATAGCAGTAGATTCGCGCTTTGACTCTTTGTTGAATACCCAATTGATAGCTGTGTGGTTATTCGTATATAGCAGTAGATTCGCGCTTTGACTCTTTGTTGAATACCCAATTGATAGCTGTGTGGTTATTCGTATATAGCAGTAGATTCGCGCTTTGACTCTTTGTTGAATAACCAATTGCTAGCTGTGTGGTTATTCGTATATAGCAGTAGATTCGCGCTTTGGCTCTTTGTTGAATAACCAATTGCTAGCTGTGTGGTTATTCGTATATAGCAGGAGATTCGCGCTTTGAATTTTTGTTGAATAACTAATTGATAGCTGTGTGGGTATTCGTATATAGCAGTAGATTCGCGCTTTGACTCTTTGTTGAATACCCAATTGATAGCTGTGTGGTTATTCGTATATAGCAGTAGATTCGCGCTTTGACCCTTTGTTGAATACCCAATTGATAGCTGTGTGGTTATTCGTATATAGCAGTAGATTCAAGCTTTGACTCTTTGTTGAATAACCAATTGCTAGCTATGTGGTTATTTGTATATAGCAGTAGATTCGCGCTTTGACTTTTTGTTGAATAACCAATTGCTAGCTGTGTGGTTATTCGTATATAGCAGTAGATTCGCGCTTTGAATTTTTGTTGAATAACTAATTGATAGCTGTGTGGTTATTCGTATATAGCAGTAGATTCGCGCTTTGGCTCTTTGTTGAATACCCAATTGATAGCTGTGTGGGTATTCGCCCATGGCTATAGATTCGATAATATGGCGGATACCCAACTACTAGCTGGCTGTTTATTCGTACTCTGGCAGTAGATTGAATACCCAACTACCAATCACCAACTAACTGCTAACTTTACACACCTTGCGGCGCAGGCTAAAACGGATAGACACTTTTCGCCTCCTGTGGATTTTCTGTTTCAGGAAACCTTACTCTATACCTCTAATCCCCCTGAGACTGAATGTGTCGGCCAGGATTAGCCTGCGCGGTCTGCTTAGGCTGATCTGGGTCGATACATTACCCAGAGGTCATACAATTAGTTTTCTCGTGGAACGGCTCATGTGTACAAAAGGGCGTAAAGAGCTATTCTATATCCGTTTAGAATTCCCCGATGCCTACCTTTAAATATCTTGAAACATTTTGTGAGTGAGTAACGTTATGCCATAATGGAGTATTAATACAGAGTGAATCCGGTATGGCGATCGGGTCCCATAACATATTCCCCAAACGCTTTTACAATCAAAGCACTGAAAGTGCTGACAGCAATGGGCTAACTGCAGATTATAATTGGACATGTAATAACCGATCCCGATAGTCTAACAAGAACACTTTAAAATGGAAATCTTTGTCTCAAAATGAAAGAGACTTTTCTCTTAATTTTACCTCGATTACTACAAAAATTGATACATATCTCTCAAGCTTAAAACATCTCCCTAAGTTAACGGGATTACTAAAATGGGTACTTATCTTTCAAACTTATAGACATTTTTTATCTAAGTTAACGGGATTACAAAAATGGATATCTCAAAATGAAGACATATCCCACTAAATTATTGGGGTATTGAGTGATCATCTCTCTATTTTTGCGAGATGTTTGTATAATACAGAAAGATATATATCTATATTTAAGGGATATAAATCTAAGTCCACGAGTGAAAATAGCTCTTTTGGTGTTCACGAGTTAAAATTGCTATTTAAGTTTTCACGAATGAAAATGTGTTCGTGTGTCAAAACAGATCACTTGGAGTTCACGAATTAAAAAAGCTCATTTGGTATTCACGAATGAAAACAGTTCTTTTGGTGTTCACGAACTGGAATGCAAGTTATTTTGGTATTCATGGATTTAAAAAATAGTTCTTTTGTACTCTCGAACGAAAATAGCTCTGTTAGCATTCACAAGTGAAAACAGCGATTCAAGTGTTCACGAATGACAAAATCTCTTTAAGTACTCTCGAATGAAAATAGCTAATGTGGGCTTTACTAAGGAAATAGTTCCCTGGTGTTCACGAGTGATATAAACTGTTTATGGTGTTCACAAGTGAAAGCTCTTCACTTTTTGCGTTCATTAATGAAAATAGTTTTGGTGTTAATGAATGAAAATAGTTATTTCGGTGATTACTTATAAAAATAGTTAATGTGATGTTCACTAATGAGAATAATTATTTTGGTGTTCCCTTAAGTAAATAGTTATTTTGGTGTTCAAGAATAAAAATAGTTATTTTGGTGTTTACGAATGCAAATAGTTCTTTTGCTGTTCGCATGTAAAAATAGTCCTTTTTGTGTTCACAAATGAAAATAATATTTTTCATGTTCACGAATGAAAAAAGCTCTTTTGGTGTTTACGAGTGAATATAGCTCTTTTTGTGTTTACTAATGAAAATAGTTATTTTGGTGTTCAATATAGTTACATTGTATTTTGGTAATCACAACTGAAACTAACTATTTGTGGTGTTCACTGGTAAATAAAGCTCATTTGGTGATCACGAATGAAATAAGTTATTTTGGTGTACACTACTCAAAATAGCTATTTATAAGGTTTACGAATGAAAATAGTTCTTCACGGTTGAAAACAGCTCGTATGTGGTTCACGAGTGGAAATAGCTCGTTGTGTGCTCACGAGTACCAATAGCTCGTTTTTTGTCCACGAGGAAAAGTAGTTCTGTTGGTGTTTAAGAGTCAAAATATTTCGTTTTGTGTTCACGAGTAACAGTTGCTCGGTCCAAGAGTAAAAGTAGTTTTTTTTTGGTGTTCACGAGTGAAAATAGCTGTTCACAATGACAAATTTAATCCTTCCCATCGACGGGCTTTAATTTAGTAAGTTCTTTTATGTTGAAACGGCCCATTCACAGGCTCAGGTAAGTGCCCACTGTTTGAATAAGCAACAAGTCATCGCAGTGAAAATAATGGCATGTAAGGTGTATACGCATGCCAAATAAAATATGTTTAAACTAACAAGACACATCATCATCCCCAGACATGGCTTAACTATATTGAACTGTCAATTCTTGATATTTAAGTCCATTCCGCTGACATGTTGGTTTTTTTTTTTATTCATCCACGCTTATTGGAAACTATATCTGTGTTGTTACAGATTTTCGCTCGGCATTTGTAGATCTGCTCTGTTGTTTATTGCGAAGTTCTAAGGTTCTAAGGTGCGTAGTTCTGTTATATTTCCCCGCAACTTGAATTGCATATAAGAAACGCCATGGGTATTTCAAGAACGCACCCATTTGCGTAGATTTCATTTTACACACATGTTTAGAATAAACGAGCGGTTCTCTGCGAAAGGAAACTTAAAAGATGCAGGGACCAGTGTAGTTCCAGATCAGCCTCAGCCTGTATATTAAACAAGCTTCCTCATTGCTAGCTTATTAGTCATAAATGGTTTCAAGGAATGTCTGAAAACAGTATCCATTTTTGAAGCTCTAATATGGTAGCATATGGTGGCAGGTATTTTTACACACATGTAGTAGTCACGCTAAGTTGGGTTTACATTGAGTACTATTTATCTACACGTGTAATAATGACGCTAAGTTGGGTTAACATGGAGCACCATTTATATACACGTATACGCCAAATACATCCGCTGACATGCTGATCTATCAAGAAGTCCCTGAAAAATCTTTGTTTGCGTAAAAATGAGTATATACCATCACCAGAATGCATTGAATATATGACATTAAGTTTAAATTCATTGTAAATGTATATAGGATGCATTGGAAATGATTGATTTGATCAATTTTAGTATTTTGACCTTGTTTGAAAGTAAAAATAGAGAATGCTAAACACCGGTTTTGTCCGGGCACGATTTGGTCCAAAATGACGGTAACCAACTAGCCTGGTGAAGTCTTTCTTGCTTTATGTCTTACATTAAGTACTATTCGTCAAGAAATGAGTGTATACCATCACCATAATGCATTGAATATATGACATTGAGTTTAAATTCATTGTAAATGTATATAGGATGCACTGGAAATGATTGATTTCATCACTTCTAGTATTTTGACCTTATTTGAAAGTGAAAGTAGAGAATGCTTAACACCGGTTTTGTCCGAGCACGCCGGGCACGATTTGGTCCAAAATAACGGTTATCATTTTCGCCTGGTGAATTCTTTCTTGCATTATGCATGACCACCATGTTCTGCATGAGAAACGCTTGGAAAGTTTGACAATTGAGGACTGAAACTGGTCGATTTACATTGAAACAAAGAAAGATTGTAACCTATAATTATGCAACGTATATAATTATGGTTTACATTAAGGACTATTCTTCAACACGTGTAACTATTACGCGAACGTAGGTTTACCTAGAGCACCATTGATTTACACGTGTAGTATTTACGCTAAGGTTCGTTTACCTAGAGCACCATTGATTTACACGTGTAATATTTACGCTAAGGTTCGTTTACCTAGAGCACCATTGATTTACACGTGTAATATTTACGCTAAGGTTCGTTTACCTAGAGCACCATTGATTTACACGTGTAATATTTACGCTAAGGTTCGTTTACCTGGAGCACCATTGATTTACACGTGTAATATTTACAATAAGGTTCGTTTACCTGGAGCACCTTTCGGCAACACGTGTAATATTTACGCTAAGGTTCGTTTACCTAGAGCACCTTTCGGCAACACGTGTAATATTTACGCTAAGGTTCGTTTACCTGGAGCACCTTTTGGCAACACGTGTTATATTTACGCTAAGGTTCGTTTACCTGGAGCACCATTGATTTACACGTGTAATATTTACGCTAAGGTTCGTTTACCTAGAGCACCTTTTGGCAACACGTGTTATATTTACGCTAAGGTTCGTTTACTTAGGGCACCTTTCGGCAACACGTGTAATATTTACTCTAAGATTTGTTTACTTAAAGCACCTTTCGGCAACACGTGTAATATTTACGCTAAGGTTCGTTTACCTAGAGCACCTTTTGGCAACACGTGTTATATTTACGCTAAGGTTCGTTTACCTGGAGCACCTTTTGGCAACACGTGTAATATTTACGCTAAGGTTCGTTTACCTAGAGCACCATTGATTTACACGTGTAATATTTACGCTAAGGTTCGTTTACCTGGAGCACCTTTCGGCAACACGTGTAATATTTACGCTAAGGTTCGTTTACCTAGAGCACCTTTCGGCAACACGTGTAATATTTACGCTAAGGTTCGTTTACCTGGAGCACCTTTTGGCAACACGTGTTATATTTACGCTAAGGTTCGTTTACCTGGAGCACCATTGATTTACACGTGTAATATTTACGCTAAGGTTCGTTTACCTAGAGCACCTTTTGGCAACACGTGTTATATTTACGCTAAGGTTCGTTTACTTAGGGCACCTTTCGGCAACACGTGTTATATTTACTCTAAGATTTGTTTACTTAAAGCACCTTTCGGCAACACGTGTAATATTTACGCTAAGGTTCGTTTACCTAGAGCACCTTTTGGCAACACGTGTAATATTTACGCTAAGGTTCGTTTACCTAGAGCACCTTTTGGCAACACGTGTTATATTTACGCTAAGGTTCGTTTACTTAGGGCACCTTTCGGCAACACGTGTAATATTTACGCTAAGGTTCGTTTACCTAGAGCACCTTTCGGCAACACGTGTATCATTTACGCTAAAGTTCGTTTACTTTGAGCATCTTTCGGCAACACGTGTAATGATTGCTTTAATTGAGTTAACGTTCAGCAGCGCTCGAATGAGGTTTTACATAGCACCGTTATCTTATGTACTTTAAGATCAGACAAAACATTTACATTTCAGACACATTATTTGATTAAATATTACAATAGACAGTCTTGATAAATTAGTGCGTATGTACAGGCTTGATGTTATTCTACACTGATTACAAATTACCGAAAGCTATTTCTATGCGTAATCTTATCGATGGTAGCGGAATTGACATTAATTTTACACGGATTGTACCGGAAGTGACTTTAATTTTTTTTCCATTTTACCGAGAGTGACTTTAATATTACACGGAATGTAACGGAACTGACGTTGTTTTCTACTGATTGAGCAGGTCTATTACCCGAGATCTGGTAACACCGGGTATGAAATCAAACAATAATACCACCTTTTCTCTTGGAACGGCTTCATTAATTTATCTTCCCTATAGCTACGTAGTTTTATTTGATAATCACAAATGACATCGTGAAATAGCAATGTAACTTCACAGATCGATAATGTATATCTACGTTTGTTTAGCTCTGTAAACATTTAACTTAATCACGACACCAGTGTGTTTTTGATAACCCCTTTCCCACATATAGGTCTACGCAATTGACACATGTGCGGCAGAATTTTGAAAACCATTGGACTAAAAAAATGATGAGCAATTTCTCCTATTATCTCAATGTTTTAAACTGTATGCAATGATTATACTTTCATTGCCAGAGAATAGTCTTAGATGTATTAAAAGTCGTCTATTGCAGATGTGTTGTACGCGGGAAATATTAAAACGTTACAACTGAATGCCTATATATAGGGGATCCATGAAGGTAACAAAAATAGCCCGGTCAGGCAAATCGATTATTTGGCATCTTAATGTGTTTCTGATTTTCTCGCATACGTCACCACACGTCAGTCCTCATGTTGAAATGGCTGTCGTCCCAGATAGACTTTTCCACCATTGGTCAGAATGACCTTTTTTTTAATCATCGGCTGAATTACGATTCGATCTCAATGACCGCTCGATCTATATCTCTCGTCATGCGAAAACGCGTCTTGTTGATCTACTGCTTTAGCATAACGTTAAAGTTCATTGGATTGAACCTAGTAGAAACTGGTAGAACTACAAAATAAGTGTATAATAGATGACTATATTACAATACACTATTATTATAAGGTATAAAAGTAGTTTAAAGTAAATAAAGAATCGTTGGAAGAAAAAGTGTACCCACCTTTAAAACTATGTTGTTTGACAAGCTCACATATTTTCGAATTGAGATTGTAAAGTATCTAAAGATTGTATTGGACTTTTATATATATGATATAGTAACAAAATAGAAACTGTGTTAGACATTAACAGGGGCGTAGCTCCCTTTAGGCAGTATGGGCACGTGCCTACACATTTTTTCTAAAAATGCCCAAACATGCAGCGATACACATCTGCGTAATGTATCGGCCGGATCAGCCTGCGCTGTCCGCGCAGACTGATCCGGCCGACACATTCCGTCTTAGTTATTCCTGAAACAGAAAATCCACAGGAGGCGAAAAGTGTATATCTGGGTACGCCTGTGTGGCCTGCTTAGGCTGATCCGGGTCGATACTTTTACGCAGAGTCCACAATGTTGATTTTCTCACGAGACGGCCTACACATTGATATTTGCCAAGCTACGCCCCTGATTAATGTAAGGGTAATGGTATATAGGTGGATGACCACCATCTACATGTACGTTGGGGAAAAAATATGTGACATTATCTTCACTGTTTAAATGTGTGCCAAGTGCTTCTTGCTCCAAGCGGCTCAAATATAATCAGTTCTAACCCTCCACGTCACTTGTCGCACACACCATGCGGTTGGTTTACCCAGATTACGTCTCATGTAAAGTATAAATGTTGACATATGTTGACATATCTCTATAGATACCCATGTAGGGGTACGGAGTTAATCACAAGGGCACTTTGTACTGTTTATTTATGGTTATGTTTTTTTCATGTTCCAAGGTCAAGTTTGAACCCATTGGAAAGTTGCCTAAAGTTGAATTACCCGTGAAAACCACCGTATTCGCGAAAACCTATTTCATTGCGACGAAACGTTGTCGGTTATCACGTAAACTTACTGAAGCATCATGGGAAACATGTTTGGTAACAGTGTCTAATGAACACATGGCTGATTACTGTTTTACACATTTCGATTATTGAATGTTTTCATTTGGGATTTGTGTTATCTAGGAGTTTTATATTCTTAATCCACATACCAAGGTACGTGACTTTAAACAAATCGTTGTTTTTTTTGTAAAATAAAGCTTGACATTGTACGAGTATTTGCGAACAATGCGTCCAAGATAAGCTTTACGCGACTTCGAACAACATTTAACTACGCCGGTATTCAAAGCTTTAACCCTTCCCTCATACAACAAATCTGCAACAGACGACTTTGAAAACATAGAGACGAAAACCTGAAATATCTCCATAAAAGATAGCCAAATTGTTAAATAAAGTTGAAAACATTGTGGCCAAATGTGAAATTGCTCATCATGAGCAATTTCACCTTTGGCCACAATGTTTTCAAAAATCGTCTGCTGCTATTTTGTCAAAAACTCGTCTGCAGGTAGAAAAGGGTTAAATAAGGTTTTAGAGCCGGAAGTGTGTTTGAACCCGAGTCTCCCGCTCTCGAGGTGGACTCATCATTAGCAATTTCACCTTTGGCCACAATGTTTTCAAGAGTCGTCTGCTGCTATTGCGTCATCATGCGTCTGCAGGTGGAAAAGGGGTTAAACTACATGTGTGACCAATATAGAGAGTCGATTGTTTGATTGATTGGGGTTTAACGCCGTTTTTAACAATTTCTCAGTTATATCACGGCGGCCAGTTCACCTACTCATGCATTTCCTGGTGTTCTCACACCAGTAATCCACACAACAATCTTCCCAAGCAACTGGCTTCTTTTCCACATAGACTTAGCCCATTGGTGGAAGACGAATGACGCATGTCGCATTGACTTTTGTCAAACGTCGGAAAGAAAGTTGGCCGAGCCGGGATTCGAACTCACAACCCCTGGATTGACAGCCCGCGTCGTTACCGACTGAGCTACCGGGGCTCGGTTCTGGGTTTACAGAAAGGGCACATGTAATATTTGGTATTACTGGGGCTTAACGCCCTCTTCAACATTATTTTATTTATATCACGACGACAGTTCACTTTTCAATGATCCATTGTTAAACAAACAATCAATAGGTTAGGAAATGTACCTATTCCAGCCGAGCCCCGGTAGCTCAGTCGTCGATAGCGACGTGGGTTGCCAATCCAGGGGTTGTGAGTTCGAATCCAACACTCGGCCAACATTCTCTCCGACGTTTGACAAAAGTCACTGTGACATGCGACATTCGATTTGCACCAATGGGCTGTTTAACAGTCAATGTTGAAAAGCAGCCAGATGCTTGGAAATTATGTTGTGTGGTGTACTGGTGTACTGGTGTACTGGTGTGGGAAAAGAGCGATAGTCTTTATTTAGTAACGTAAACTTTAAGTACTTTACATAGTTTCTAGTTACATACAAATATGTATATACATGTATTAACAAAGTCGTGAATGACCTATAACAATTCATACGTATACGAGGATGATCAAAACATAAATATTTTCTTCATCCTTGATTTTGCAGTTTTTCAAAGTCGTCTGCAGAATAGCTGTATGTGGGGAAAGAGTGAATTCTACTGTGTTAATTAACACAAATATCTACAATCTTCAATTTTATTTGTTAAATTTGATTTACGTACATCCTTTATGGCGAACATGTGACATCAGGTTAAGTAACAATTAGCTGTGTGAAGTTAGCTAAACATACGACATTCGACATTCGACATTCAAAAGTTGAAAAAAAAAACGAATGTCGTGCTGGCACGACATTCGACATTCGACATTCAAAAGTTGAAAAAAAAATAATCGAATGTCGTGCTGGCACGACATTCGACATTCGACATTCAAAAAATAAAACTTCAAAAAATCGACATTCAAAAGTTGAAAAAACGAATGTCGTGCTGGCACGACATACGACATTCGACATTCAAAAATTAAAAAAAAATCTCAACGGAGTGGAACAACGGCCTTAAGGCAGATTTCTACCCGAGTCTGCCGCGTGTATTACGGGGAGCTCTTGGGCCGATAGCCCTTGTCACGGGAGTCGAACAAAAAATCACAATGGAGTGGAACACTTTTATTTTTATTACAGGTCCCGCAGTCTACCCGCGCTTACGGCGAAGTGCAGAGCTTTGTTTTACGCTAGCACTCCGCTGCTTGTAGCTGCTTGTAGGGGAAATATGCGCCGGTGACGCATATGATATACGGCCGGTCCCGCAGTCTAGCCGCGCTTAAGGCGAAGTGCTGAGCCTTGATTTAGGCGAGCAATCGGCTGCTAGTAGGGGAAATGTGAGCCGGGTCGCATACGCTATAAGGCAGGCCCTGCAGTCTACATTCGACATACAAAAGTTGGAGAAAAAAACGAATGTCGTGCTGGCACGACATTCGACATTCGACATTCAAAAGTTGGAAAAAAAAACGAATGTCGTGCTGGCACGACATTCGACATTCGACATTCAAAAAATAAAACTTCAAAAAATTGAATGTCGTGCTGGCACGACATTCGACATTCGACATTCAAAAAATTGAATGTCGTGCTGGCACGACATTCGACATTCGACATTCAAAAGTTGGAAAAAAAAAACGAATGTCGTGCTGGCACGACATTCGACATTCGACATTCAAAAGTTGAAAAAAAAAAAACGAATGTCGTGCTGGCACGACATTCGACATTCGACATTCAAAAAATAAAACTTCAAAAAATTGAATGTCGTGCTGGCACGACATTCGACATTCGACATTCAAAAAATTGAATGTCATGCTTGCACGCCATTCGACATTCGACATTCAAAAGTTGAAAAAATATCTCACGGGAGTGGAACAACGGCATTAAGGCGGATTTCTACCCGAGTCTGCCGCGTGTTTTACGGGGAGCACTGAGGCCTACAAGCCCTTGTCACGGGAGTCGAACAAAAAAAAATCACAATGGAGTGGAACACTTTTTTTCTTTCTTACGGGCGTGGAACAACGGCCTTAAGGCGGATTTCTACTCCAGTCTGCTGCGTGTATTACGGGGAGCACTTGGGCCTACAAGCCCTTGTCACGGCAGTCGAACAAAAAAAAAATCACAATGGAGTGGAACACTTTTATTTTTTTTTCTTACGGGCGTGGAACAACAGCTTTAAGGCGGATTTCTACCTGAGTCTGCTGCGTGTTTTACGGGAAGCACTCTGCTGCTAGTTGAGGAAATGTAAGCCGGGGCCGCATACTCGTTAAGGCAGGTCCCGCAGTCTAACCGCGCTTAAGGCGAAGTGCTGAGCTTTGTTTTACGCTTGCACTCCGCTGCTAGTAGGGAAAATGAGCCGGGGCCGAATACGCTATAAGGCAGGTCCCGCAGTCAACGTGCGCTTACGGCGAAGTGCTGAACCTTCTTTTACGCTAGCACTCCGCTGGTAGTAGGGGAAATGTGCGCCTGGGCCGCATATGCTATACGACAAATCAGGCCCCAGCGCACATTTTCCCAGCAATATGCGGAGTGCTGCCTTGAAACTAGGAGAGCACTTCGCCGGCAGCGCGGGTTCTAACGGCGGAACTGCCTTGTAGCAAATCAGGGCCCAGCGCACATTTCCCCAGACGTATGCGGAGTGCTGCCTTGAAACAAGGGGAATACTTTGCCGTCAGCGCGGATTCTAACGGCGGGACTGCCTTGTAGCAAATTCGGCCCCGGCGCACATTGCCGGAGGCATACGCAGAGTGCTGTCTGGAAACAAGGCGAGGATTTCGCCGTCAGCGTGGGTAAACAGCAGGACTTCCTTATAGCAAATTCAGCCTCAGCGCACATTTCCTCGGCCATACGCCTCTAAAACAAGACGAGGACTTCGCCTTCAGCGCTGGATTCATCGGCAGGACTGCCATATAGCAAATTCCCCAGCGCACATTTCCCCAGCCATATGCAGAGTGCTGCTTTGAGACAAGAAGAGCACTTCACTGTCAGCGCAAGTTCTAACGGCGGGACTGACTTGTAGCAAATAAGGGCCGTTGTTCCACGCCCGTAAGAAAAAAAATAAAAGTGTTCCACTCCATTGTGTTTTTTTTTTTTTTCGACTCCCGTGACAAGTGCTTGTAGGCCCAAGTGCTCCCCGTAATACACGCAGAACTTTTCAACTTTTGAATGTCGAATGTCGTATGTCGTGCCAGCACGACATTCGATTTTTTGATTTTTTTTTTTTTCAACTTTTGAATGTCGAATGTCGAATGTCGTGCCAGCACGACATTCGTTTTTTTTTCCAACTTTTGAATGTCGAATGTCGTGCCAGCACGACATTCGACATTCAAAAATTGAAAAAAAAAAAAAAATTCAAAAAATCGAATGTCGTGCTGGCACGACATACGACATTCGACATTCAAAAGTTGGAAAAAAAACCCACTCGATTTCTACTCGAGTCTGCTGCGTGTAATACGCGGAGCACTTGGGCCTTCAAGCCCTTGTCACGGTAGTCTAAGAAAAAAAATCACAATGGAGTGGAACACTTTTATTTTTTTTCTTACGGGCGTGGAACAACGGCCTTAAGGCGGATTCCTACTCGAGTCTGCTGCGTGTATTACGGGGAGCACTTGGGCCTACAAGCCCTTGTCACGGCAGTCGAACAAAAAAAAAATCACAATGGAGTGGAACACTTTTATTTATTTTTCTTACGGGCGTGGAACAACAGCTTTAAGGCGGATTAATACCCGAGTCTGCTGCGTGTATTACGGGGAGCACTCTGCTGCTAGTTGGGGAAATGTAAGCCGGGGCCGCATACTCGTTAAGGCAGGTCCCGCAGTCTAACCGCGCTTACGGCGAAGTGCTGAGCTTTGTTTTACGCTAGCACTCCGCTGCTAGTAGGGAAAATGTGCGCTGGTGCCGCATATGATATACGGCCGGTCCCGCAGTCTACCCGCGATTACGGCGAAGTGCTGAGCCATGATTTATGCGAGCACTCGGCTGCTAGTAGGGGAAATGTGAGCCGGGGCCGAATACGCTATAAGGCAGGTCCCGCAGTCAACGCGCGCTTACGGCGAAGTGCTGAACCTTCTGTTACGCTAGCACTCCGCTGCTAGTAGGGGAAATGTGCGCCTGGGCCGCATATGCTATACGCCAAATCAGGCCCCAACGCACATTTTCCCAGTAATATGCGGAGTGCTGCCTTGAAACTAGGAGAGCACTTCGCCGGCAGCGCGGGTTCTAACGGCGGGACTGCCTTGTAGCAAATCAGGGCCCAGCGCACATTTCCCCAGTCATATGCGGAGTGCTGCCTTGAAACAAGGGGAGCACTTCGCCGTCAGCGCGGATTCTAACGGCGGGACTGCCTTGTACCAAATTCGGCCCCGGCGCACATTTCCCGAGGCATACGCAGAGTGCTGTCTGGAAACAAGGCGATGATTTCGCCGTCAGCGTGGGTAAACAGCAGGACTTCCTTATAGCAAATTCGGCCTCAGCGCACATTTCCTCGGCCATACGCCTCTAAAACAAGGCGAGGACTTCGCCTTCAGCGCTGGATTCATCGGCAGGACTGCCTTATTGCAAATTCAGCCCCAGCGCACATTTCCCCAGCCATATGCAGAGTGCTGCTTTGAGACAAGAAGAGCACTTTACTGTCAGCGCAAGTTCTAACGGCGGGACTGCCTTGTAGCAAATAAGGCCATTGTTCCACGCCCGTAAGAAAAAAAATAAAAGTGTTCCACTCCATTGTGTTTTTGTTTTTTTCGACTCCCGTGACAAGGGCTTGTAGGCCTAAGTGCTCCCCGTAATACACGCGGCAGACTCGGGTGAAATCCGCCTTAAGGCCGTTGTTGCACTCCCTTGAGATCTTTTTTCAACTTTTGAATGTCGAATGTCAAATGTCGTGCCAGCACGACATTCGTTTTTTTTTCCGACTTTTGAATGTCGAATGTCGAATGTCGTGCCAGCACGACATTCAATTTTTTGAAGTTTTATTTTTTGAATGTCGAATGTCGAATGTCGTGCCAGCACGACATTCGTTTTTTTTAACAACTTTTGTATGTCGAATGTAGACTGCAGGGCCTGCCTTATAGCGTATGCGACCCGGCTCACATTTCCCCTACTAGCAGCCGATTGCTCGCCTAAATCAAGGCTCAGCACTCCGCCTTAAGCGCGGCTAGACTGCGGGACCGGCCGTATATCATATGCGTCACCGGCGCATATTTCCCCTACTAGCAGCTACAAGCAGCGGAGTGCTAGCGTAAAACAAAGCTCTGCACTTCGCCGTAAGCGCGGGTAGACTGCGGGACCTGTAATAAAAATAAAAGTGTTCCACTCCATTGTGATTTTTTTTTCTTAGACTACCGTGGCAAGGGCTTGTAGGCCCAAATGCTCCCCGTTATACACGCAGCAGACTCGAGTAGAAATCCGCCTTAATGCCGTTGTTCCACGCTCGTAAGAAAAAAATAAAAGTGTTCCACTCCATTGTGATTTTTTTTCCGACTCCCGTGACAAGGGCTATCGGCCCAAGAGCTCCCCGTAATACACGCGGCAGACTCGGGTAGAAATCTGCCTTAAGGCCGTTGTTCCACTCCGTTGTGATTTTTTTTTTAATTTTTGAATGTCGAATGTCGTATGCCAGCACGACATTCGTTTTTTCAACTTTTGAATGTCGATTTTTTGAAGTTTTATTTTTGAATGTTGAATGTCGAATGTCGTGCCAGCACGACATTCGATTTTTTTTTTTCAACTTTTGAATGTCGAATGTCGAATGTCGTGCCAGCACGACATTCGTTTTTTTTTTCAACTTTTGAATGTCGAATGTCGAATGTCGTGCCAGCACGACATTCGGTTTTTTTTTTCAACTTTTGAATGTCGAATGTCGAATGTCGTGCCAGCACGACATTCGTTTTTTTTTTCCAACTTTTGAATGTCGAATGTCGAATGTCGTATGTTTAGCTAACTTCACACAGCTGTAACAATTATGTCTTTTTTTCAAAATAAATCCTTCAATAAATACTTCAATTAATTTAATACTTCAATTAATACTTCAATTAATATTTCAATTAATACTTTATTACATCTTTTCCAGGCGGGCACATATGAAAATAAAAAGATTAACAACATGTCATTTCTCTAAATAAAAGTGAAGGGTGTCGTGCACATCTTGCAGCTAAAAGATGGTTCCCGTGTTTTTAGCAACCCGTCTGAATTGGGCCCAGTTTCATTCAATCACGTTCACTTCGTCATATGTTTAACAGATCAAGATGATCTCAATCTGGGTCTCTCATCCTTTGATTTTAATACATCACTAATAAACTCTTTTTATTTTTCTCTTTCCCTTTTTTAATTAAAACAAAAACAATAATGAAATAAATACCACCGTTCCATCTCTCATCATTCCCTATTATGTTGTATCAATGTGACTTTGTATTATTATATGTATACGTGTTAGTTGTAAAAAAGAGCTCATGCTATTTTATAAATTGTAAATGTAAATAAAGTATATACACGTATACATGCACATAGCTTGTAAACTCAGTTTTCACACTTCAGTGCAGTAGACTGGATGCGGAAAAAATTAAGTCAACATGCGAGCTTCGAAATTCCCTACTTCCTAGTTCGACATTCATAATTACATTTTTGAAGCAAGATAAATGTATTGAAATTAAAGATATATATAAAATGCATGTGGAATCACAAGCAATTCTCCCTCTATACATAGAGGAATCCGCTGTGGTCGAGTGGTTAGCGTCGGGGATTTCGAAGCCGGGTCTTCCTGGTCTCAGGTCTCAGGTGCCATAAATCGTATCACAATTGATGTCTTCATCGTTTTCCAAGAAACGATCATGATGTATCGTTTTCCTAGAAAAAGTCAGGAGTCTTTTGTCCGGAATTGTATGCGTATTATATAAACGGTAACTTATTGGTTATCGCAGTCGAAAACATTTCTTCTTGAAACACTCATTGTTTAGACTCAGACGAGCCTGTGCATACTTAGAGTCTCACCAGAGTCTTCACTGTCCTTAATACATGTTATATAAATATAGATACATCTTTTGACGAAACAGCTAGAAGTGTAGTTCAGGGGCGTATCTTGGCAATACTGGTCAATATATTATCGAAAACTAGATCTAGATAAACCTGTGCGTTTGAGAATGTTGATCTGACCCTACACTTATAGCAAATACCACCATCAGGGGCGTAGCTTTGCAATACTCAATGTGTAGGCCGTCTCGTGAGAAAATCAACAGCGTGGACTCTGCGTAAAGTATCGACCCGGATCAGCCTAAGCATGCCACACAGGCGTACCCGAATATACACTTTTCAGGAATCACTACTCTATCTATATTGTTATTTTTTATGGTAACACCATGGACAATGCATAGAAATATCATACTAATAGAGGTAACTTATATTTGTACTATAATTTAATTTCCATATTATTAAGACCGCCTTGGTGGTGTAGTAAACTTACAAACCCAGTAAGGATCACAATAGCTTTTTTGGTTCATTAATAAGTCGTATACGCATAAATTAATTATATAAAGCTAAGATTCAAGGACGATGTCCTTGCTGTTACTTTACCGTCCATGATGTTACCAATCTCCATTATTTTAAATTAGTTTAATTTTAGAAAGGATGCAAATAAAACTTGCCTTATTTATTAAGTATAACAAAATATAGTAGCTGGATGGTTCTAATTGTAGAAATGCAGAAAAAAGCTGCCTTTGTCTCAAGTTGTTAATGGTAACACCATGGACAGGTGACTTTGACCTCGTTATCATTTATCCCTACAACATCAAAATTAGATGGAGTTGAGATTTTAACCCTTATTTTGTCTTTTATAGTTAAGTGAGTTGGATAAAAAAAAATCATAAAATATCATATATTAATTTTGTCTTTTTATTTTTGCAAATTGCTACATATTTTGAGAATGACCCACAAAGCTGCTTCCATGTGAGACATCTCCTTAAGAGCCGTGATATATCTGAAATAATGTTGAAAAAAGCGTAAAAACCCAAATAAAACAAATCCTTACGAGATGACTCACCTGAATATATATTGCTTGCAAAAACCTCAATATTGCCATTTACACTGAAAGAGTTAATAAAAAGTTTGACAAATTTGATAAAACACATAAAATTGAAATGTTAACAACTGACAGCAGAATAAAGTTCATAAACGAAAATGTTGAATAGGGAATCGTAATAACATAGCCGTCCCTTTATCGTGTTTATTGGCTGTCATGGCGATGGCACCTCCCTGTTTAAAGTATCATTGCAATGGTATGTCGAACGATTTACAATGTACGACTTGTATCTAAGATTGGAAACGAATCAATCATCTAAGCTCTTTCAGCGCCACATGCAATATTGAGGTTTTTGCAAACAATGCAGATTCAGGTGAGTCAGCTCGTAACGAGCTGTCTCACCTGAAATCAGCATTGTTTGCCTTTTAGTTACCAAAATAGTCCAAAACTTTCATAAATTGAGAAATGGACACACCCGATTTTGAACATGGAAGAGTGTACTTTAAACAATTCGGCGCTGAAAGAGTTAGACAGACGGGGTACACATAATGTACATTCGGAGCTGCGCCTGGAGATTTGGGTCTTATTCCATCTGCGTGTAGTCAATACTCAGACCAGCATACATGCTTTACGTACAGTCGTCTCACCAGAGTCTCCACTGTAAGCATAATATGTTATAAAGATCGAAATGTTTATTCAGATTAAAAAGCAATCCTGAAAGGTTAACGCTACAGTAACAAGTAGGCTACTTCAATGTCACTTCAAATGATAATAAACTCGGAGAGTAAATCAATCAAATAAAAACCTCAAATCATAAAACTCACATTTCAATACAAATAAAGATAAACATGTCTATCACCAATGCCTACAGACATGTTTGGTAAATAAGCCTTAACAATATGAACTACAGAAGCAATATACATGTATCTATAGAATGGAACACAAATAGTATGATTTCATCATCATAATTTCAATGTAGATCAAGATCTTATACAATTGTGCATGCGAACACTTTAAAATAATTCTGAGTTAAATCTGAAATATTGGAGTCAAGCTCTTCTGACTGCTTGAACAGATTTTGTGAGGCCTGTTCAGGATCAGCCAGCTGATGGACTCGAAATGTTTATCTTCGTATTCCTAAAACTGTCTATGGACTCTTCCAGAATGGAAAGCTAAACAAGTCCATGTTAAAGATTCAGCATTGAAAGGGTTATTTTCAAGGAAGATCGTTACCCTTTACGTGATGCAGACGACATACATGACGACTTTTAAAAACATTGTTGCAGAAGGAGAAATTGCTCCAAACGAGTTTTCAACTAATTTTATAATAATGCTTCAATTTAAAGCGATTTTCATGCAAATCATAATACTTTTATAATCAAGTATGTCTATGCAGACTACTTATGTCAATCAACAGAAAGAGGAATGGGTGAGCCGGGGTTCGAACTCATAACCAGAGATATAATCACTCGAACCTACAGTGGTCAGGGGCGTAGCTCCCTTTAGGCACTATAGGCACGTGCCTACACATTTTTTCTAAAAATGCCCCAAAATGCAGCTGCGGCGATACACATCTGCGTAATGTATCGACTAGATCAGCCTGCGCTGTCCGCGCAGACTGATCCGGCCGACACATTCCGTCTAAGGGGGGGGGGGATAGAGTAGTGATTCCTGAAACAGAAATTCAACAGGATGAGAAAAGTGTATATCCGGGTACGCCTGTGTGGCATGCTTAGGCTGATCCGGGTCGAATCTTTACGCAGAGTCCACAATGTTGATTTTCTCACGAGACGGCCTACACATTGATTATTGCCAAGCTACGCCCCTGGTGGTGGTCAATATATTATCGAAAACTAGATCTAGATAAACCTGTGCGTTTGAAAATGTTGATCTGACCCTACACTTATAGCAAATACCATCAATTTGGTTTTCTTAAATCACGTTAGGCCTAGATATTTTAAAACAATGGATTTCTAAAGGGTTTTTAAATATGACGTCATGACACATTGTGTAAAAATTAAATGACGTCATTTATGTCCGGTAAATTGGAATTGGAATATGTAAACCTGCCCATATATGCGTGTTGTAATCCTGTCTGAACTGATCGCCGATTATTCACATTTGGTCAACGGAGTTTTCGAGAAGCATCTGAAACAAAAGGTACGTTTATGTGATAGGAAAGACTTTATCAAATGAATTATTGAATGTATTAAATTCTCGTAGGTTTGTTTTAACAATATTTAAGTAATCATGTAAACTTTGTAGGTGGTAGATCCGCCAGACTTAGATATATTTCTCATTTGTCATCGGACACTCTGTTATCGCGATATTAGAAACTGTAATTATTTTTCTAAGTAGACACACAGTCACTTCAATGTGTTTCATCTTTTTTATTTCTTTATACAGAGAGTAGATCCAGTTTATTCCTTTTTTTGTTGTTATATTTCTAGATTTATATTGTTCAATTTAGACTGGTCGACGTTTCTTACGAGGGTATCGGAGCGAATCATTGAGCATTTAAATAAGTTTAGATTAGATATTATTGGTTACCCGTTTTATCATCTGTTATTATTCATTTGGTAAGCCTCATTCAAGATAATAATAAAATGGAAATTGAGCACATTCAACGTCTTTCTATGACGGACTGGAGGTTTCCGTAAGTACTAGGAATGCGATTTCATATATTATTTCCTATATGTTAACGGCGATATATTGAGACTAATCTAGACATTCCTGTGTTGTATTAAGTATACAGGTTGATAAATCATGTTCCAAAATCCCCCGCGTTAACTCTTGACCCTTTCCCACATGTAGAGGCATTTTGATGCTTCTGTAGATATATATATATAACCGAATTTATAAAGAAATTTGCAAAAGGAGAATCTATGCTTTTCGTGAGAATTTGTTTCTATTGTCGCAATATGTTCAGCTCTTTATAACGATAACACTTTCACTTTTTGAGATTTTTTAACACTTTAACAGTGTGTGTATATCACGTGACTTTTGACGTCATATTTGCATCGTCAGACAGCAATAATTGATCTTGATAAGAAGTAAAAACAATGGTAACTGTTTTCATTTCTTCACCCTTTTTAATGAAACATGGTGCAGTCTACGCCTCTTACAATGTCCTATCTCCGGGTTTTTACAGGAGTTTGATTGGTGGTCTAGTTTTTTCAAACACTTAAACGAACCAGTTCTCAGAGTTCTCAAAATCCAGTTTTGATAATGCTCCGGCTGTCGGCGATCTTAATACATTTTGAGAAAAGGTTCGTCGAAGTGTTTGAAGAATCTAAACCACTAATCAAACTCCGCTAAAAACCGGAGATAGGGCTGTGTAAGTGGTGTAGACTGCGTCATGTTTCATTAAAAATGATGAAGAAATAACATAGTTACCATTGGTTTTACTTCTAAACCGAAGTAAAATACTGCTAATCGCCGTAGCATTTGGGACGTAAAAGTCACGTGGTATACACACACTGTTTTAATCCCTTTCTCACTTGCAGACATTTCTGAAATCATTGTTGCAAAATGAAAAAGTGCTCATAATACGAAAGTTCTCTTTTTGTCACAAGGTTTTCATTTCTATTCAATGATATTCTTCCATTTATAGTGATTTTGTTACATTTGAGTACCGAGTTCTGTAATAACAATATTTATCAGACCTATAATAATAATAATCAGGGACTCATAATTAGAAGAGCTTCGAGTGCATCGCACTCATAATTATTGCATAATTGAACAAGTGTGTATACTGTTATATTATAACATTTTACAAGGAACTTTAATTTATTTTTTAAATTTCTATGTGGACTCCCTTGATAGTCAGTTTGCGAGTCCAAAGAAACCTTAAAACTTGTAAAGATATCATTGCATTTATAGAAATAGTCTATATGTTTGCCTGCATGTTGTCAAAATAATCTGCTGCATATATGTGTTGTGTGTTGGAAAGGGATGCTGTTGATTTGTTGTTTGAGGAAAAATGTTTAACCATAGAGTATGGTATCTTATAGAATCACCTCACTGACAACACTATTCTAGAAAGTACCCACAAAAGAAAGTTTGCTTTGATCAAATTAAAACAAGACTATTCAACAAAATGTTTTTTATCAAATGCCAATGCTTGTATCCAATCGTATACACCCATTACGTATTTCTTTTATATGTAACGTGTGTAATATAACATGATCGAATCACTATTGTTGTATTCATCCGCGAATGTTTACAAAATGGCTGAGAACGTGTATCTGGTATACACAAACGTCATGATCGATGGACGAGGTAAAGGCACCATTATCGGTAAAAAAAAACCAATTTCTCTCATGGAGTCGTGCATCGGACAACTTTTGAATAAAGATTGTGTCAAAAAGAGAAACTATTTATATCTCTATCTGCTTATTAACCTTTTCCCACGTAAAACAAATCCACAGCAGACGACTTTGAAATTATATGGTGAAAAATATGGAAAGTCTCTTTAATTTTATTTCAAAGTTAAGTTTTAGAACAGTGTTGAAAACATTATTGCAAAAGCAGAAATTTGCTCCGTTTGCCATACTGTTTTAAAAAGTCGATTACTTGAATATGGAAAGGGGTTAACCATTTTATTGTTTTCAAATATAATATTTTCTTTGATTTGAGTTTTTTTTTGCCTAAATGTTTTTAAAACCGTCTGGTGCAGATTTGTTGTATGTGGGAAAGGGTTAAACCTGGCGTTGATCTTTATTTAATTTAATCGTTTTTTCAAAATGCAGACGCAATTTACACATTTACATCAGAATGAGACTAAAACTATTTGAGGAAAAAAGAGAACATTTTCTACTCAATAATTGAACTTTCATTTATAATGTCGTTTGCTGTGGATTAGCTGTACATGGGAAAAGGTTCAAACTGCATAATTTTGCTTAAGACTCGTGTTTATGAATTAAAACAAACTGCTTTTGGCGATGTGGGTGTGTAACATGCATAATCCATACATTATAAAGGGCAGGTGACCGTATCGAGGGCTTGGCGTGAAACGGTTGTAACTAAATACCTATTTTAATCAAAGCGCCAATGGCACTGTAGTGGCGATCGTATGGAAAATCCTGCAAAGTAACAAGCAGTATATCGGTGTAGGGCTTGCGATGACTCTGGTGCGGGTATATTTGAGAATGTATCAACCCTGCATCTTTTGACAGTAGAATAATGTTAGTTTGCCAGAATGTTGTCTTGGTGATTATTTAGTTACGTTCTGAAATTGGTCATGATGTGTTCAAAATTAGGCCATTCCAAAGTTATGAAAAATCTAGTTGGTATTCGATAGACTACCGTTTTAGCTCATTAGAATGACTATTTGTAATCTAAATTGTTTGGGTAATCACATGTTTATCACCAGGTCGTTAGGCCATATTAAGATAAAATATATTTTACACTTTAGAAATGACTAAAGAAAGGAGAGAAAACAGTATCCATTAGTTTGGTGTTTGTTTCAATTATGTCCGATATTAAACAGGTCTGTTCAATTTAGTCCCTTCACATTGCATGATTGAGGGTTGTCACAGTGTATTTATATGTCTCTGAGGTTGTTAAACTGCTTCGAATAATGTGAGTGCAAAAACAAACACAAAACATGCTCCAAAAGCACAATTTCACTATTTGCCAAACTGTTTAATTTATGAAAATATAGGCATATATTATAATGCTAGATCTTCAAACTCAATTAGGCTACACTGTCAGCATTGATTGCTAATTGACTCTAGAACGTGCAGACGTGTATACATAACGTGTGTACACACTGCCATCGTGTGTCCTTTAAACCTTTGTAAACCAGTCTTATTATCTAGACGCTTTCATATATTTAAACAAGTACAAAATAAAGCGTTTATAATATTGAGATTTACAAGCTTTTCTGGTTTTTGGTCTCGCGAGCTATTTATAGAACCTTTTGGAATTTCCAGATTTGAGTATCACCAGAGTTGTCGTTATTTGCAAGGCAGAACGCGCAATGATATTTATTATCTGCCAAATCATGACGAAGATAATCAGAGTACAACCAACTCCTGCCGAATCAGGTTAAAGGTCAAAAGGTTACGGTTGACTACAGTAAAAATAAAACGAGGCACAGGAGTATCATGATACTCTGCATAGCGTACCCAAGACACCCGATGATATTTATTATCTGCCCAAACATGAAGAAAGATAATATGTAAATAGTTTAACTCTATTTAGATATTTTCTCGATAAATCTCAAATATTAGTACCAATCCGGTATCAAAGTAGCACTAACATTATCATTATTAATCGTGTGCCTGCATCACTGATGGAACTATATATATATATGGCGGTTTAACGGAAGTGAGTAAATTGCCTTTGCAGAAATATCCAACCGATTGTTCAAATACGACTATATAATTTTTTTTTCGTTGTTGTTGTTTTGGTAGCACTGTGGCGATTGTCAACCAATCGCCACAAAAACCCTGGTTTAGGGGCAATTTTGACCCCTTTGTAAACAATGCAAATTTAGGTGCCATTGCTCAGAACGAGCAATGGCACCTAAATTTCCATTGTTTACCAAGAAAAAATGATTTAACGCTTATAGAGACTTTATGGCGAGGTGATTAACCTTGGTAAAAAAATACCAATTTTAGTTACAACCGTTTCACGCCAAGCCCTCGGTATGACCTCTTCGTGCATTTTAATTTTGATTTATACAGCTGTCTGACTGCTATCTGACTGGGAAGACCCATAAGATTCATCTGAATTACCTAAATATCAAATTGATATCAACCCAATTATTATATTTTTGAAAACATTATGGCCAAATCAGAAATTGCTTATAATGAACATGTTCTCGTTTTGACACATGTACTGTCCCCCTGAGATCAATGTTTTCTTACTAGTACCCGAGGTACTTTGATGCGCATTGTATGTTTACTATCCCTTGCAATGTCGCGTGCAGCCGGGCTGCATTTATTCGTTGTTCCAACGTTGTTGTTGTTTAAGCAGCATTAGGCACCATGATCTCTTACTATGCTGTCGCCGATTTAACAAAAAATACTACAGCTAGTTTTACCCTTTATTTTCAGTCTTACCACATCATCTCACATCATTGTGTTCAGCAAATAAAGGGTTAAACTAGCTGTAGTATTTTTTGTTAAATCGGCGACAGCATAACACGATATTTATAACTTTAGTCAACAATTCTTTTTCCATTTTCTTAGAGATTTTTCTATATTTTGTCTTAATATTTTCAAAGCCATCTGCTGCAGATTTGCTGTATGTTGAAACGGGTTAGAGTGAGTATTTCTCCACACAATGTCTCAGAATATATTATTCATACTCCTGCTTCAGAATAATTCAATAGATTTATTAGAAATAATTTTTAATGTAAGCTTCACAAGCAAAATCCCGGAAGCTCAGTCGGTAGCGACCCTTGCTGTCAATCAAGGGGTTGTGGGTTTGAACACCAGCTCGCCCAACACACTTTTCAACGTTTGGCAAGTGGCAATGCAACAAGCGTCATTCCTCTCGCCCGAATGGGCTAACAGGCTAAGTTCAAACGCATCCAGTTGCTTGGAAATACTTGTTTGTGTGGAAAACTGGTAATTTGGTTAAGCCAGGAAACTCTATGGTATAGATAAAGAAAAGCAACACAGCAATAGTATTGTTATGTTTTAAAGGAGATATATCAATCATTTGATTAATAAATATCTGACTCAGTTTTCATGATTTACTGGTTCATGATTTACTGTTTCATTGCGTGGCAGTGTAAACATCTTAACCCTTTCCCTCATACGACAATTCTGCAGCAGACGACTTTGGACATATTTTGTAAAAAAGTAGAAAGTCTCTATAATTGACTGGATAACTTATGACTCAAAGTGGAAAACATTGTGGCAAAAGGAGAAATTGCACGTTTTGTGCAATTTTTTCCTTTGTCACTATGTTTTCAAATAGCCGTCTGCTGAAGAGGCGTCAGAAAGCGTCTTTATGAGGGAAAGGGTTAACCCTTGCCCACATACCAAGAAATCTCAAGCAGACGACTTTGAAAAAATATTAGCAAAAATGTGAACAATCTCTAGAAATAATAGTATCATTATTGAATAAAGTTGAAAACACTGTGGCAAAAGGAGAATTTGTTCGTTTTGAGCAATTTCTCCGTTTGTCACAGTGTTTTCGAAAAGCCGTTTGCTGCAGAGGCGTCAGAAAGCGTCTATATGAGGGAAAATGTTAGCTTAATTATACGGACGACAATAAACGCATAGACAGCCCACGAACTTGAAAACATTGTGGGAAAAGGTGACTTTATCCAAAAAACATTCATTTCTCGTTATTATCTGTCTATCAAAATTATACTAAATCTTTTTCCAGAGATGTTTCCAAGGTGTGCGGTAAAAAATGCCTCAAAGAAGTAAAGTGCTGTAGATTAAATCATATTGGCATTTTTAAGTGCACATACTTATGCTCTTGGCAAAACTTTTCCAAAGACAAAATATACATCACCACATCATAATGTATAATTCATATATCTATTTAAAGTGAAAACGATTCATAATGTTATCAATATTGAAGGGGAAGGCAATAAAATGAATATTTTATTAGTCGCCGGGCAGAAGCCCGCGACTTCTATTTTTAATAGGTTTTCGGAAATCACATGGGAGGAGGAGTTATTATTAGAAAAAAACAAATTTAAATGTCTTGAACATATTACAATTGCGTTTGTTTAAAAACACTAAGTTATGACACATCTAAAATGAAATAAATATTCCGATGTTTTAAGTATTAGTAGTTTCTTTATTTTGACTCGCATCTCTTTTTTGGGGTTTTATTTACGAAGACAAAACCGTCCCTATGAGACTTGCAGCAAGCAGACTGTTATGTGTCAATATCAAGTAAAAATCACGTCGAATTCTCCTTTAAAATAGCAATCTTAACTTACTGAATGTTATTTTCATGTTCAAAGAGATGTCTTAATTTGTGAGGAATTCATTTTATAATGTTTATCCATGTATATCTAAAGTATGAACTGTTTCTAAGCTAAAACTGATGTTCGCGTGACTCACGAATACCAACTGCGTAGATCAATCTCCTTTGCAGAGAGCCGCTCTTTACACTCACTTACAAATAGTAAATTATAGGTGATTTAAAATGTTTATTTAGTTCGAAACAAATGAAGAAAAGAACAAACCGAGATAAAACTGGTTTCAATAGAAAAATGACTTTGAAAGAACACTCTGCCTATAAAGAGAGTTTCAAGAACGACACCTCTGCGAAGAAGAATGTAGGTCACGAATCGGGTCTTTCGTACAAAATTATTTCGTCCTTGACAATTTTAAATGTGTAATTAAATTCCCATTAAAAGGCATATTGCTTCCGATCTGCATATAGCTATGCATCATTGACACAGGGGCGCTCATCATAATATAATTTTAAAACATAGTAGTTTGTTATTTTCATTATAAAAAAGGAAGGAAAGAATTACAATAAATTAACATGTTGTAGGGCTCAGTTTATGTTCGAAATTAAGTTTAAATTATACAACAATTTCAATGAGATTTAACTGTTTAGCTGATATTATATTTCGAAGGTGGTCTTATTTATAAATATTGGACTACATTTCATCTTTTGTTAAAGTATGATATAATTAGGATGCCAAGCTAATATCATTTTGAGAAAAAGAGAAATGAAAAATGTCTTCAGCGATTTAACCCTTATCTCATTGTTTTAAAAGTAGATTGCTGCAAAGGTGTCCAATGTTGACTTTAATAGGGGAAACATAAAATGACGTGCTATTGCATGCAAATCTTAAATTGTCTGTTTTGTGGTTTTATTGATACATGATAACATTCAAATATTCTGACAAACATCTTGAAAAGTGTATGTGGAATTCACAAATCTTATAATTATTCCTTAATGAAAGCACTGTATACATACAAAGACTAATGATTGTCAAGATTACTCATTTCCATTACTGTGTATGATCAATAATTAGTTGGCTGTGTGTATGGTCAACCTACTTTGGAATGGAGATTGATCATAAATAATGAAAGGCTTCAATTATCATTCACTTCGTTGACAAAACAATGCATTAGTTATGATACATTTTCACTTGACCCCACCCCTGATGTTCCAATATGCCCCTCAGTTGATAACTGTTTATTCAACTACTATAATGTTAGTGTTATGCATAACTGCAGTATGCATTTCCGGCGACATTGATGCATTGCATCAACTTTCTCTTGTATGTATTATATAATTCATATCTTGGTGAAAACGATAAATAATGTTATCAATATTAATAGAAAGGCAATACTTTTAGAAGAAGAGAGTGATACATGTAATGGGTTGGAAGTTTAGAAAGACATCGCCAAATGATCTTTGCGTAAATTAAGTAAGTTAGTAACTATTAAAGTAAGTCATTTAGCAAGAAGGTCTGTTTGAATGATCGGAGGAAATAAAATATAATAAAAATACCAGTACTATAGGTATGATTTATCCTGAATGATTAACCAGTACTACCGGTATTATTGATCCTGAATGATTTACCAGTAGATATATCTATTACCGGTTATATTGATCCTGAATGATTTACCACATTACCGGTAGTATTAATCCTGAATGATTTACCAGTAGATATATCTATTACCTGTATTATTAATCCTGAATGATTTACCAGTATATATATCTATTACCGGTTATATTGATCCTGTATGATTTACCAGTAGATATATATATTACCGTTATTATTAATCCTGAATGATTTACCAGTCTATTACCGGTTATATTAATCCTGAATGATTTACCAGTATATATATATATATTACAGGTTATATTGATCCTGAATGATTTATCAGTATATATATATATATTACCGGTATTATTAATCCTGAATGATTTACCAGTATATATATCTATTACCGGTTATATTAATCCTGAATGATTTACCAGTAGATATATATATATTACCAGTTATATTGATCCTAAATGATTTACCAGTAGATATGTATATTACCGGTATTATTAATCCTGAATGATTTACCAGTATATATATATATATATTACCGGTTATATTGATCCTGAATGATTTACCAATAGATATATCTATTACCGGTATTATTAATCCTGAATGATTTACCAGTAGATATATATATATTACCAGTTATATTGATCCTGAATGATTTACCAGTAGATATATATTATCGGTTATATTGATCCTGAATGATTTACCAGTAGATATATATATCACCGGTATTATTGATCATGAATGATTTGCAAGTACTACCGTTATTAATTACCCTGACACTGATGCATCCGTCGCCATGTGCTATCTCCTCAACGCTGAAACGCAAATAAATATACTACCATTTTTCAGAAGGATTGGGTGTACATAAGTATTAACATTCCTTATTTATAGCAAGTATCCCCGACTGGACGAACGGCTCATAGCAAGGTAAACAGGGAGATTTAAGTCTAAAGAAATGTTTGAGAATAAAACAAAGTCTGGCCTTGATTATCGACTTTCTGTTTGGTTAATGATAATGATCCGACACTTGACGAACTTATCGATGACATGATAGCCCTGTGTTGCCTTTGATGGGAAAATTGAAGGGTTTCGGTTTGAAATTGGTTTACTATTTGCATATTTCTACAAGTGCAAGTTCACTAGATGACTAGACAATTTAATTCTTTACATTGTTGTCCTTGGGAACTTCACACTGGCTAAAAATCGTCTTTTCACAAACGTTTAATCATCCTGCAAATTCAGTCTGGTCAATATTTACACTGTTCACATATTGATTCGATAAAACGGTAAACACTTCTATCAACGTGGGTATATTCTGATATACGTACAAGCAAATCAGAATCAAAACTGTTCAGAAATGCCAACGTGTCCATTTTCCAAATGACGCGCTTATTTATGTCAATACTTCCGAAGGTCCGTCTTCTTGTGACGTGGCATTATATATTTGTTATTATTATTTTCTTTACATACAAATAAATGATCCGTTCCACGAGAAAAACCAAAATTGTGGACATTGCGTAATGTATCGACCCGGATCAGCCTGCGCAGTCCGAGTAGGCTAATCCGGGCCGACACATTCCGTCTCAGAGGGATATAGGTATAGAGTAATGATTCCTGTAACAGAAAATCCACAGGAGGCGAAAAGTGTCTGTCCGTGTTAACCTGCGCGGCATGCTTAGGCTGATCAGGGTCGATACTTTACGCAGAGCCCACAATGTTGGTTTTCTCTTGGAACGGCTCAAATATATACACCTCGAAGATCCAGGGAACGTTGACATAACTTTTGATCAAGAGAACGTTTGAAGAATGCCAGATTCACCGATCCCGAAAGCTATAAAACTCTTAAAACGTTCTCCGTGCTCCGAAATGAACTCAATGCTCAAAATAAGACTTCTGATTGGTTTATTCGGAGAATGAATTTGCTTCTGACCAATCGGAGACTTCAGCACAAACTCTGAGCACGGAGTAAACGTTTACAGTGTTAACCCTTTCCCTCATATAGACGCTTTCTGACGCCTCTGCAGCAGACGGCTTTTTGAAAACATAGTGACAAAAGAAGAAATTGCACAAAACGTGCAATTTCTACTTTTGCCACAATGTTTGACACTTTTAGTCATAGGTTATCCATTCAATTATAGAGATTTTCTATGTTTTGACAAAATACGTTCAAAGTCGTCTGCTGCAGAAGTGTCGTATGAGGGAAAGGGTTAAAGCCTGCAGGGTCCGAAACTATAAAACGCTGAAAACGTTACCCGTGCTTAAATATGAACTTTATGCTCCAAATAAGGCTCCTGATTTGTCAATTTGGAGAATTAATTTGCTTCTGACCAACTTCAGATATTTGAGCCAAAATTATGAGCAAAAATTAAACTGTTATAGTTTCGCCACCCTTTTCTACATACAGCAAATCTTAAAAAAAAAAAAAACATTTTGAAAAACACAATGGGAAACTATGAACAATCTCTTTAAAAGAGAATAATTATAATTATAAGCAAGATGCGTTAAAATGCATCTGCTTTTGAGAAAGGGTAAATCGAAATGGTGTTAAATGTTCACACTGACTGACTGAAAGGGTCAATTGAGTACTTCGTGCTACACAATTTAGACCAGTAGGGAATCCCGGCTCGGCCAAGTTTCTTTCCGACGATTGACAAAAGTCAATGCGACATGCGTCATTGTTTTCCACCAATGGGCTAAGTCTATGTGGAAAAGCAGCCAGTTGCTTGGAAAGTTTGTTGTGTGGAGTACTGGTGTAAGAAAACCAGGAAATGCATGAGTAGGTGAACTGGCCGCCGTGAAATAACTAGGAAATTGTTAAAAACGGCGTTAAAACCCCAATCAATCAATCAATCAATCAATAGACCAGTAGGAGTCTCTTTGTTATACCAGTTCTGTAAATGCAATGTATGTATATGACTATAACATTTGTTTTTTCTCAAATCTTCACCCACATGGTCGTCAAAAGTCGCACCATATCGAATAGGTGACGGTTTTATTAATTAGAAGAAAATAAAAACATAGATGATATTAAATTCTACTTGACAAGGGTAAATAATTGCACGATGGTCTTGATCAGTGCCCGGGGGGGTATCATCGCTTCAACCTCTCCAACATACGACACATATCCTGCGGACGACTTTGAACACATCTATAGGCAATACGAAAACTCCCCATGAAAGGACAATTATTTAACCCTTTCCCTCATATAGACGCTTTCTGACGCCTCTGCAGCAGACGGCTTTCTGAAAACATAGTGACAAAAGAAGAAATTGCACAAAACGTGCAATTTCTCCTTTTGACACAATGTTTTCAACTTTTAGTCATAGGTAATCCATTCAATTATAGATATTTTCTATGTTTTGACACAAAATACGTTCAAAGTCGTCTGCTGCAGAATTGTCGTATGAGGGAAAGGGTTAAAAAAGGTGAACATATTTTCACGAAGGAAACAAAGTTCATTTGAGCGATTTCTCCTTCTGCAAGATCTTTTCAAGAGACGGCTGTTGCAAATCTCCCAACATTCGTCTGCATGTCGGAAAAAGGGTTTACACGGTCTGCTACTTTTCATTTATAAAACGATAAAAGAAAATCATCATGAGAGATGTCACGTTTAATCACAATATTTCAAAATGTCTGTTCCCTTATCTATCGGGGGTATACATCGCTGACTGTATCAAGTAGGGAGAGTGCATAATTTAACCCTTTCCCCCCATATAGTATATACGACATATCTGCAGTAGACGACTTCGAACATATCTAGACACAATTATTTAAAACCTCTGAAAACGAAGGTTTAACAACCGAAAAGAGATGAAAACATTGTGGCTCGTTTTGAATAATTTCTCCTTTTGCCACAAGGTTTTCAACATATGTCTGCTGTAGAGGCGTCAGAAAGCGTCTTCATGTGGGAAAGGGTTCATGTGGGAAAGTGTTAACCCTTTTTCCACATGCCGACACTTTTAACCCTTTCCTCATACGACAATTCTGCAGCAGACGACTTTGAACATATCTTGTCAAAAAATAGAAAATCTCCATAATTCAATGGATAACCTATGACTAAAAGTGGAAAACATTGTGGCAAAAGGAGAAATTGCCCGTTTTGTGCAATTTCTTCTTTTGTCACTATGTTTTCAAAAAGCCGTCTGCTGCAGAGGCGCCAGAAAGCGTCTACATGAGGTAAGGGTTAAACAAACTTGGTTGTATGTAGGAAAGTGTAGATAACGCTGTGTACCGGATCATAAGTTATCAATTAATTAAGTTGAAGTTAACCCCGAACCCTTTGTCCTAGGTATAGGGCTATGTCAGTTGATGGGGGTCCCGTGGGGGGGGGGGGGGGGGGGGGGGAGGAGGGGGATTCGGGGTGTGGGGGGGGGGGGGCGGAATTATTGCAATCTTTGTCCGAACGTTCGTGCGTGAGTTCGTCACTTTTTATTGTAAAATGATTTGAGTCGTTCCACGAGAAAACCAACATTGTGAACTCAATTTCAATTTCTTTAATACTCCTAGTTTGTACATGAAAACCAACATTGTGAACTCTGCGTAAAGTATCGACCCGGATCAGCCTAAGCATGACGCGCAAGCTAACCCATTTCGGAGCACGGAGAACGGTATTTAGAGTTTTATAGTTTTCGGGGTCGGTGAATCTGACATTCTTCGAACGTTCTCTTGATAACAAATTTGTCAACGTTCCCTTGATTTTCGAGGTGTATATATTTGAGCCATTCCACGAGAAAACCAACATTGTGGACTCTGCGTAAAGTATCGACTCGGATCGCCTAAGCATGCCGCGCAGGCTAATATGCAGGCTAACCCGGACAGACATTTTTCGCCTCCTGTGGATTTGCTGTTTCAGGAAACATTACTCTATACAATTACATCTATCTCCCTAAGACGGAATGTGTCGGGCCGGTTTAACAACAGGCTGATCTGGGTCGATACATTAAGCAGAGTCCATAATGGGGGTTTACTCATGGAACGACTCATATGGTATAGGATCCTGCAGTTCAGTTGTATAAGGGTTCATCATAACATAACTAGCATGACAGCATACATATTTTATTGTAAAATGATATATATTGATCCATGCGTAGGGAACAATATAGACTAGGACTGGAATACACGACAGTACAGGCTCGTCTAGGGCATCTTGGTCTGTTTTGTTCGCGAAAGAAGTAAAAGGTCGTGAGTAACGGCAATACACACGTTTTGTTTAAAGTGGGTGTACATCATGATAATGGCTGGATTAATTATTACAGCCCCCCATAAAATCGATTTGTGCTGCGCATGTGACTGCATGTTAAGCACAGCTTGTTTCAACACTTTCACTTATTCAACTTTTTCAGGTATTGACCCTTTCCCACATACAATAAATCTGCATGAGTAGACTTAGAAATCATCTAGTTAAAAATATAGAAAAATTCTAAAAAAAATGAAACTATAATTACCTTGTGGCAAAAGGAGAAATTGCTCATTATGAGCAATTTCTTCTTTTGCCACAATATTGTCAAAAGTCGTTTGCTGCAGAGGTGTCAGAAAGCGTCTACATCTGGGAAAGGGTTAATACTTCTTTTGACTCAGTTGTTTTTGAGACAAACACCATTTCAAATATAAAATCAGAAAATCTGTTTATGAACTACTTATGTTGTAGTTAGGAATTTGCCGTTGTTCAGTGGTAGTCATCGGGGATTTTGAACAGGGCGTCTCCGGTTCGATCCCCAGTCGCCACACTGAATGATTGACTACTTTCGCGTAGTCTGCGTCCATACAACATACTTTGATACTGTGTATAGGTATACTAAGTGCTTCCATCCTTAACGCTGAGGATTGGGGCGATCAGAGCTCTAGATGAGAGGCGTGTTCTAAAATCCTTATTTGACCACCTAACCCTATATTATGGGTACTCAAAAGAATCGTCTCAGTGAGACGATTCTTTTGAGTACCCACAACATAGGGTTTGCTTTAATAATAAGAGAGAAATTGTGGGGAAAAGAGCTGAATACCCCTCCTTATCCGGACCTCTGTTGATGCATCGGTGTTAGGATACATAATGAATACCGGTAGTACTGGTAATTTTCCCCGGTAACCGAACTACTGGTAAAAGCGGCACTAAACACATTCAAACAAAGAAAGAAAGAAACTTAGAAAGAAAGAAAGAAACAGTTTATAAGTACGAAATCTGGATTTCAAACCAGTATTAGCTAAGCTTTCAAAAGACACTGTTCAAAACCAAAACAAGTTTCGCAAAATATAGATATTTAATATGTACGTTATATTTCAACGAAAACTGAACAAATTGGGTTTTCATTGAACGTGGCCCAGGATAGAAAGTTTACCTTGCCTAAGGGAATTGCTCATTTTAATGGACTTGTCTCTGTCAAAAATATGGTAAGATGTCTAAACTGTTGGGGGAGATCTTAATCAGGTATATATCAAATATTCGAGGTGACATTATATCTGATAGTGCATATAAATGAGCCGTCCCACGAGAAAACCAACACTGTGGACTTTGCGTAAAGGATCGAACCGGATCAGCATAAGCATACCGCGTTGGTTAACCCGGACAGACACTTTTCCCCTCCCGTGGATTTTCTGTTTCAAGAATCATTACTCTATACCTCCATCCCCCTGAGACGGAATGTGTCGGCCCGGATTAGCCTGCGCGGATTGCGCAGGCTGATCCTGGTCGATACATTACGCAGAGTCAATAATGTTGGTTTTCTCATGGAACGGCTTAAATGCCTTGTGTATATAACGGTCGCGTCTAGAGCATTGATGTCTTAATGAATTCATGTAACGGGAGCATATACGTAACGGGAGCATATACGTGTGAATAGTTGTAAAACTAATGGGGCTACCCTTCTAGTTGTTTTGTTAAAAGACGCGTACTGGACTAAATTACACGTAGACGGATAGTGAAGGCTCAGGTAAGATTTTTACGGACGCTGTATATAACCTGATGCGTTAAGACCTAGATAAGCGGGAGTGAACAATTTTCCCCACAATATTTCTCTAATTATCTAAACACAATCCTATGTTGTGGGTACTCAAGAGAATCGAACCCGCAACATAGGGTTTGAATGTTATAAGGATGTTAGAACATGAAAAATGCCCCTTATCTAGAGCCCTGAAGAAGCCCCATAGGAATGGTTACGAGCAAAATACAAGTATTTAAGAAGAAGAGGACTAGATAGGAGGGAGTGAACAGGTCTTTTTCCCACAATATTTCTCTTATTACTTAACAAAATCCTATGTTGTGGGTACTCAAAAGAATCGTCTCACCGAGACGATTCTTTTGAGTACCCACAACATAGGGTTTGAATGTCTAACAAGGATTTTAGAACATGAAAAATGCCCCTTTATCTAGAGCTCTGATTAAGTCCCCACAATCGATAGACGCGGATCATACATATACATTTCATGCTGTGTTCAAGTAAGTAGAAAGGTTCAATTAATTAATTAATAACACGATGGGTCCCGTCATGCAAAAACCCGACTCCTGTTTATTAATGAAGCTTCAATTAGCCGGGCCCATTACAGATAATTTCAGTCATCTTTGGCTGATTTTTTTCTATTTTGGGAAAGTGTCAATTTCTTTAAAACCATAAATATAACTTCTGATTAAGTTATTTATAAGCATGGCTGTACTAGTATCACTAGATTGTGACCATTTAACTTTCAAACAAGACCCCACTTCCTTTAAGCTTGTTGAGCCGAGCCCCGGTAGCTCAGTCGGTATCGACGCGGGCTGTCCATCCATGGGTTGTGAGTTCGAATCCCGGCTCGGCCAACTTTCTTTCTGACGATTGACAAAAGTCAATGCGACATGCGTCATTCGCATGTCATTCGTCTTCCACCGATGGGCTAAGTCTATGTGGAAAAGCAGCCAGTTGCTTAGGAAGATTGTTGTGTGGTGGAGTACTGGTGTGAGAAACCAGGAAATGCATGAGTAGGTGAACTGGCCGCCGTGATATAACAGAAATTGTTAAAAACGGCGTTAAACCCCAATCAATCAATCAAATAGGAGGAGGGATCTTATATCAATACCTGCTATTTGAATCATAACCACAGAAAAACCCTTATGCTATGTTATAATGTATATACGAATAGTTTTGTTATGCATGTGATTATATTTTGTAGTCATGTTTTTTTGCATGTTCAACTTTTTGTATGTGTTTTGTATGGCCAATGGCACATTTAGTGCCGACTTGCCTAATACAATTATTTGAGTTGAGTTGAGTTGAGTTGAGTTGTACGTATTTGACGGCCGGTGAATGTTTAGATCACGTGGGCACAAACGACAATTCTGCAGCAGACGACTTTAAAAACATTATTAAGATGGAAAATCTCTATATTAACGGAAGTGTTGTTAATTGAAATATTAAATAAATATATTACATTACTGTCTAAAACATAGACATGTTTAACCCTTTCCTTCGTATAGCCGCTTTCTGACGCCTCTGCAGCAGACGACTTTTTGAAAACACTGTGACAAAATAAATTTTGTTTAGGAATTTTGAGCAATTTCTTCTTTTGCCACAATGTTTTCAACTCTTTTAGGTAATTATACCTACATTTATATAGCTTTACTGCGTGTTTGTTTTCCTAGATACTTTCAAAGTCGCTTGCTGCTGAATTTGTTACATGAGGGAAAGGGTTAAAGCAACGTACCGTTTAACACAAAGACACGAATTTCCTAAAGGAAAAAAAAGAATAGTGTAAACCAATGGAAAACATAGTTGCAAAAGGAGAAATTGCTCGTAATGAGCAATTTCTCCTTTTGTCACTATGTTTTCAAAAGTCGTATGTTCGCCACCGAGTTGCACTCACATCCTGTAAGTCTCAGATTTCATAGGTTTTGATATCAAAAGATAATTAAAATATTACTTACATCAACATTAAGCACGGCATTATAACCAATTTGGTTCCATTTCAGTAGTTTTGTACCACCTATTGCTTTTAATGGTTATACACGTGCATAAATAAAACTGTGTAAATCTACCACGTAACACTTGAGCATATGACACATGATTAAGACACGATTTCAACATAATGTATTTAAATAATAGATTGAAAGTCAAGAGGACGAGCTTAGAAGGAGTAAATATGTCTTTCTTATAGGATATCTCTCTTAGCACTCATTAACACTTATGTTGTGGGTACTCAAAAGAATCGTTTCACTGAGACGATTCTTTTGAGTACCCACAGCATAGGTTTTGGAGGTCAAATAAGGATTTTAGAGCTTGAGAAACGCTCATTATCTAGAGCTCTGGAAATGGATTCCCTTCTTGGTCATTAAAACCTATGTTGTAGGTACTCAAAAGAAACGTCTCACTGAGACGATACTGTTGAGTACCCACAACATAGGTTTTGGAGGTCAAATAAGGATTTTAGAGCATGAACAAGGGCTCCTTATCTAGAGCTCTGGATAGTGATCTATTGTCGGACTCGAACCCCCTACCCCCAGCTCAGCTGACATTCTTTCTGGCGTTTGACAGTTGGTGTCAATGGCACAAGTGCCATTCGTCTTCCAGGTATGGGCAGACTACGCGAAAGTCATTAGTCCTTCAGTCCTGACTGAGGAAAAATCATTCGGACTGACGAATTTTCAGGCAATAATTGGTTGACAAAGAGGGAAATATATGAAAAATTAGCTTTCGGACTGACAGGTTTCAAAAGGTTTCGTGTAGAGTTCGTGTAATCTTCAAGGTATAGGTTTACAATCTAGGTAGATATGGCTCGAACATACTCCTCTCCATGTAGAGAGTTAATAAACTCAGACACAGTAAAATCGATTCTGTTTTAATGAAATTTTAACAGCATTTTAGTTCTATCACGACGGTCAGTTCATTTAACCATGTCGAGGGCTGGGCGTAAAACGGTTGTAACTAAAATTGGTGTTTTTTTTACCAAGGTTAATCACCTCACCATAAAGTCTTTATAAGTGTTAAATCATTTGTCTTGGTAAACAATGTAAATTTAGGTACCATTGCTCGTTCTGAGCAATGGCACCTAAATTTGCATTATTTACAAAGGGGTCAAAATTGCCCCTAAACCAGGGTTTTCAAAATAGGTTTTTAGTTACAACCGTTTCACGCCAAGCCCTCGGTATGGGTTTACGATATAGGTAGATATGGCGCGGGTCGTTATTGTATGACACTTTAAACTTTACATGAAGATGAGATTTATTTTGCACATATAATGTCTCACTTACATAGAAATAAGAACTCAGCTTGGTAGGGGCGTAGCTTTGCAATTATCAATGTGTAGGCCGTCTCGTGAGAAAATCAACATTGTGGACTCTGCGTAAAGTATCGACCCGGATCAGCATAAGCATGCCACACAGGCCTACCCGGATAGACACTTTTCGCTTCCTATGGATTTTCTGTTTCAGGAATAACTACTCTATACATCTATCCCCTTACGACGGAATGTGTCGGCCGGATCATTCTGCGCGGACAGCGCAGGCTGATCCGGTCGATACATTACGCAGATGTCTATTGCCGCAATGCCACAATTGCCATTCGTCTTCCAGGTATGGGTTTACGATCTAGGTAGATATTATCATATATTCAAAACTCAACGTCTGTTCGGTATTTCAAATCCCAGTATTTACAATGTACGTTGTTTAAACATTATTTGTTTTACATCGATTGCGAAACAAGCTATACGCTTATATTAATCATTAATACCTAACCAGTACTCGCGCCGTTTGTGTGGAATATCCCATAGACAGAACCCGCTCATCACGGGATTCGAACCCGGGACCTTTGGTACAAGAGGCCGACGCTCTACCTCTGTACCACTGTCTTCCACAATCCCAGTGTGTACAATGTACGTTGGATAACCCAATCTTAATTCGATGGTAACTGTTTTATGATTGTATTTCATTAATCTTCACAACATTTTGAATTTGTGTCTGTTCTACGATACAAAGCGGTTGTTTATTTTGCATTTTGTTTATGTTTGAGGCCCCCATGGAAGATTGACTTGTATACATGTACTATGTCAAATGATTGACCTTCCCAATTAAAACCTTAATTATTAATTATCATTATAATAATTAAAGTATGCACTGAAAGCCGTAAGACTGACAGAACGTTTGAAACGGCTGAAATTGAAACGTTACGCATGCATAGTAACGTAACTGACGTATTTATAAGTGTTAATACAAAAACAATCTATGTTAACCTGCCTGCCGAACGTTCACTGTTTTCGTCATATATGCTCATTTCAGAGCAGTCTGCTGTTAATATGTCTGGTTAACCCATTCCCTCATATAGACGCTTTCTGACGCCTCTGCAGCAGATGGCTTTTTGAAAACATAGTGACAAAAGAAGAAATTGCTCAAAACGAGCAATTTCTCCTTTTGACACAATGTTTTCAACTTTTAGTCATAGGTTATCCATTCAATTATAGAGATTTTCTATTTTTTGACAAAATATATTCAAAGTCGTCTGCTGCAGAATTGTTGTATGAGGGAAATGGTGAAAGACGGTGTTACATCTGAGCATTCTGATGCAACATTTGATAAAGGGTTTGATAATCTTGCGAGAAATGAAAGAACATGCTCATGACGAGCTATTTCTAATTTCTTACCGCAGCGTTTATATTAATCATAGCCTGCTGCGTAAGACTTCTTAAAACTATCGTCTGTATCATGTGAAATGATAACTTATCCCTTTCCCACATACAACTCATCTGTAGCAGACGACGTTGAATACTATGGAACAATTCTTTCAACATTGCGACTAATTCCTACTTTTTTCTTTTAATCACAGATCATTTCCCTGGTAAATTCTTGTTTTTCTTAAAAAAAATAAATAAAAAAAAATATATATAATAAAAAATGTAACTCTTATAAATGAAATAACAAGTATTGAATAAAGTTGAAAACATTGTGGCAAAAGGAGAAATTGATCTTTCTGAGTAATTTCTCCTTTTGCCACAATGTTTCATCTGCTTCAACGACGTCAGAAAGCGTCTGTACCAGGTAGAAATGTAGAAAGGCAATTTACACCTTGTTATGTGTAAAGCTACATATACGTGACAAGTCGTTGATGGATGTCATCTGTCAGTTGAGGAGAAACGTTGTGTTTTATTGTGAAATATACACAAGGCTATGTAACCTTTCTTGGATGTACAAATGATATTTGACAATGGATTTATAAGTGGGATTCTTTTAAAACAAAGACGAGGCACTTACATTTTGAAAAGGATACTTTTAGTTAAATGAATAGTGAGGTGGTACATGCAATTAGACCAATGTCAAGTGTCGGTTAGCAGAGATATATAAATACAATCCAGTCAGACACTTGATTTACTGGGACATTTACACACCACAGAGTTTCCTATATTGGTGGACGATTACAAACTCATTTTGGTTGACAATCAAATTTTAAGTTGGATTTTATTTTAAAAGAGAAAACTAGGAACTGGTAGTTTATGAATAATGTTGGGATACTTATTGGTTAACATGTCAGGTGACAGTAAGACTATTATTTTACAGTGAATGGTACACACCTGTGTTACCTTTACTTGACGTACATGTTCGTATGTTGGTTGACAATTAAACTATAGGTTGGATCTTTCTTTATACACACAGACGTGGACTATTTGAACTGGGAAATTATACATGTATATCATAGCGGTTGGATGGTTCGATGGGTACTTGTGTTTTAAATTTTTACACTGAAATCTACACACAACCAATTAACCACCATCGGATGTAGATAGTTTAACAGTGAAATAAACACAAAAGCCATGTAACCTCCAGTGGGTGTTGTAGAACATGTAGAGAGTTGTTGGATGCTGTGTTTTGAATAGATAGGCTACGAGAACTAAAGGATTTTTGATGGTTGATTTTGTTTTGTGAATCCAGCTAGGAAGTTATAAAAATAGAAGGTAACGAGGAAAATATAGCTGAATTTAGTGAATTAAGTTGACCCAATGAGGAAATAATAGCATCAGCAGGTAAAATATGACTTGTATGTTTTAAAATATGTAAATTTGGTTGTCTATAATCAAGTATAGTGGACTCGCGATAACTCGAGCATGTAACATGTGTGCCGAATTACGAGACAACCAACGTTGTGGACCCTGACACTGACAGACACTTTTTCGCCAACTGTGGATTTTTTTGTTTTAGGAACCATAACTATCACCCTGAGACGGAATGTGTTGGCCCGGATTAACCTGCGCGCATTGCGTAGGCTGATCTTGGTCGATACATTACGCAGAGTCCATACAGTTGGTTTTCTCGCGAAACGGCTCATTTCAAATATTTCCCATAAATCGAACCATTTCCATTCATGTACGTATTTTTTTTTATCAAAACAATGTAGCTTCCGTGTTCTTCGATATGATTTTATCAATGGCTTGCTTTTACCATAATTAACATTCAAGTATAAATGAAATTTGCGAAGCTGAATACATATATCAAGGGCTTGGCGTGAAACGGTTGTAACTAAAAACCTATTTTGAAAACCCTGGTTTAGGGGCAATTCTGACCCCTTTTGTAAACAATGCAAATTTAGGTACCATTGCTCAGAACGAGCAATGGCACCTAAATTTCCATTGTTTACCAAGAAAAATAATTTAACGGTTATAAAGACTTTATGGCGAGGTGATTAACCTTGGTATAATAATACCAATTTTAGTTACAACCGTTTCACGCCAATCCCTCGATATATGAGTTGAGTATACATCAAGGTAGTGGATCACTCGAGTAAATCGAATTTTTTTCGATTAAGTCAAGAATGTGGTTTATCATAATCAAGAAAATCTACCATGTATGAAATCACGATATGTGTTTTCATTGAGTCGAGGCAGGGCAGTTGGTAGCAATGTTTTCCATCCTTGGAGTTCAGCGTTGCGGCTGCCTTGCGGGTGTCAGGATAAATATACAATACAATACAATACAATACAATACAATACAATACAAAATATTTTATTTTCAATCATGTACAAGCAGTACAAATAACAACATACAGAGAATATAATGTAATGTGATGTTGTAGTTTCAATAAGTCAGATAGTGTTGAGAAGGTTTGTTATTAAATGATCTAAACATCCATATGGATAGCACAATTCGTCGTCGTGCGTCGTGCGTCCATCAACATCATCTTCTAAGTAACCAGTGGGTCAATTGGTGTGAAACTTCACAGAAAGCAACCTCTTAATGACCTCACCAGAACCCCTTCAAATGTTTGGGATCCATGACTAATTCTGGCTTCCATGGCAACCAAACGAAAACAACTTTACACCTTTTCTTCTCTCAAATAATTGTGTAGAAATGTTCCTTAGGTGACCCTCTATCAGATTCCTTCTAGCCATGTTGAATGGTCAAAAAACATTGCCGCGTGGGGGGGATGGCGGGGCTGTTTTGTCTTATATGGCTATAGTGGAAACTTTAAAAATCGTCCCCTCCGAAAGTGTCTGGCTGATTTTCAAATAATTTTGTAGAAATGTGCCTTGGGTGACCCTCTTTCAGATTCCTTCAAGCCATGTTGATTCGTCAAGAAACATGGCCTCCAGGGGACGGGGCTGTATTGCATTATATGGCTATAGTGAAAACTTTAAAAATCTTCTCCTCCCAAAGTGTATGGCTGATTTTCGTTTTTGTTGTAGAAATGTTCCTTAGATGAACCTCTTCGAGTTTCCTTCCAGCCATGTTTATAGGTAAACAAACATGGCCGCTACAATTAGGAGCTGTTATGCCTTATATAGCTCAAGTGAACATAGTCTCATCCAAAAGTATCTGGTCGGTTTTCTGCCAAATTAATTTGACAGACAACAAAGGGTGTGTTGTTTCACCTTGTGGCTTTTGAGCACTACTGGTCCTTTTGGGCCTCTAGTTTGGCCTCAAATGAGTTATTGTGCTTGGCATTATGAATCACATGAAATAAATCAGGTGAACGATCCAGGGCCACCATGTCCCTCTTATTTTAATTCATGAAGAAATTCCATGTGTCTGTTTGTTTCGGTATTTTCACTCACGCAAGCACTTACGGTCACGCGCCATAGGAAGTAGAACACTAACTTATGGAATTACATGAACTCACCAACATCTTTCAACACAAACTTTTTTAACGGTTTATCTTAAAACATGGATTTGTTTGTAGCAAGGCTACTTTTACCCCAAATATCATGGACATAGATGTTTTTAAAGATGGTTTTGCTACAGATCACCATTATATTAACCCTTTTCCCACAATGGCACATGCAACAGATATGCAGCAGACGACTTTGCTCTCATGTTAAGATAAATACAATACAATTTTACATGAATCTTCTATAGCAAGAGGAGATGTGCATATCTGAAAGGGGTTACAATTGCATGTTATTTTACAGAGTTATGGCCCTTTTACTTATTAAGTAAGCCATATTTTGTCCGGCCTATTTCTTACAAACCACTGGGTTGAATTCAATAAATTTTTACATGAACCTTCTATACCAAGAGGAGATGTGCATACCCTAAAGGCCTTACAATTGCATGTTATTTTACAGAGTTATGGCCCTTTCACTTATTAAGTTATGGTGTAGGTCAAGGTGCTGTTTAGGTGGTATTTATTATCTTCAGTGATAGTTTTAGTTTTAGTATAGTTGAAAACATTGTGGCAAGAGGAGGACTTGCTCAGTATGAGCAAGTTCTCCGTTTTCCACAATATTTTGGAAAAGGTCGTCTGCACAGAGGCGTCTGAAAGCGTCTGTATCTGGGAAAGGGTTAAACAAGAGAGAAAACAACCATGAGCCCCGTGTAGGGTGATTGGAGGTAATTTGAGATATATCGTTTAAAGGTACAGCGGCGAATAATTAGTCATGCGTCATTCGTCTTCCACCAATGGGCTAAGTCTATGTTGAAAAGCAGCAAGTTTCTTGGAAAGATTGTTGTGTGGAGTACTGGTGTGCGAAAACCAGGAAACATATTAGTAGGTGAACTGGCCGCCGTGATATGACTGAGAAATTGTAAAAAACAGCGTTAAGCCCCAATCAATCAATCAATCGATCAATCAGGAGATGCATATAAGGATGCATACATGTTATTATAAAGGCGGGCTGGTGAGAGTGTGTGTATGACAAGGCTCACGTGCGTGGTGAGGGTGAGTTATCACAGTACAGAAACTCAAGAATACCCTAAATCGCCAGACACAGAACAAACACATTCCACTTAGAACCCAGTGATTCCCCTTTTTTTTAATTACATGAATCCGTGATGTGAGACAAGCCTCACAACCCACATTTTAGTGTCACGGTGCGTCATTGGCCACACGTTTAGTCATTTATTTGTAGACGTGTATAGCATATACTTATTTAACTGGTGGTTGTGTGTAAAGTAGGACGACTCTAAGATGATACAGTACAAATCAACGCGTTTTGGTCGACTGGCTATAAGACAGAGAGACAGAAAGGGATCACTTCCGCGTTGTTTGTCCGTTTGTTTGTCTGTATGTATGTCTGTCTGTCAGTGAGTGTCTGTATGTATGTCTGTCTGTCAGTCAGTGTCTGTCTGTCTGTGTGCCAGTCAGTCTTTCTGCCAGTCAGTCTTTCTGCATGTTTTTTTGTCTGCATGTCTGTCTCTATGTCTGTCTTTGACTTCAGTGGTTATTTGTTTTGAATATTGGCAAGCGATAGACATTTTCTTTCTAACGCCGTTATCCAAACACTTTAACCCTTTCCCTCATACGACAATTCTGCAGCAGACGACTTTGAACATATTGTGTCAATATTGCAAAATCTCTATACTTAACTGGATGACCTATGACTAAAAGTTGAAAACATTGTGGCAAAAGGAGAAATTGCACGTTTTGTGCAATTTCTTCTTTTGTCACTATGTTTTCAAATAGCCGTCTGCTGTAGAGGCGTCAGAAAGCGTCTATATGAGGGAAAGGGTTAACAGCGTCTTGTTTTGTACGAGTTTGTCCCCTCCTTTACCATAAGGGTTGTTGGGATAGCAGCACACCAGCAGGATAAATAAAACCGGTAAATAGTACTGGTAATTTACCAAGGAATTAAACTGAAATGCTGTTGAAAACGGCGTAAAACACCAGCCATACACATTTAGAATTGATACGCCCGAGGTTATTGTAATATACACATTGACAGTAGGTCTATATACATGTACCGAACATTTCAATTAACCTTTTCCCACATACAATAAATCAGCAGCAGACGACTTGGAAATCAGCTATAGGCAAAACTGTGGAAAACTGTCTCAAATGAAAGTACGATTATTGAATAAAGTTAAAAACATTGTGGCAAATCAAATGGAGAAACACGCTCATTATGTGAGCAATGTTTAATGCAACTGACCACTGAGTGCTTTTAAAAGTCGTCTGCTGTAAACGCGTCAAAAAGCGTCTATATGTTGGAAAGGGTTAACGAGCTTCGAACCGTCAAGATTAAGGTGAGCCTGTGTGAACTAACTGTCTCAGCCGAGTCATCACTGTCCACTTAATATGTGCTATATTGACCTCAATGCATCCTCTGACAAAAGCTGAAAGTGTAGCCCCAAAAGGTGTATGCCAATGTAACGTTTAAATGATTTGTTCACCCTTTTTCGTTACACTTTTTCGTTACACTTTTTCGTTACACTTTCAATGAGCAGGTGCAGGTGACACACTAGTACAATACAATACAATATATTGTAATAGAAGGCCGCCGGCCCACAATGCATATACAATTTAACAAATTAATTGATAGGAGCAACGTCCAGTAAATATAATATATGTAAACCTAGGTAATTATGTAGTAACATATTTTTATATGATTTGACAAGGTATTTACTTCTTTTAAATTATTCACTCTGTTTATTCAGATGTTTCCAAATAAGTATTTCTTTTTTGGATTGCGATTGTTAAGAATTTAGCCAATATAAAACTTAAGGCTTTGTGTTGACATTTCATGATCGTATTAAATAGGTGCAGTGTTGATGGTTTATTATACAAATCTTGAGGAAAGTAGCATTTTCTAATATCATCATATAATGGACAATTCAATAAAAAGTAGTACTGGTAACTAACCCTGGACACGCCGTGATTTAACTGAAAACGTGTTGAAAGCAGCGTGAAGCATTATACAACAAATAATAATTTAGTTTGTATGATACAGTTTTTAGCTATTATTGTTATTGTGAGTTATTGTGATCGCCGACGCTCTATGTCCGGCGTGCGTCGTGCGTCCGTCAACATCTTCTCCTCAGTAACCAGTGGGTCAATTGGTGTGAAACTTCACAGAAAAGAGTAATGATTCCTGAAACAGAAAATCCACAGGAGGCGAAAACTGTCTGTTTGGTTTCAGCCTGCGTGGCATGCTTAGGCTGATCCGGGTCGATACATAACGCAATGTTGGTTTTCTCGTAATTCGGCTCATGTTTCAAAGTCGTCTTTGGGAAAAGAATAACGAGACACACACACATATATATATACATGAGACAGATCTGGCAAGTTTGGTGAATTTGAATCAGTAACCATAAACTTCTATTCACAGGCAGATTTATATCCACAGTTATTTCAAATCTGAGTTATAAAAATGTCAGTTTTTCGCGTGACTTAGTGTATTACTCCAAGGGATCATTAACCCCTTCCCACAAATATCAAATCACGACTTTGACAACATATTGTCAAAAACGTTAAAAATCTCAATAAATGAGAGTTTTATTATTAAATAGAGTTGCACACATTGTGGTAAATGGTGTAATTGCTCAAGATGATCAATTTCACATTATGCCACAATGTTTTTCAAAAGTCTTCTGCTGCCGAGGTGTAAAAACGCGTGTGCCATTGGGAAAGGGTTAAAAGACGTTTGTAGGAAACAGGCTCTTATAATTATGCTCCAACCTTTTATTTTCTCTAAACCATTTCCCACATACAACACTTCTGCAGCAGTCAATTTGCAATCATTTATAGAATAAAAGCGGATTGTTTTATTGGCCGGATTGCTTAAGCAATTCCGGTCTATAGATTGGCGATGTCTGTCCGTCTGTCTGTCTGTCTGTCTGCCTGTCTGTCTGCCTGTCTGTCTGTCTGTCTGTCTGTGCGTCAACATTTTGGTTTAAGTTTCAGGTTGAGGCAAAATCTCAGCACTGGAAAGGGTAACACACTTGAAACTTTGCCTGAAGGTAACCAGTAACAAGTTATATTGATTGATATGGTTACTTTGACCTTGACCTTGGTTTGTCGATTTTCAAGGTCAAATTGCCGACAATCCGGCCTTACCGTCTTCAGCGGTTTCTTGTTTATTAAAGAATAGTTTTGGACTACAGATGAAAAGATTGTGACGAGAAGGAGACATTGCTCGTCGTGAGGCATCAACGTACGTTTGCATGGGGAAAATATGACAACGACACATCTTCATTAAAAAATACTTAGGCCACCAGCCCATAATATTACATTACATAATATTAACCCTTTGCCTCATAATTTATAGACGCTTTCTGAAGCTTCTGCAGCAGACGACTTCTGAAAACATTGTGACAAAAGAAGAAATTGTCGTATGAGGGAAAGGGTTAATAAGGATTGATAATTTACTTATTGGGGTTTAACCCTTTCCCTCATATAGACGCTTTCTGACGCCTCACAACGAGCAATTTCTCCTTTTGACACAATGTTTTTCAACTCTATTCAATAAGTATGTCTTCATTTAGGGAGATTTTTCATATTAGTGTTGAGATGTTTTCAAAGTCGTCTGGTGCAGATTTGTTGTATGTGGGAAAGGGTTAATACATTTATTACAATCTGAAAAATGTCCCTAAAACTAAAACTATTTCAACAGCAATGCGGGTACATGATTTATACCAGGTGAAAATGAAAAGGAAATGCTAGTAAAGTCTCTGTCATTAATCTGACAAACATCATAAACCCTTATAATGCCAATAAATCAAACGGGTAGTACGTATAATATCCAATGATTCTAAATTGTTTAAACATTGTATATTGTAACGTCTGATTTTAAGATGACCTTATTGAAAAAATGGCCATTGGCTTAATGTGCCACCATCTATAGATACAATAATTATCATTATTAGTAGTATTACTTTGTGCCTTAAAATAAGAATGCTATTTAGAGTTGTTGATAAATATGGGCCCTGTAACTCTTTTTATCCTGTGACGTTGTTTCGGATGTAATGACAGTAGATAAAACAACTCCCTTAACCCTTCTCTTCATATAGACGCTTTCAGACGCCTCTGCAGCAGACGGAATTTTGTGTCACCCTGCGTAGCATGGTAGGCACTTAGGAATTACTTTTGTTTGTCCGTCGTCTGTCCGTCCGTCCGAACTCATGGGAGAGTACACGCACCCCACACGTACTCTCTCATGCGGACGGACAGACGGACGAAACACGCACCACACAAGTACTCTCTCATGCGGACGTCCGTCCGTCTGTCCGTCTGTCTGTGTGTCTGTCTCTTGTTACACTTTTTCGTTACACTTTTAATGAGCAGGTGAAGGTGACACACGTGCTCCGCGGAGCAATCCATTCTAGTTGAAAACATGACAACAATAGAAGAAATTGCTCAAAACGAGCAATTTCTCCTTTTGTCACCATGTTTTCAAATCTATTCAATTATTGTCCTTTCATTTAAATGGAGTTTCCAAACCATTTTTGGTATGTTTTCAAAGTCGTCTGCTGCAGAATTGTTGTATGTGGGGAAAAGGTTAACCCTTCTCTTCATACAACACATCTGCGGCAGACGCCCTTGAAAACATACATATACTATGCAGAAACATTCGTTATCAATGCAAATATAAATATACTACAGATTTGAAAAAAAGTGTGCCAAATGGAAAACAATGTTCATAATGAGTAATTTTTATACCTCCAGTATATGGGGGCTATATAGGAGTCACGGTCGGTCGGTCGGTAGACATTTCTTGTGAACACTATTTCTCAGCAACCCTTGGTCAGAATTCAATATAACTTCACAAGAATGATTGAAACCAAGCCTAGTTGTGCATATTCAGTAATATTTCTAGTTCTTTTTGCCGCAACGTTTTCAAAATGAATCTACTGCAAGCCTGTCAAATTCCGCCCGCATGTTGAAAAGCGTTAACCCTTGTCATACTTCATATGTTCTTCACGTCTTTGAAATTAGACTTGTAATCCTTTAGATCATTGCCTATATTGACTAAATTGTTTATATTTTTCTGTCAAGAATATACATACATGTAGTACAGACTGATCTTGATCTACGCTGTTTTTTGAAAGTTATCTTGCAAAGGTGCGTGCTTGACTGGTCAAAGGGTTTAATCACAATGACTTAGATAGCAATATTGAGTTCAATATGTCAAGGACATGATTGAGGGCAATTCTCTTAATGGGGGCTTAATTTTATGAGTTTGCTTTTCCACGTATTATAATTGAGTACAAGAAGAATTTTGATGCTAAGCATCAAAGACGCCGCGCATGATTTTAAAGCATGACTTAAAGGGAAGCAGATGCAGTTCAATACATTTAAATAACCTGTGCAAACGGACTGGATGTAAATATTTTGAACAAGAAGGCCAAATGTACCTTTATCTTAAACAAGAAGGCCAAGATGTTCCTTTATTGCTCACCTGGATACCATAGCCTATAATAAAATGTTATCAAGAGCAAAAAGGGTCCATTTTGACGTAGGGAGTATACACTTTAAATGCTACGATCTATGTGATATTCAGCATGTACAGTTTAGTCGTGAAATGACAAGTTAAGTCTTCAAACCATTTGGTTTACCGTTTGCTTAACATTGACTGCAACAATAAAGTGTCATACAAGCTGAAGTTTCCTAATTTTAAATCTGCTCTAACTAGATCAATTAGATAAACAAAAAACACAGATACTGAACTATTAACAGATATTAACTTAAGTGTTAATGCCTCTAGTTGTAAGTTAAGTGTGACACAAGCTTTGGAAGGAGAGAGGGAAGTCTATTCTCCTTCCAGTTGAGCAGAAGTATGATAACAACAAGAGGGCCATGATGGCCCTGGATCGCTCACCTGATTTTTCCCCCACTTTAGCTATATCAGCCCCGCCCATGGTGGCCATAGTTTCCGACCAATCAACTTGGCTTGGATGAATCTGATAGAGGGTCACCCTAGGAACATTTCTAGAAAATTATTTGAAAATCGGCCTAACACTTTTAGAGGAGAAGATTTGTTAAATTTTCACTATAGCCATATAAGGCAAAATAGCACCGCCCCCCTGGCGGCCATGTTTTTCGATCAATCAACATGGCTTGAAGGAAGCTGATAGAGGGTCATCCAAGGAACATTTCTATAAAATTATTTGAAAATCGGCCTGACACTTTTGGAGGAGAAGATTTTTTAAGTTTTCACTATAGCCATATAAGGCAAAATAGCGCCACACCCTGGCGGCCATGTTTTTCGACCAATCAGCATGCCTTGAAGGAATCTAGAGGGTCATCCAAGGAACATTTCTACAAAATTATTTGAATATCGGCCTGACACTTTCGGAGGAGAAGATTATTTAAGTTTACACTATAGCCATATAAGGCAAAATAGCCCCGCCCCCACCCTGGCGGCCATGTTTTTCGGCCAATCAACATGGCTTGGAGGAATCTGATAGTGGGTCACTTAAGGAACATTTCTACAAACTTATTTGAAAATCGGCCTGACACTTTTGGAGGAGATTTTTTTTTAAGTTTTCACTATAGCCATATAAGGCAAAGTAGCCCCACCCCCTGGCGGCCATGTTTTTCGACCAATCAGCATGGCTTGAAGGAATCTGATAGAGGTTCATCCAAGGAACATTTCTACAAAATTATTTGAATATCGGCCTGAGGAGAAGATTTTTTAAGCTTGAAGGAATCTGATAGAAGGTCATCCAAGAACCATTTCTTCAAAATTGTTTGAAAATCGGCCTAACACTTTCGGTGGAGAAGATTTTTTAAGTTTTCACTACAGCCATATAAGGCAAAATAGCCCCCCCCCCCCTTGACGGCCATATATTTCGACCAATCAACATGGCTTGAACGAATCTGATAGAGTGTCATCCAAGGAACATTTCTACAAAATTATTTGAAAATCTGCCAACCAGTTTGGGAGAAGAAGAATTTTGAAGTTTTTTTCATTTCGTTGCCATGAGAACCCGAATTCTGCATGGATCCCAACAATTTGAAGGAAATCTGGTGAGGTCATTGAGAGGATGCTTTCTGTGAAGTTTCATCCCAATGGACCCACTGGTTACTGAGGAGAAGAAGTTGACGCACGACGGACGACGCAAAGCTAGAGTATATAAACAAAAAATACAAATAAGTCTAACAAGTTTAAAGATATTTAATATCAAAATTAAGCATTTATGAAATAAAAATAAAAAGTTCTCATGTAGAGTCAACATATAGGAAGAATACAATGGTCTGAATGAATAACTGTATGGGGAGGATCGTTTTAAGTTTAGTAATACAACATAAATAAATACGAAAAAACAGCACCCGAATCTTTTTTCTGAGCTTTGATGAATCGAGTCGTCAGAGCAGTAAACCAAACAATGAAAAAAGCGTAGCCTTGTGAACTCGTTAAACAAGTTGAAGTCATAACAAAAGCTTAGCCTAGTTAGTTGGGGAACAGTTATTAAAAACAATTTAAATGTGTCTAACATTTTGTAACAATGGTAAAAGATGTACATATTTTGTATCTTGTTGTTTCTTAAATCAGTTAATACAATTTATTCAATCATAAAGTCTGTTTTTTCAAACATATTACAGAGTTTTTCTTTACAATAATATTTGTTGGTTGCTCCCTTTTCGATTACGTCACCCCATGGTACAAAATTAAAACCTATCCCATACTGACGCCGCGCTTCCACGCGGCGTCAATAACTGGACAGTATATTTACTTTGTCATGACCTTTGTGTGTTTGTTTAGTTTAAAATTAGTTAAATGTTCTGTTCTGATATGGTGGGGGTAAAGACTAGTTTACACATGTTAAGTCAAGCCTGTGTTTAACCCCTTCCCTCATATAGACGCTTTCTGACGGTTATGCAGCAGACGGCTTTTTGAAAACATAGTGACAAAAGAAGAAATTGCTCAGAACGAGCAATTTCTCCTTTTGACACAATGTTTTCCACTTTTAGTCATAGGTTATCCATTCAATTATAGAGATTTTCTATTTTTTGTCAAAATATGTTCAAAGTCGTCTGCTGCAGAATTGTCGTATGAGGGAAAGGGTTAACGACCACCAATGGGAAGAGACAGACCTGGGATTTGTTTACAGCAGACGGCTTTTTGAAAACATAGTGACAAAAGAAGAAATTGCTCAGAACGAGCAATTTCTCCTTTTGACACAATGTTTTCCACTTTGAGTCATAGGTTATCCATTCAATTATAGAGATTTTCTATTTTTTGTCAAAATATGTTCAAAGTCGTCTGCTGCAGAATTGTCGTATGAGGGAAAGGGTTAACGACCACCAATGGGAAGAGACAAACCTGGAATTTGTTTACATGTCGAGGGCTTGGCGTGAAACGGTTGTAACTAAAAACCTATTTTGAAAACCCTGGTTTAGGGGCAATTTTGACCCCTTTGTAAACAATGCAAATTTAGGTGCCATTGCTCAGAACGAGCAATGGCACCTAAATTTCCATTGTTTACCAGGAAAAATGATTTAACGCTTATAAAGACTTTATGGCCAGGTGATTATCATTAACCTTGGTAAAAAAATACCAATTTTAGTTACAACCGTTTCACACCAAGCCCTCGATGTGATCTTTAATATTAAGTCATATCACGGCGGCCAGTTCACCTACTTATGTGTCTCCTGGCTTTCTTACACCAGTACTCCCCATGACAATCTTTCCAAGCAACTGACTGAGTTTCCATATACACTGTAAGCCATTGGGTGGAAGATGAATGACGCCTGTCACAATGACTTCTGACAAACGTCGGAAATAAAGTTGGCCGAGCTGGGGTTCAAACTCAAAACCCCTGGATTGACAGCCCCTGTCTGTCTCTACCGACTGAACTACTGGCGCTCGGCAATATTGAACTCCATCAAGAGCGCCACCTGCGTCTGAATTTATCCTTTTATGGTTTACTTATTTTATATAAAAAACTTCAAGTTCGAAATGAATATTTAAGTATTATAATAGCCTCATAGTACTGCTATTGTTCAAGTGACATAAACAGTTTTATCATGTTTTAATAAATCCAAGTTCATTACATGATAAGGGAGATCTTTAAGTCGGAAAGTGGCTGTCATCATCTATCAAGATCATAAGTCGAGTCTTGTGTACGGACAGCCACATGAGATCAGCCGATCGATGCCTGCTGACCAATAGCTGTATATTTGACAAATGTATCACTTTTATCTTGTTCAGTATTTTAAGTTGCTGCACAATAAGTGGACGTATGTACAATACATATTAAGTCTTTAAAACATTTAAATCATTACTGAGCCGGGTCGAGAAGTAACTCTCAAAAATACCAGTATTAATGTGTTCCCCCCCCCCCCTTATGTTTGACCCTTTTGAGCCCTTAACACAATCCTTCAAAAGGTTTTCGGAAATATTTACTTCACACTAAGTTTGGTCACAATAGTTCAAATGCAACTAAAGAAATTGTATTTTTCCCATTATTCTATTTAAAAATAAATCCTTGACCCTGACCACATGAGCCCAATCAATAAAATTATTTTATTTATATGTATTACAAACTTAATAATTTAGTTACATTAGTTCAATAATTGTTAGTCAAGATATTGTATATATTACCGTTTTTCTATGTTTAGTAACAGTGACCTTGAACTTGACACAGGAGCCCCAAAACACAATCCCATTAAAGATCTTCTTAAATACTTACTATAAACATAAGTTTGTTACATTAGGTCAACTGTTACTAAAGATATTGAATATATTACCGTTTTCCTATTTATTGTAACAATGACCTTGACCTTAACCCCAGTAGCCCCAAAACACAATCCAATTAAAGAGACTCATGAATACTTCCTATACACTAAGTTTGGTTGCATCATGTTCACTGTTACAAACACAATGATGTGTCTGAAGTTTTCTAAGTTATGAAGGGTCAATAATCTAGTCAAAGTACATGCCAGGAGTATGTAACTTGTACAACTTTTCCTTCATTCTATTGTACATTTGATAGTGGACAGATGTTCTTAATTGTAAAGTGATAGCCTTAATATATCAAATGTAAGTGACCGAAACGTAAAACTTATAACATCTGGAGAAATAAATATACTTTTTTTGAAATAACAGGATTTTTTCTTATTAGGAGCATGTTCTCCTTTTCCAACAACATATTGCGTCTTGGGTATAGAAAACATTTTGGTTCATGAAATGATTATAATACGTATTATTTATGTTTTTTTACCTTCAGGATACAGAACCTTAACGGGATGGAAACAAACTAGCCTGTAACTAGACCAGACCCATCTTTCAGACAGACCAGCGTCTAACCGCAGTATCACAACGCGCATCCGAGTTTATCAAATGGACTTCTCTATCTATAAATAGTGACCGGAAATGACATCAGAATTTTAAAATTATCACTTCCAGCGGGAGATGTTTCCCCGCAATCCATTTCTTTTTAAAATAACCTCGACATGCGCAATTATCTTCTTTATTGGTTCCGTGTTTTACTCTCACGAAATTCAGGTACCAGCTGTTGTTCAATCACCTTCACAACCACCAGTCAACATTGTCTCCGGTGACAGTCTTAACTTTCGTATTAACCAGGAAATGTGTGAAGATGACGCTTATCTTGCTATTTATGTCCATTCAAAACCGGAAAACGTGGAACGAAGGAGAGCCATACGATATAGTTGGGGAGCCAGTCACGTGATGAAAAAGCTTAAAGCGAGGCTGGTTTTTATAACGGGTGTTCCGGATAATGAAAGTGCAGAGAACATTCTAAAAATAGAGAACCAGCTGTACAAGGATATTGTCCAAAGTGTATACAGGGACACCTACCGGAATTTGACGTACAAAGCTATTTCCGGTTTAAAATGGCTGTCGGAACATTGTCCGAGTTCGAAATTTGTGCTCAAGTCTGATGACGACATGGTGATAGATATATACGGATTGGTGCATATAATGAAAACAAACTTAGTTAATATTTGGGGGAAATCAAATATACTGCTGTGCCACACGTGGAACAAAATGGACGTCGTGAGAAACACAAGTAGTAAATGGTATACGTCTGTAGAGGAATACCCGGACGAATATTTTAAGCGATATTGTTCCGGATCCGCTTTTTTGATGACGTCAGATGTCGCAAAGAATTTATATTTAAAATCAAAGGAAACTCCTTTCTTCTGGATTGATGATTATTACGTCACTGGTATGCTCGCGCGCGCACTCGGAATCACCGCAATTAGTTTTAATAAGAAATACATTGTAGAAAACTTTATAAATATTAAGGAAGCGCTTGCAAAGGACCGAAACGAAGGAGAATTGATGTTTGTACATTCCCCAAATACCTCAGTTTCTGTTTACGTGTGGAAGACGTTTTTAGCTCGGTGGAAGACGAAGCATAAGGATGTGAACGAGTTGTAATACAAAACCAAATTATTTCCATTGTTTCTTAGTTTTTTATACAAATACATGTAATCATCAAAAAACAACGTTGTGGCACACATTATTGAATCTACAAGGGAGATCTGTCCAACAGAGCTCAGGATAAGGTGTATACTAGTAGTTCATGGTCTAAAATCCTTATTTTAACCTTAAACCCTATGTTGTGGGTACTCAAAAGTATCGTCTCACTGAGACGATACTTTTGAGTGACCACAACATAGGGTTTGCTTGAACATAAATGAGATATTGTGGGAAAAAGGACCAGTTTACTCCTCCTCACCAGAACTTATGGTCCAACTATCCAGACTGTTGTTACACATTCTCATGCGTTTCTATGAAATGATTAGTCGACGGGTTTGGAACAGGTTTGTGTAACAGTTTGAGCCGTTCCGCGAGAATACCAACATTATGGACACTGCGTAATGTATCGACCCAGATCAGCCAAAGCAGTCCGCGCAGGCTTATCCGGGCCGATACATTCCGTCTCAGGCGGGGTAGAGGTACAGAGTTATGCTTCTTGAAAAGTGTCTGTCCAGGTTACCCTGTCGATACTGCTTGTTTTCTGGTTGGACGACTCGTTTAAGTATCAAGATGTATAATTCCTAACCGTACAAATCCCGAATTGGGTTCAACCCTGTCTTCTACCTATTACACATGTCTAGAGCTATTTGTCCCCCCACCTAAGCACTGTGTTGACTCTACTGCGGTATACGGCGGGTTGTATCAGCCCAACTGTTACACATGTTAGTGAGTTGCTAGGGATTGGATGGGGGGCGGATTTGAACCGGTTCGTATGAAGGTTTTTTTAAAAAATATCAAGAAGCGTCATTTTCAAAACGTACACACTCGGAAGTCCATACATTCCAAAGCTACAAACGAAAATGTGTTATCTTTTAGCTGTTTTTGTCACATGAACGAAGCCTTTATAGTCATTTTGTTGTATTTTTGTTAAAAAGGTATTGCTCGACAACGTCGACCTGTTCCTGACTTTTGTGTGATTATTTATATCACTTTGACGTCCATGTTGTAAACCTTTCCCTCATACGGCAATTCTGCAGCAGACGACTTTGAACGTATTTTGTCAAATAAAAGAAAATCTCCATAATATAATGGATAACCTATGACTTAAAGTGGAAAACATTGTGGCAAAAGAAGAAATTGCACGTTTTGTGCAATTTCTTCTTTTGTCACTATGTTTTCAAAAAGCCATCTGCTGCAAACCCTTTCCCACGTGTAGACTCATTGTGAGGCGTTTGCATCAGACGGCTTTTAAAATAGTGTAACAAAGGAGAAATTGCTTATTATGAGCAATTTCTCTTTTTGCCACAACATCTTTGCAAAACAGTCTGCTGTAAATGTGTTGTATGAGGAAAAGTGTTAAGAAATATTTGTTCAGTTTATCCTATCATGTATTCATAAAAAAAAGTATTTTATAAAAATAATAATTATATAAAATAAAACACAAAAAATCGAGGCCTTGACGTGAAACGATTGTAACTAAAAAAAAAACCTGGTTTAGGGGCAATTTTGACTCCTCTGTAAACAATGCAAATTTAGATTTCATTGCTAAGATCTAGCAATGGCACCTAAATGTCCATTGTTTACCAAGAAGAATGATTTAACGCATAATTAAAGACTTTACGGTGAGGTGATTAACCTTGGTAACAAAATACTAATTTTAGATACAACCGTTTCTGGCCAAGCCCTCGAAATGTACGCCATAACAAAAGGAGAAGTATATCAGTATAAGCCATTCCTCTATTTATATATTTTCTGCTGCAAAGGCATAATAAAGCATTTCTATGGGGGAAAGGGTTAGCAGTCAAAGGAAACGCGATCGTTCTTTGCGACAGCGACCCTAAATGGTCCCCTGGTACAAAAGCCATGTAATGCCAATAGAACTGCAGCAGATTTTTGAATAGTCCGGAGTTCCTTCCCCTTATTACTGCGTAGGAAGTCGGGAACTCTAGACTAACTTTCGAAAACATTAAAGGAAAAGAGGAAGTACTGCTCAAACCAAGCACTACCTGAATTTCGCGCAATGCTTTTTATAACCCATTCAAATTTTCATAAGATACATTTTTTTCTCGGAGCAGACGTCTAGTAAATATCATGTCATGAAAACTGATACTTTTTCTACGTACTTTTAAGGTTTTCTTACACACAGACGATTTCTGACGCCTCTGCAGTAGTCAACTTTTAAAAAACACCATCGTGATAAAAGGAAACATTTCTCCTCCTTTTGCCACAATGTTTTCAACTATATTGAATGATTAAACTTCCGTTACTTTTAGAGGCTTACCATAGTTTTACCAGGTTTTTAACCCTTTCCCTCATATAGACGCTTTCTGGCGCCTCTCCAGCAGACGGCTTTTTGAAAACATAGTGACAAAAGAAGAAATTGCTCAAAACGAGAAAATTCTCCTTTTGCCACAATATTTTCCACTTTTAGTCATCCATTCAATTATAAAGATCTTCTATTTTTTGACACAAATATGTTCAAAGTCGTCTGCTGCAGAATTGTCGTATGAGGGAAAGGGTAAAGAAGTAGTCTGGTTCGTATTCATAGTATGAGTTTTTGAGGTGTCAGAGTTCGTCTGCAAGTGGGAATGAGTTTCAGTTTCATCTACATTACACGTTTTATTGTAATGCGTTACCGTTTTGATATGACTCATTACGCCTATCGTTCTACTGAAGTACATTCACCACGTAGTTCCCATAACTACACTATTTACCCTTTTCCCACATACAACACATTTGCAGAATACGACTTTGAAAATCATCCGGGCAAAACTATGAAATAAAAGTTAAAGTTTAAATTTTGAATAGAGTTGAAAATATTGTGACCAAAGGAGAAATTGCTCGTTTTGAGCAATTTCTTCTTTTGTCACAATGTTTTCAAAAAGTCGTCTCTTGCAGAGGCGTCGGAAAGCGTCTATATGAGGGAAAGGGTTAACCTCCATCAGATCTCTAGATAAGAACAGTATTTCACATTCCAAAATCCTGATATGACCTTATATGACACTCAAATCCTATACCGTGGGTAGTGACGAATTGTCGCAGTGACGAATTGTCGCAGTAACGAATTGTCGCAGTGACGATTCTTTTTAGAACTCACAGCATAGGGTTTAGTTGAGTATTAAGAGAGATATAGCTCGGCAAAGACCAGTTTACGCCTCATTTTCTGGTTCTCTGGCACCATTGATGCCCTTTTAGATAGGCAAATATGAAATGCATTAATAGATTATACTACAGTTTATATGATAATTTGGAAAACACAAAAGGATGTTTTTCTGAATTTCACCAGCATATTTTTCGATGAGGCATATATATGTTTAATCCGATTTTATCACATGACAATGCTTGTATCCGATCTAATATATCCATTACGTATTTCTTTATATGTTACCTGTGTAATATAACATGACCGAATCACTATTTTTGTATTCATCCGCGAATGTTCAATAATATGGCTGAAAACGTGTATTCGGTAAACACAAACGTCACGATAGATGGACGAGGTAAAGAGACCATTATCGGTCATAAAAATGTTTTTTTTTTAAAACAGTTTATTAAGTTTTACAGGTTGGGACTATTTTCTGACCGCGAAACCCCTTCTTTCTTTTTGTGTTTTGTCATGTGATAAAAAGAATCTGACATTCATTGTCACTTCATAAAGTTTATTCATTTTATGCCAAACAACGTCAAAATACTAAAAATGATCATATCAATCATTTCCAGGGCATCCTATGTATACATATTAACAATGTTCACATATTCAATGCATCATGTTGATGGTTTACATTCTTTACTACGTAAACAAATTATTTTTAGGGACAATTTAGCTCTCAGCGGATGTATTTCGCGTAATTTGATTTCTAAGAAATTCACCTATTAAAATGGCCGATAAGGGAGGTAAATCTTGTAGTTATGGAAACTACATATAGGTTTTGTTTCGCATGTTTTACTTAATTGTGTTCTCGAGTAAGAGTTCAAATAGTTTTTGTTGTTTTGAAAAGTTTGTACTCAAAATTGTGAGACGCTGATTTTTTTTAAAGTATTCGAGCTGCGTGTAGCAATTAGGGATTATTGTTACATCTGCGTACAGTGAAGACTCGGTCTAATCGGAGTTTTCACCATCTTCATATATGTTAAAACTTTACATAAATACACCTTCTGAAAACAATTGAAATGTAGTTCACCTTGTTATCATTATATATTTAAATGATGTAAAACGCGGAGTTTCTTTTAGACCTTAACCCTTTACCTCATATAGACGCTTTCTGACGCCTCTGCAGCAGATGGCCTTTTGAAAACATAGTAACAAAAGGAGAAATTGCACTAAACGTGCAATTTCTCCTTTTGCCACAATGTTTTCCACTTTTCGTCATAGGTTATCCATTCAATTATGGAGATTTTCTATGTTTTGACAAAATACGTTCAAAGTCGTCTGCTGCAGAATTGTCGTATGAGGGAAAGGGTTAAATCTCCTGAAAGCGTCTAATTTGTTATAAATATCCGATTGTGTACGACAATTACAGTTTCAATCAATGTCATGAAGCAAACTATGGGCGATGCACCAGGAAAGCCGCGTCTTTTCTTTTCTTTTTTAAACCGCTTTTAACATTTCTTCGGTTATATCACGCCGTTTTATTGGTAAATTAGCCGTTCTGCTGGTCCAATCATCCTAACACCGGTCAGTCGTAATGCTGACCCCACAACCTTGAGAGAGGGTCCAATCATCTTAACACCGGTCAGTCATAATGCTAACCCCACAACCTTGAGAGAGGGTCCAATCATCTTAATACCGGTCAGTCGTAATGCTGAACCCACAACCTTGAGAGAGGGTCCAATCATCTTAACACCGGTTAGTCATAATGCTAACCCCACAACCTTGAGAGAGGGTCCAATCATCTTAATACCGGTCAGTCGTAATGCTGAACCCACAACCTTGAGAGAGGGTCCAATCATCCTAACATCGGTCAGACGTAATGCTGACCCCACAACCTTGAGAGAGGGTCCAATCATCCTAACACCGGTCAGTCGTAATGCTGAACCCACAACCTTGAGAGAGGGTCCAATCATCCTAACACCGGTCAGTCATAATGCTAACCCCACAACCTTGAGAGAGGGTCCAATCATCTTAATACCGGTCAGTCGTAATGCTGAACCCACAACCTTGAGAGAGGGTCCAATCATCCTAACACCGGTCAATCTTAATGCTAACCCCACAACCTTGAGAGAGGGTCCAATCATCTTAACATCGGTCAGACGTAATGCTGACCCCACAACCTTGAGAGAGGGTCCAATCATCCTAACACCGGTCAGTCGTAATGCTGAACCCACAACCTTGAGAGAGACTCCAATCATCCTAACATCGGTCAGTCGTAATGCTGACCCACAACCTTGAGAGAGGATACAATCATCCTAACACCGGTCAGTCGTAATGCTAACCCCACAACCTTCAGAGAGACTCCAATCATCCTAACACCGGTCAGTCGTAATGCTGACCCCACAACCTTGAGAGAGGGTCCAATCATCCTAACACCGGTCAGTCGTAATGCTAACCCCACAACCTTGAGAGAGGGTCCAATCATCCTAACAACGGTTAATATTAATGCTTACCCCACATCCTTGAGAGAGGGTCCAATCATCCTAACACCGGTCAGTCGTAATGCTAACCCCACAACCTTGAGAGAGGGTCCAATCATCCTAACACCGGTCAGTCGTAATGCTAACCCCACAACCTTGAGAGAGGGTCCAATCATCCTAACACCGGTCAGTCGTAATGCTAACCCCACAACCTTGAGAGAGGGTCCAGTCATCCTAATACCGGTCAGTCATAATGCTAACCCCACAACCTTGAGAGAGGGTCCAATCATCTTAATACCGGTCAGTCGTAATGCTGACCCCACAACCTTGAGAGAGGGTCCAATCATCCTAACACCGGTCAATCTTAATGCTAACCCCACAACCTTGAGAGAGGGTCCAATCATCTTAACATCGGTCAGACGTAATGCTGACCTCACAACCTTGAGAGAGGGTCCAATCATCCTAACACCGGTCAGTCGTAATGCTGAACCCACAACCTTGAGAGAGACTCCAATCATCCTAACATCGGTCAGTCATAATGCTAACCCCACAACCTTGGGAGAGGATCCAATCATCTTAATACCGGTCAGTCGTAATGCTAACCCCACAACCTTGAGAGAGGGTCCAATCATCCTAACACCGGTCAGACGTAATGCTAACCCCACAACCTTGAGAGAGGGTCCAATCATCCTAACACCGGTTAGTCATCATGCTAACCCCACAACCTTGAGAGAGGGTTTAATCATCTTAATACCGGTCAGTCGTAATGCTGACCCCACAACCTTGAGAGAGGGTCCAATCATCCTAACACCGGTTAGTCATAATCTAACCCCACAACCTTGAGAGAGGGTCCAATCATCTTTATACCGGTCAGTCGTAATGCTGACCCCACAACCTTGAGAGAGGGTCCAATCATCTTAACACCGGTCAGTCATGATGCTAACCCCACAACCTTGAGAGAGGGTCCAATCATCCTAACATCGGTAAGTCGTAATGCTACCACCACAACCTTGAGAGAGGGTCCAATCATCCTAACATAGGTCAGTCGTAATGCTACCACCACAACCTTGAGAGAGGGTCCAATCATCTTAATACCGGTCAGTCGTAATGCTGAACCCACAACATTGAGAGAGGGTCCAATCATCCTAACACCGGTCAGTCTTAATGCTAACCCCACAACCTTGAGAGAGGGTCCAATCATCCTAACACCGGTCAGTCATAATGCTGACCCCACAACCTTGAGAGAGGGTTCAATCATCCTAACACCGGTCAGTCATAATGCTGACCCCACAACATTGAGAGAGGGTCCAATCATCCTAACACCGGTCAGTCGTAATGCTGACTCCACAACCTTGAGAGAGGGTCCAATCATCTTAATACCGGTCAGTCGTAATGCTGACCCCACAACCTTGAGAGAGGGTCCAATCATCCTAACACCGGTCCATCTTAATGCTGACCCAACAACCTTGAGAGAGGGTCCAATCATCTTAACATCGGTCAGACGTAATGCTGACCCCACAACCTTGAGAGAGGGTCCAATCATCCCAGTCGTAATGCTGAACCCACAACCTTGAGAGAGACTCCAATCATCCTAACATCGGTCAGTCATAATGCTAACCCCACAACCTTGAGAGAGGATCCAATCATCTTAATACCGGTCAGTCGTAATGCTAACACCGGTCAGTCGTAATGCTAACCCCACAAGCTTGAGAGAGGGTCCAATCATCCTAACACCGGTCAGTCGTAATGCTAACCCCACAACCTTGAGAGAGGGTCCAATCATCCTAACACCGGTTAGTCATCATGCTAACCCCACAACCTTGAGAGAGGGTCTAATCATCTTAATACCGGTCAGTCGTAATGCTGACCCCACAACCTTGAGAGAGGGTCCAATCATCCTAACACCGGTTAGTCATAATGCTAACCCCACAACCTTGAGAGAGGGTCCAATCATCTTAATACCGGTCAGTCGTAATGCTGACCCCACAACCTTGAGAGAGGGTCCAATCATCTTAACACCGGTCAATCTTAATGCTAACCCCACAACCTTGAGAGAGGGTCCAATCATCTTTACATCGGTCAGACGTAATGCTGACCCCACAACCTTGAGAAAGAGTCCAATCATCCTAACACCGGTCAGTCGTAATGCTGAACCCACAACCTTGAGACAGACTCCAATCATCCTAACATCGGTCAGTCGTAATGCTGACCCCACAACCTTGAGAGAGGGTCCAATCATCCTAACACCGGTCAGTCGTAATGCTAACCCCACAACCTTGAGAGAGGGTCCAATCATCTTAACACCGGTCGGTCGTAATGCTGACCCCACAACCTTGAGAGAGGGTCCAATCATCCTAACACCGGTCAGTCATAATGCTACCACCACAACCTTGAGAGAGGGTCCAATCATCTTAAGACCGGTCAGTCATAATGCTAACCCCACAACCTTGAGAGAGGGTCCAATCATCTTAACACCGGTCAGTCGTAATGCTAACCCCACAACATTGAGAGAGGGTCCAATCATCCTAACTCCGGTCAGTCGTAATGCTACCACCACAACCTTGAGAGAGGGTCCAATCATCCTAACACCGGTCAGTCGTAATGCTAACCCCACAACCTTGAGAGATGGTCCAATCATCCTGACACCGGTCAGTCATAATGCTAACCCCACAACCTTGAGAGAGGGTCCAATCATCCTGACACCGGTCAGTCGTAATGCTGACCTCACAACCTTGAGAGAGGATCCAATCATCCTAACACCGGTCAGTCGTAATGCTAACCCCACAACCTTGAGAGAGGGTCCAATCATCTTAATACCGGTCAGTCGTAATGCTGAACCCACAACCTTGAGAGAGGGTCCAATCATCCTAACACCGGTCAGTTGTAATGCTGACCCCACAACCTTGAGAGAGGGTCCAATCATCCTAACACCGGTCAGTCATAATGCTAACCCCACAACCTTGAGAGAGGGTCCAATCATCCTAACACCGGTCAGTCGTAATGCTGACCCCACAACCTTGAGAGAGGGTCCAATCATCTTACTACCGATCAGTCGTAATGCTGAACCCACAACCTTGAGAGAGGGTCCAATCATCTTAACATCGGTCAGTCATAATGCTAACCCCACAACCTTGAGAGAGGGTCCAATCATCATAACATCGGTCAGTCGTAATGCTAACACCACAACCTTGAGAGAGGGTCCAATGATCCTGACACCGGTCAGTCGTAATGCTACCACCACAACCTTGAGAGAGGGTCCAATCATCTTAACACCGGTCAGTCGTAATGCTAACCCCACAACCTTGAGAGAGGGTCCAATCATCTTACTACCGGTCAGTCGTAATGCTGAACCCACAACCTTGAGAGAGGGTCCAATCATTCTAACACCGGTCAGTCGTAATGCTGACCCCACAACCTTGAGAGAGGGTCCAATCATCTTAACACCGGTCAGTCGTAATGCTGACCCCACAACCTTGAGAGAGGGTCCAATCATCTTAACACCGGTCAGTCGTAATGCTGACCCCACAACCTTGAGAGAGGGTCCAATCATCCTAACACCGGTCAGTCGTAATGCTAACCCCAAAACCTTGAGAGAGGGTCCAATCATCTTAATACCGGTCAGTCGTAATGCTGAACCCACAACCTTGAGAGAGGGTCCAATCATCTTAACATCGGTCAGTCGTAATGCTGAACCCACAACCTTGAGAGAGGGTCCAATCATCTTAATACCGGTCAGTCGTAATGCTGAACCCACAACCTTGAGAGAGCGTCCAATCATCCTAACACCGGTTAGTCGTAATGCTGACTCCACAACCTTGAGACAGAATCCAATTATCCTAACATCGGTCAGTCGTAATGCTGACCCCACAACCTTGAGAGAGGGTCCAATCATCCTAACACCGGTTAGTCATAATGTTAACCCCACAACCTAGATAGAGGGTCCAATCATCCTGACACCGGTCCGTCGTAATGCTGAACCTACAACCTTGAGAGAGGGTCCAATCATCTTAACCCCGGTCAGTCGTAATGCTAACCCCACAACCTTGAGAGAGGGTCCAATTATCTTAATACCGGTCAGTCGTAATGCTAACCCCACAACCTTGAGATAGGGTCCAATCATCCTAACACCGGTCAGTCGTAATGCTAACACCACAACATTGAGAGAGGGTGCAATCATCCTAACACCGGTCAGTCATAATGCTGACCCCACAACCTTGAGAGAGGGTCCAATCATCTTAACATCGGTCAGTCATAATGCTGACCCCACAACCTTGAGAGAGGGTCCAATCATCTTAACACCGGTCAGTCATAATGCTAACCCCACAGCCTTGAGAGAGGGTCCAATCATCCTAACACCGGTCAGTCGTAATGCTAACCCCACAACCTTGAGAGAGGCTCCAATCATTCTAACACCGGTCAGTCATAATGCTGACACCACAACCTTGAGAGAGGGTCCAATCATCTTAACATCGGTCAGTCATAATGCTAACCCCACAACCTTGAGAGAAGGTCCAATCATCTTAACACCGGTCAGTCATAATGCTAACCCCACAACCTTGAGAGAGGCTCCAATCATCTTAATACCGGTCAGTCGTAATGATACCACCGGTCAGTCGTAATGTTGACCCCACAACCTTGAGAGAGGGTCCAATCATCTTAACACCGGTCAGTCGTAATGCTAACACCGGTCAGTCGTAATGTTAACACCGGTCAGTCGTAATACTAACACCGGTCAGTCGTAATGCTAACACCGGTCAGTCGTAATGCTAACCCCACAACCTTAAGAGAGGATCCAATCATCCTGACACCGGTCAGTCGTAATACTAGCACCGGTCAGTCTTAATGCTAACACCATAACCTTGAAAGAGGGTCCTATCATCCTGACACCGGTCAGTCGTACTGTTAACACCACAACCTTGAGAGGGGGTCCAATCATCCTGATACCGGTCAGTCGTAATGCTAACACCGGTCAGTCGTAATTTTAACACCGGTCAGTCGTAATGTTAACACCACAACCTTGAGAGGGGGGCCAATCATCCTGACACCGGTCAGCCGTAATGCTACCACCACAACATTGAGAGAGCTAAGGACCGAGAACACCAACATTTTCGTATATATTCAAATGAATATAAGCCGTCCCGCGAGAAAACCAACATTGTGGACTCTGCGTAAAGTATCGACCCGGATCAGCCTAAGCAGGCTAACACGTACATACTATTTTCGCCTCCTGTGGATTTTCTGTTTCAGGAATCATTACTCTATACCTCTATCCCCTTGAGACGGAATGTTTCGGCCCGAATTAGCCTGCGCGGACTGCGCAGACTAATCTGGGTCGATACATTACGCAGAGGCCATTATGTTAGTTTTTCTCGTGGAACGGCTCATATTAGGATTTTCTGTGGATCTATGGTAACGAATTCAGATCACTCATATGTTGTTTGCTTCTTTAATCCTTTCCCACATAAAACAGATCTACAGCGGACATATACACTGACAATACGAAAAACTCACTACGGATGAATAATGCATACTTATGGGAATAGATATTGAACAGTTCCTCGAAACGAGCAGTTTCAAATATTTCTCATGATCATTTCACCAGTATATACAATAATAGTTCCTAAACGTCCAGGTTGCGAGGTATTATTTTTTTCCCCAGATGTTTTCAAGCAGAGAAATTTAAAACTACGTTTATATCAGGTAACTTGTCAATAAAATATACTTCAGTCACACTAAAATGCATGCATACGTCGAAGTTATTAATTCAGAGTTGATAACATTGTTTGAAAAGGAGGAATTGCATTTTTTGTTTCCGACAATGTTTTCTGCTGCAGAGGTGTGATATGACGTTTGAGTCTCGTAAAGTGTTAACAACATAATTCGTGAAAACCTAAATCACATTTTAAGAAGAAGAAACGGGAGTTAAGTAGGGGATAGTACTACGACTGATTCACCGATTTTCAGGACAAGTTTTACAGGAAGTTCTATCAATGTACTCCCAGAAACGACGTGATATAACTGATATACGGTTGAGAGTGGCGTAAATCACCAGTCAAACCAATCGGAACTCCTCGGGTAATTCCGTAAGTAATCCTTCATCATTGGTGAAACATTCATCACCGAGGTATTCCGAATGCATTCAAACAAACAAATGCGGATTTAAAAAATGTATGAGCCGTCCCGCGAGAAAATCAACATTGTGGTCTCTGCGTAAAGTATCGACCCGGATCAGCCTAAGCATGCCACGCAGGCTTACCCGGACAGACACTTTTCGCCTCCTGTGGATTTTCTGTTTCAGGAATCACTACTCTATCTATCCCCCCTTAGACGGAATGTGTCGGCCGGATCAGTTTGCGCGGACAGCGCAGGCTGATCTGGTCGATACATTACGCAGATGTCTATCGCCGCAGCTGCATTGTGGACTCTGCGTAAAGTATCGACCCGGATCAGCCTAAGCATGCCGCACAGGCTTACCCGGATAGACACTTTTCGCCTCCTGTGGATTTTCTGTTTCAGGAATCACTACTCTATCTATCCCCCCTTAGACGGAATGTGTCGGCCGGATCAGTCTGCGCGGACAGCGCAGGCTGATCTGGTCGATACATTACGCAGATATATTGATATGAGCCGTTCCGCGAGAAAACCAACATTGTGGACTCTGCGTAAAGTATCGACCCGGATCAGCCTAAGCATGCCACGCAGGCTTACCCGGATAGACACTTTTCGCCTCCTGTGGATTTTCTGTTTCAGGAATCACTACTCTATCTATCCCCCCTTAGACGGAATGTGTCGGCCGGATCAGTCTGCGCGGACAGCGAAGGCTGATCTGGTCGATACATTACGCAGATGTCTATCGCCGCAGCTGCATTGTGGACTCTGCGTAAAGTATCGACCCGGATCAGCCTAAGCATGCCGCGCAGACTTACCCGGACAGACACTTTTCGCCTCCTGTGGATTTTCTGTTTCAGGAATCACTACTCTATCTATCCCCCCTTAGACGGAATGTGTCAGCCGGATCAGTCTGCGCGGACAGCGCAGGCTGATCTGGTCGATACATTACGCAGATATATTGATATGAGCCGTTCCGCGAGAAAACCAACATTGTGGACTCTGCGTAAAGTATCGACCCGGATCAGCCTAAGCATGCCACGCAGGCTTACCGGAGAGACACTATTCGCCTTTTGTTGATTTTCTGTTTCACAAATCATTACTCTATACCTCTATCTCCTGGCGACGGAATGTGTGGGCCCGGATCAGCCTGCGCGGACTGCGCAGGCTGATCCGGATCGATACATTACGCATAGGTCATAATGTTGGTTTTCTCGCGGGATGGCCCATATGACGAAAACACTTTTCTTTTTATTGTGATAGTGTTATCTGTATTTGTACAGTACTTAACCTAAATCAGTTGGTAATTGATTTATCTTGTTACCCTTAGTTTGAACTTATTTATTTTACATCGATTGCGAAACTAGCTTTAAGCTTATATAAATCACGCTCGATGTCTGCTTCCTGGAGACTTAACCAGTACTCGCGCCGTTTGTGTGGAAAAATCCCAAATGGCTTCGCACCGGGACCTTTGGTACGAGAGGGCGATGCTCTACTACTGCACCACTGTTTTCCACAAACCTGTATGCGGCTATAATAGACTTAAACCCTTTTCCAACATGCAGACGTATTTTGACGACGTTTGAATACATTGCGACAAAAGGAAAATTGCTCATGATGAGCAATCTCACCTTTTGCCTTAATGTTTTCAAATATATTCAAGTACCACAAATGTTCACATAGTTTTGCCTTGGTATATTTAAAGTCGTATTGCTACAGATTGTTGTTTGTGGAAAAGGTTTAACCTTTTCCCTCATACAGACGCTTTCTGACGCCTCTGCAGCAGACGGCTTTTTGAAAACATAGTGACAAAAGAAGAAATTGCTCAAAACGTGAAATTTCTCCTTTTGCCACAATGTTTTCCACTTTTTGTCATAGGTTATCCATTCAATTATGGAGATTTTCTATGTTTTGACAAAATACGTTCAAAGTCGTCTGCTGCAGAATTGTCGTATGAGGGAAAGGGTTAACTCTTCCAGCGCCGAATTGTTTAAAGTAGACTCTTCCATGTTCAAATTCGGGTGTGTCCATTTCTCAATTTATGAAAGTTTTGGACTATTTTGGTAACTTAAAGGCAAGCAATGCGGATTTCAGGTGAGACAGCTCGTTACGAGCTGTCTCACCTGAATCTGCATTGATTGCAAAAACCTTGATATTGCCTGTGACGCCAAAAGAGTTAAACAATAGTCGTTGATTATGCTTTACGTGTCTTTAAACAGTAGTTAGTGATCAATACAGACCAAGATCATCCTGAACGCTCGTGTAGTCTCATCGTGGACTACACTGTTCGCTTCACATGTATTAACCCTTTTCCACATACAGCAAATTTGCAGCAGACGACTTTGAAAATGTCTACTAAAAAATATGATTTTTCTATTATAATTGTTGGTATCATTACTGAAAAAAGTTAAAAACATGGTGGCAAAAGGATAAATTGCTCATTTTGACCAATTTCTTCTTTTGTCACAATGTTTTCAAAAGTTGTCTGCTGCCGATGTGTCAAAGTGCGTCTACATGGGAGAAAGGGTTAATAATGCGTAAAGTCTACTCCAAGAACATGCGATATTCAGTCAAAAAGGTAAGGTAATGAGTAAAGTCTACTACAAGAACATGCGATATTCAGTTAAAAAAGTAAGGTGATGCATAAAGTCTACTTCAAGAACATGCGATATTCAGTCAAAAAGGTAAGGTGATGCATAAAGTCTACTTCAAGAACATGCGATATTCAGTCAAAAAGGTAAGCTGGTGAGTAAAGTCTACTTCAAGAACATGCGATATTCAGTCAACAAGGTTAGGTGATGAGTAAAGTCTACTTTAAGAACATGCTATATCCAGTCAAAAAGGTTAGGTGATGAGTAAAGTCTACTTTAAGAACATGCGATATTCAGTCAAAAAGGTTAGGTGATGAGTAAAGTCTACTTTAAGAACATGCGATATTCAATCAAAAAGGTAAGGCGATGAGTAAACATGCGATATTCAGTCAAAAAGGTGAGGTGATGAGTAAAGTCTACTCCAAGAACATGAGATATTCAGTCAAAAAGGTAAGGCGATGAGTAAACATGCGATATTCAGTGAAAAATGTAAGGTGATGAGTAAAGTCTACTTCAAGAACATGCGATATTCAGTGAAAAAGGTAAGGTGATGCATAAAGTCTACTTCAAGAACATGCGATATTCAGTCAAAAAGGTAAGGTGATGCATAAAGTCTACTTCAAGAACATGCGATATTCAGTCAAAAAGGTAAGGTTATGAGTAAAGTCTACTTCAAGAACATGCGATATTCAGTCAAAAAGGTTAGGTGATGAGTAAAGTCTACTTCAAGAACATGCGATATTCAGTCAAAAAGGTTAGGTGATGAGTAAAGTCTACTTCAAGAACATGCGATATTCAGTCAAAAAGGTAAGGTGATGAATAAAGTCTACTACAAGAACATGCGATATTCAGTCAAAAAGGTAAGGTGATGAGTACTTGTTTACAGGAATTAAGCGAGATTAAGCGAGTAAAGTGAAAATGATTTGTTTACGCTTATCACATGGTAATTATAGTGAAACATCTTTAACCCTTTCCCACGCGCATTTTGACGCATCGAATCATAGGTGGTCAGAGTTATTTTGATTAAATCTCGAAAAAAGTCTGTAAAGAGGAGCCTTCTTTTAAAGTTTTATTTGGTTTTACGCCGCTTTTAACAATTACTCAGTTGTATCACTTCGTTTCATGGTTACTAGTACTAATGATTAATTTATCATGACAACAGCGAGTCAGTCTTGATGTTAGCTCCATAACCCTGGGCACCGAGGACGGAAAGCCATTACTAACATTCTTCAAGTCTTTCTTTGTTACGCACATGTATTCTTTACCTGCACGTAACTTCGATTACCTTTTGATTTAAAACAGACGACTTAAGAAAACATTGTGACAAACGGAATAATGCATAAAGACCATTTCTCCCACAATTTGACCACACTGATAACCACTTCAGTAATTATTATTTCGTTAACAAAAGTTTTGCAGACATTTTTCGACTAAATTGTAAATCCAGCATAAGAACCGTTAATATATTTCATGCACACCTGTAATGAAACAACTATGTAATATATCAAATTGAAGTATTTTTTCATATGAATTCAAATATTACAAAATATGAAAATCTCGTTAGCACTCACACAAGCCAATTTCTCATCCAGAGGGCCATTTCCATTTGACGGTTCATTGTTGGAAATTAAACACCAGGCAAGGTAGTTGACAGACATATACGCAAATACACACACTTGTGTGTCATAGAGCAAAACCTGGATATACTTGACTGAAATAGGCTTGTATACTTATGCTTTCAAATTGTTATAATAGTTTGTTCTGTTTTGAAACGGTATTCAAATAAGAGAACGTGAAAGCGTTCTTTGTAAGCAATGCTACCTTTTTTGTCCACGTTGAAAGAAAACAAAACGGATGCGTTTAATTGGGATGAAAAGGTACAATTGTTCTAAGTGTGACCAGAGACATATATTTCTTTTAGCTCTCTGCCTAATACTACTGTATACATACGTGTTCGGTTTTTATGTCCATCAATGAAATCCCATAATACAACACACGCTATATAATCTGAGAACTCGACATTCACCGCTTCTCTATTATCCGCCATTTTTTTTCTATTTCTAATTGAGGTTTCAAAATGCTCATTACATTTACAAAATGCTTATTTAATTTTCTAAATGCTTATTTAAATATAATACTTTTAACGATCTACTTTCTGTTTGCCATATTTACGTTAAAAGTTCAAGTTTGGAGTATGTATGTTTTCTAAATTGTAGTTTTCATGGGCTTATTTTTGACTTTAGATTTACATTTAAGATTTAAAACGTCCGTTTTAAACGGAAAGAACTAACTATTATCTTAAATGTAAAACTTTGGGAGAAAATGTTTGATCAATGCAAAACTCACCAATACAATTATTCTGACAAAGATTCAAAATGCAACCTACAGAGTGTTATCGACTCTTCCTTCATTTGGCCGAGTGACCCATTATTTTTACCTGATATGAGCCATATTCGAACCTGATTTAGATGTCATTAAAACAAACATTCTTATGAGAATGCCGTTGATACCTCAACATCGCGTGCGGGCACCTGCACAGCGCGACCGGGTTGCCCGGTTGAGGGAGAGGTTGGCGTTTGCTCGCTTCTACCTCTACAACTTAGTTCTTGGTGCATTGTTGGCTGAAGAAGATAGATATTGTCTCATTCACTTCACTGCCACCTTCCCTCTCTTGTGGGTATTGCCCTCTCATTCTCCTTCAGTCCCCCTTCTTGTCTAGGGCATCTTGTAGTACTGTTACTCTGACACTTTTGTGATAAACTGTGTATTAACTTGTTACCTTCGGTGAAAATTACGACTGGATAATCTGACGAATGATGCGATGAGCCGGCTTGTATAACCTGCGATCCACAGTTGGTGGTCGGTCAATGCCTGCCCGATTTCCGGCCGGACTCTGAGCGGTGTCTGGATTGTCTGGGTAGTCCAACATTTGGCCCAGCGCTCGCCCGATATGTGTGATGCCCGGTCGGACACCGGCCAGGCATCAACCGATTAACGTGCGATCAGTTTGCGATGAGGTTTTAAATCGAAGCTAAAAGTAACTCAATGACCGCGAGGAGTCCCGAAGGGTTCCGGCAGAAAATGCTTAAAAATCCGCCGCAAACTACTCGCAAACATATCGCAAGGTAAATGTGACTGGGGTTTAAGTGATACAAGGTAGGTTACATTCTTAATTCATAAATATGCTTTTGAAAACAATAGATTTTTTTTTGAAAACATAAAGGTTGATATCCATATCTCTATGTGCAGACATAAGGCACATTCCCGTAAGCATTTTCTTCGCCATTGATGATCTCCAGACGGACTTCACGAGGCCAATAGTTGAAATTCTTTCTTTGAACTCGCAACTTGTCACCAAAAATGGGATCGCTATCCAACGAATTGTGTGGACAATCGGATCACATTCATTAATCAAGTCGTCAATGGTTGACTGGTCGGTAAGATAAGGGTGATGCACCACCCCATTTATTTCTCCAGCAATCTTTTTACACCTGGAGTGTATTGTCCGATGGCAGTCTTCCCTGATAAAGTTTACCGACTCGTCGTTTGTGCTATATCAACTGGCGAGAACAGTAGGAATGTCGCAGTAGCCCGCTGCTGAAGTGAGGTAATTCTTGGAGCAGATGATTCAAGAATGGGATAGTTATAATAGGCTTATAATATTCCTCCGGAGTATATTATCGGGGATGTTGTTACGGCGTGTCTGTCGGCTACATAAACCGGTATAGTAAGCCGACAGATTCACCAATAGCTGCAGCTTACTGAAACGCCTTCTGTTTCAGTACTGGTGACTTGACCAGGTCTGGAAACGGACTCGAGATTTATCAACGTGTTAATTTTCTAAAGTTTATATATTAAAAAATTAAATAAATAAATTGCATTTACATGTTTCTTTGGATAATATATATAAAAACAAAAAGAATAGTGGAGCTGGGATCGTCGAATCCTTTGTTTACCAGTTATGTTTCGTCGCAATTTTCCGGGAATATTCGCAATTTTTTTTTTTTTTGTAAAATATATAATGGAATATGAAATTGCAAAATATAAAAAAAAAAGTAAAATGCGAAACCATTCTGGTAAAATCAGGCATGATGATTTGTTTCACAATGGCAAATTACTCTATTTAAACTGAATTCGACAATCTCCGTAAATACTCGAACATAGTCGTATTTTTCCGTTCCACTTCGCGAAGATGATAATAAGCTTCCATATTTGACCTATCGGAGCACTAATGTCCAAGCATTTGTTAAACTTATATACAGTACTCACGCCTTAAGTTTTTCACTGCTGTTCCAAAAACATTACACTGATCAGTTTTAGGTGATCTGAACCATTTAAATGCAGTTTTGGTGAATCCATGATGAACTATTTTTCTCTCGCTGTCTCACCCTAAAATGCGTTGAAGGGTGTTAACAGCAATTGGCAGGCTGCCAACTCCGAAAAAGGAATTACTACTATGACCAGGGTCTAGAGCCAGACGACAGTGTTTAGCTGTAATTGACAAACGGGATGGACATATGAAATATTGACCTAGACAGAATCATGTGTTTACCCCTTTGTTAAACATGAAGTTAAAATATCGTTATTTGTCAAAACTGTTTGATACATACTGGATAATAAATGAACTATACCGTAGGTAATTAGGTTTACTGTTATGCTTTTTTTCCCAAATTTGAGTCGCAACATATAGGCAGTGTCTTTTATTTTTCTTCTGAGAATTTGTATTGAAAGTTCATGCAAGTTTTTACAGTCATAAGATGACTAATTTGCTAAGCTCCAATTTATGTCTAGAAAATGTTTGTCAGTTTTATGTCTTTAAGAAAAAATATTTTCATGCTTTGCCCCAACTATGAGACCACTATGAATTTCAGCTTGGAAGAGGACACACTTTTAGGTAATGAATTTAGATTTCTGTGTTCTATAACTCTGCCTTGTATTAAGCAAGACCCTTTTTCACTTCGAAAGTTATGGTTATAATCTCTCTCTGCAAAAGACGCTAAGTTATCCTGCAATGGTCTAAGGGTCAAAACTTTTGGAAAAATCATATATTTTATAATCAAAGGGAAGCAAATTAAGAAAATGAAATATATCAGAAGCACGAGTTATTCCCCCTAGACCATTACATCATATAAGCGGTTACCATAAAATACAAAGACCAAAAACAAGCGTCTTAGCTAACCTATCCTGCAATGGTCTAAGGGAGACAACTTTTGGAAAAAATAAATATTCATGGTCTAAGAGAAACGGAGTTAAAAAATAAAATATATCAGAATTACGAGTTATTTCCCCTAGACCATAACATCATTGGAATACAAAAACGACCGTTTCTGCAATGGTCTAAGGAGACAACTTTTGAAAAATAATATCAATTGTATGGTCTTAGGGAAACTATAGAAAACGAAATATATCGGAAAGCACGAGTTATTTTCCCCTAGACCGTTCAATTTCTGAAATAGGATCATTTTAGCGCCATCTTAGTTCAGCTGCTATGCAATTGTCTAAGGGAGACAACTTTTGAAAAATGTTATTTGCTTTATGGTCTAAGGGAAACACCTTTAGAAGATGAAATACATATCAGAAGCATGAGTTATTTCCCCTAGACCATAAAAAAAGACTGCCTTAGGCAGGCTAATTTGCAGCGGTCTAGGGGAGACAACTTTTGAACAATTATACCAATGTTATGGTCTTAGGGAAACAACCATAGGATAGGAAACAATTCAGAAGAGTTATTTCCCCTAGACCATTCAATTTCAAAAATTGGATCATTTAAGCGCCGTTTTAACCTAGCTGCTCTGCTATGGTCTAAGGGATACAACTTCTGAAACATGTTATTTGTTATATGGTCTGAGGGAAACAACTTTAGAAGATGAAAAACATATCAGAAGCACGAGGTATTTCTTCTAGACCATTGCATTGATATAATAAGCGCTACACATACAATACAAAGACCAAAAACAAGTGACTTAGCTAACCTATTCTGCATTGGTCTAAGAGAGATAACTTTTGAAAAACGCTTTACATAAAATACAAAGACCAAAAACAAGTGACTTAGGTAAACTATCCTGCATTGGTCTAAGAGAGACATCTTTTGAAAAATTTAATTTATTTCATGGTCTAAGGTAAATAACTGTCGAAAATGAAATATATTAGAAGCACAAGTTATTTCCCCTAGACCATAAAAACGACCATCTTAGGTAGCTAACCTATCCTGCAATGGTTTAAGGGAGACAATTTTTGAAAAATGTAATTAATTTTATGTTCAACAACTTTAGTAAACGAAATATATCACGAGTTATTTCCCCTAGACCATTCAATTTCTAAAATCAGATCATTTACGCTGTCTAAGCTGTAACAAAGTAGCAACTCAATAATACATTATAGCTTGTTTATTACGAGAAGTACAATATCCCAAAACCCCTAGTTGTTGTTCACCCAACAACATGTCTGCTCCGCTAACGTCAACAGAGTGACTGTCTTGATATGAAAACAGTCCAGTACTTATACAATTTCCCAACTGCCTTAGGGAAGTTAGTCTATTAACTATTGGCCAGATGTCAACCCTGTAGACTGATCAATTGCGCCTGTCAAAAGGTACAATGAAGTTATAGAAGGATAACCGTGTCACAGAGAAAGATGGTTGATTAAGCTAACCGTGTCACAGAGAAAGATGGTTGATTACATCTTTACAAAGCTCAGCTGCCATGCAATGATCTAAGGTAGACAACTTTTGAAAAGTTATATCAATTTTAAGGTCTAAGGGAAACAACTATAAAAACGAAATATATCTGAAGCACTAGTTTGTTCCCCTAGTCCATCCAATTTCTGAAATCGGATCTTTTAAGCGCCGTCTTAGCTCAGCTGACCTCGAATGGTCTTAGGAAGACAACATTTAAAAAATGTAATTTGCTTTATGGTCTAAGGGAAACAACATCAGACAATGAAATACACATCAGCAGCACGAGTTATTTCCCCTAGACCATACCATCATATAAGCGCTTTACATAAAATAGAAAGACCAAAAAAAAACGACTTAGCTAACCTATCCTGCAATGGTCTAAGGGAGACAATTTTTGAAAAATGTAATTAATTTTATGTACGAAGGGAAACAACTTTAGTAAACGAAATATATCTGAAGCACGAGTTATTTCGCTTAGACCATTCATTTTCTGAAATCAGATCATTTACGCTGTCTAAGCTCAGATGCCATGCAAAGGTCTAAGAGAGACAACTTTTGAAAAGTATTATTTGCTTTGTGGTCTAAGGGAAACAACTTTAGAAAATGAAATATATCAGAAGCACGAGTTATTTCCCCTAGACCATAAACTATAATCACCTTACATAAAATACAAACAGCTTAACAAAGTGTTTTAGCTAAGCTATCCTGCAAGGGAGACAACTTTTGAAAAGTGTTATAAATGTAATGGTCTTGGGGAAACAACTTAAGAAAATGAAATATATAGAAGCACGAGTTATTTCCCCTAGACCATAACATTTCTGAAGTCGGATCATATCAGTGCCTTACATAAACAGAGACATATAAACACATATAATATATATGTCTCTGCATAAAACACATAGACTGAAAACAAGGATCTTATCCATAATAATCTTTTGTCTATATTTTGATTAACACCTGCATGTTTAGATTTATCTGTGAATCATGTAGATCCCGATGTTAGGCAGAACAACTGATAAACGACGAAATGCAGATTTATCAATGCAATATGTTGCAGGTTTGCATGTATTCAGTTTACCAGTACAGTTGCCATAGTGAATCATTTTTTGAATTCTGAAGTAAGTACGAGTTATTTCCTTTATACCATTACAATCATAACAGTCACTTGATGAGAAAACTGTTTTATTTTCTTACCGTACGCTGCCCTGTTTCGGTGTGAGGGACCCACATCGGTGACATTTTTTATTTTGCATGTTATCTTCTATGTGAAGAGTTCTATGGCATCAATGTATTTTGCGGTCTCAACTGTAAACAAATTTCTGTCAATAGGTTTTTGAATATTGTGTGCATATGGTTAACATACATAAATGCAGAGTACTTTAAATAACCTTGTGAAAGTAATCTTGGAATTCTTAGTACCAATGTTCTGCTATCTGACAAGCTCCACCAAAAAGTCTCTTTCTAAATTTTATTTTTGTCTTTACTGAATGCACAGCCCATTTAATCATGAACAGGGTGTATTCTAAGGTACTCAACCATCTTACCTTTAATTTGTGTAAAACGCTAACAATTTGAAAGATAGATGGTGCTAAACAAAAACATTTGGGGATATAACTTAACGATGAATCTGTTAGAAATTCGGTCTGTTCAATAAAAACATTTTATTTCATTTGTTTTTACACAAGCCCAAAATGTGACATAATTTATTTCAATTATGGACACATCTGAAGACATGAAAGGGTTTTCCTCTGTGGTAGGTAGGAGGTTGTATGGCTCAGGACAGATTATTGTCTGTGAATGTTAGTTTAATTTTTAACAGTTTGAAGTTGTTGTGTTTTTGCGTTGACAACGCTATGAATAGACTGTACGTCTATCGATTTTTCATAGCGTGTCATGTACAAACAGAATACAGAATACAGAATAGTTTATTAGACTTTAGCATAACATAGCTAATCGTCATACAAATAATATTATCATGTGTGAGCATGCAAATACAGAGTTGTGATTAATAACAAAAATGGAAAATAATGCAGAAATATCATATAAGCTCGCACGCACTCACGCACACACGCACTTACGAACACACACTCAAACACAAACAACTATAACGTCAACGTATTATAGTTAATACGAGAGTGGTGAGAGGATGTGCCAGCCATATTGTTAGCTGGTCTCTAAACTCATCAAAGCTGGGATGGGAGCGCTCTGTTACGTCACTGTATGGATATAGTTCCGTCCTTAGCAGCACGTGAATAATGTATCAGTGCAATATTGATGCGTGCAATATCGACTGATACTTCTGTTTTATATTATGTTTTAATTATCCCACTTCCATTTGTTTAAATTTTCCATTCATTGTATCCTGAAGGTGTGTTCAATAGTGAAGGGACTTAACCCCAACAATTCAAGACTTTCCCATAATGCAGTAGACATTTTTTTGAAAACAATTACATTGTGGCGAAAGGGAAATAACTTATAATGAGTAAATTACCCTTTTGTTAGAATGTTTTCAATTCTTTTCAATAAATATGCTTTCATTTAAAGCTCTTCTATACAACTGATGACCTTAACATTTGAAATAGAGCCTAATTGGCATTCAATACGTCCAGATACATTATCTAAAAGACAGAAATAAAGTTTTAGAAAAACATTTTTTTCGTCAATTTCGTCAACTAAATTGACGAGTTGGCGAACTTGACGAAGACCTTCTGAATGACTGATGGTCATGCAATTTGAAATAGAGCCTAATTGGCATTCAATACGTCCAGATACATTATCTAAAAGACAGAAATAAAGTTTTAGAAAAACATTTTTTTCGTCAATTTCGTCAACTAAATTGACGAGTTGGCGAACTTGACGAAGACCTTCTGAATGACTGATGGTCATGCAATTTGAAATAGAGCCTAATTGGCATTCAATACGTCCAGATACATTATAGCTAAAAGACAGAAATACAGTTTTCAGAAAAATATTTTTTTCATCAACTAAATTGACGATTTGACAAACTTGACGAAGGTCTTCTAGTTTATTTGAATCGTACTAAATTCTCATGCATTTTACATATAAGGAAACATCAAGAAATATACAATGGAGAAATGGATTGGACTGAAAGCTCATAGCTTATTTTAGGTCCTCTCTTATAAAGATTGATTTTCAGGAAGCACGGTGAATATTTTACATGTTCAGAAAATATCATCTTACTTTAGCTGTATAATTTATCATACAAGGAGAAAGTTGACGAATTGACGAAATTGATGAAGCAGCAACAGCTTGTCACTCGTCAATTCGTCGCTTGTCAAGCTAACTTCACAAATAATTTTGAAGTTCGTCACTTGTCAATTCGTCACTCGTCAACCTAACTTCACGGACCTAAAAAAAATGTCACAGTTCGTCACTCGTCTATTCGTCACTCGTCAACCTAACTTCAACACGGACCTCAAGAATTGATAATAATTAACAGCACATAGTGAACGCATTAATACAAGAGAAGCCCATGTGAGAGCACAAACATACACTTTCATAGAAACATAAACAAATCATTAAAATAAGACAAAATGAACCATGCTTGAACCCCCCTATCAATAGCAACTACTAGAACATACTGGACTGAGGGTCTAACAAAGGAACATTTGTGCCAAATTATATTGAAAGCAGTTACTGTTTTCAGACAAGGAGATTTTTCTATACCATGATAGCACTGGAAGAAACCAGCCCCAACTCCACAGTATCGTTTTTGGAGGATTTGCACAAGCTTGAGCAAATTTGTTAGATGAACAAAGAAGGAACATTTCGACGAAATTTACAATGCACCAGTAGTTTCCGAAAAGACACTTTGCATTTCTTGTTTTGCGATATTTCCCATATCAACAAAGTTATGCATTGAATACAATCCAACTCTTGGCATACATTTGAAAGGGGACCATCTAAGGAACAATAGCGATATATGGTAACAGCCATGCCAGCCATGTTATAATGAATCCCAACAGATTAAGCAAACTGTGAAATGTTTTAAAACAGTTTCAAAGGTTTTCCTTGTTTGTTGCTATATTGAATGGACATATTTTGGAAAACCACTACGGGGAACCATGCAAGGAACATTATTGTTGTTTGGAGCCAAAAGTTAACATTGGATTCCTTATAAATTAATTCCTGTGTGTTTCAAATGCGTATCAATCAATTTATGAATAGCGATCTTCAGTTAACAAAATATAAAAACTAAACGTCTAAATTGTATAAACCTTGCAGATGTAAAATACACGTTTGAATAATTGTTCGGAATATGTTATTATTTATTTTGGGTTCGGGGTTTTTCCATAACAATAAGCAAACGATAACGTGTCATTATCATACTTTAATATTGTGACTGCGAGTTAAGTTGGCAGTTTGTTAACGTAAACAAAGCGTTAAGCTATCTGTAAAAGTGTTAATTTAGAAACGTATTTTAATGAGCATTAAAATTTAAGTAATACTTAATGACTATAGACATGTAGAGGCAATAATTGTTTTCGGTAAATCTACAATATTGATCAAATTATCATTCGTTCTTTATACTGCCTCTCCTGTAATCACGGTTGTAAAATAGACAGTGAATATTTTGTAATTTAATAGTAAGAGTACACAACATAAACCTCTCCCACATTTTGACGTAACTGTATCCAAAGATGGTAATGACTAACTAGCGACCAGTGCAGCGCCAGATTAACTTTGCGGATCTTGATCCACACTCATCCCAAAGCCTAATGGTTTGTCTTTGCAAAGCACCTCTCGTGTAGATATATTTAGAAAGTTTAAGACGCACAGGTCAATTTGTATAGTCCTCCTATCTAATGATTGTGACTGCCACAATACCGACAATTACTTACACTGTTCAGTAATAATTTTTCTTTTCGCTGTTGTTGTAGTTTAAACGTCGGCCTTTGGAGTGTGAGAAGAGGGTTCTATTCCCGTTCGGGATGTCAAAGACATTGACATTGTTCATTATGGAATGTCCCCTTTTGGCGTTCAGGATCGTTGGTTTTCATAACGACTTACTCGCTGATGTCATGTTAGATAAACCGGTAGTACTGGTAACTCATTGGCGCAAAGGGATGCGGGATAGCATAACGACTGACTCGCTGATGTCATGTTAGATGAACCAGTAGTACTGGTAACTCATTGGCGCTAAGTGATGTGGGATAGCATAACGACTGACTCGCTGGTGTCATGTTAGATGAACCGGTAGTACTGGTAACTGGTAACTCATTGGTGCTAAGTGATGTGGGTTAGCATAACAACTGGCTCGCTGGTGTCATGTTAAATGAACCGGTAGTACTGGTAACTGGTAACTAAATGGCGCTAAGTGATGTGGGATAGCATAACGACTAACTCGATGATGTCATGTTAGATGAACCAGTAGTACTGGTAACTGGTAACTCATTGGTGCTAAGTGATGTGGGTTAGCATAACGACTGACTCGCTGATGTCATGTTAGATGAACCGGTAGTCCTGGTAACTGGTAACTCATTGGCGATAAGTGATGTGGGTTAGCATAACGACTGACTCGCTGATGTCATGTTAGATGAACCGGTAGTTATGGTAACTGGTAACTCATTGGTGCTAAGTGATGTGGGTTAGCATAACGACTGACTCGCTGGTGTCATGTTAGATGAACCGGCAGTACTGGCAACTGGTAACTCATTGGCGAAAAGTGATGTGGATTAGCATAACAACTGATGCATTGGTGTTAGGATAAATAATTCTGGTAGTACTGGTAGATAACCAATAATACGACGTGATATAACTGAAATAATGTTGAAAACGGCACAAAACTTCATTGTTTCGCTGATTCACAGGTACTTGCTCCTCTAAAAATAGATATGACCTACTCTGTGCATAGATATTAACAAGGGTGGACACAGTTTTATGGGTCGCCTCGCTTCAAATCATTTTATTCAAAGTATTCAAACAAATAAATGAGTTTGAAGTACGGAATCAATCAATAATGTTTTTCTCTATCGAACTATACCAAAATAACGTGTTTTTTTCTCACTACGTATCGAGGGCTTGGCGTGAAACAGTTGTAACTTAAAACCTATTTTGAAAACCCAGGTTTAGGGGCAATTTTGACCCTTTTGTAAACAATGCAAATTTAGATGCCATTGCTCAGAACGAGCAATGGCACCTAAATTTACATTGTTTACCAAGAAAAGTGATTTAACGCTAATAAAGACTTTATGGCGAGGTGATTAACCTTGGTAAAAAAAATACCAATTTTAGATACAACTGTTTCACGCCAAGCCCTCGGTATGTAAATTCCTATGAAATATTCGCGAATTCGCCAAAAGGACAACAGCCTGGACCAAAAACGAAAGTACTTCTATTGACATTTCGGAATGGTTCATTTTTTTCGTTGCAGTAATAATCGCAATATCACTGACAATTACCGCATCGAAAAATAACCGAACTATTCCGAAATGTCGATAGCAGGTACTTTTCCCCACAAGTTCTCTCTTATCATTAATACAAACCCTACTTTGTGTGTACTCAAAAGAATCGTCTCACTGAGACGATTCTTTTGAGTACGAACAACATAGGTTTCGAGGGTCAAATCAGCATTTAAAAACATGCAGATGGTTTATCCTCCTTGTCGATATGGGTCGTGGGGGTAGAATTACGACCGAAATCGCTGGTGTCAGGATATATGGACCAGAAGTACTGGTGACTTATTCAGGAAAATACCTTGATATAACTGACAAATAGCTAAAATCGGCGTGAAAAAACATGCAAATCAAAATCCAAACCCCAAAAAGGGTAAAGTAAACACAGAAGTGTACTATAATATAAAACGTTGATCAGTCAAACGTGATATTCATACCTTTGAAAAACGTATGTTTTTGCGACAATTATAGTGTGGTTAATAAAACCGCCATCACTTTCGCGTTTGAAGTGGCATTCCGATAAAATAGACGGCAGACAGTAGGGAATAGAATTACCTGCGTGCTTTTATCGATTCAATATATCTGCCATGACAAATTAGATAACTAAATGCGAATTAAAAGGAAAGTTTCGCAATCATGATTTAACAGTAAAAAGATTATTTCTGGTTTATTAAAAATTCGCCCGAGAGATTTTTATTAAAAAGGTATGAAATTTAGGACACGTTTTCGTCTGCCATTTGCCAAAACTTCAAGAATATCTATCGAACCGATTTTTAATAAATCACAATGAAGTAAAACGTCTGTCGCGCTTCGGAACATACACTGAATTACACTTCTTAGAATTATAGCTAGATACGCATTCAAGTTAATGAAATGAATATTCATGTTTTCATTATAATCATCAATTTCAATCCTTTAAGTAAACTACCCCCTAATACAAAATGGTAGGTTGTATTTAAAGATTTAAAGTAACTACGGTATTGCAAATTATATAGTAAATACATTATAAATACAATACAAGAATACTTGGATTTTTATATGTATTAACTGACTTGTGTACTTCGATGTTTAAGTGATGTTCTTTTACAAAAAGTAGAATTATCATACATTGTATTTGTCATGTTTTTGTTTTGTCACGTATTTCAGATAACTGTTTGAAAAATACCATTCTCCGAATCTAACAAAATACCAGTTTGATTGATATTTTGGTTCATAGTAATTGATCGATACTTTGTTTCATAGTAATTGATTGATATTTTGGTTCATGATTGATTTGTTTGGTTTCATTGAAATTGATTGATACTTTGTTTCCCAGCAATTGATTGGTATTTTGTTTCCCGTAAAATGATCAAACTTTCAAATTCACAATTCATACAACGATGTAATAGCACCACAGCAGACATATCGGGTTGTTACAAAACAATGCTGGGAGACTTGTATTTTTTTTAACATATATTGAATAGCACAACTGCATGACAATGATAAAGTCAATACCTCCCGCAAACAAACTAAAACATTATAACTGATAAATTGTAAGAAAACTTTGCATCAGACAAGTCCTATCGTGAGAATTGTGCATACGTAACTCAACCATATACAACTTTCGTGAATTAATGAGTAATGACGGGTTGATACTTATTCATGCGAAGATAATTACGTTGCAGGTAGCTACGCAGCAAAGGAGATGTTTCAGTATATACGAGGGGTGGTCCAGAAGTAATAGGAATTTTGTTATAATTTCGACACAAATCAAACTTGTAGAAGATAATCCTTATTTTGTTTTAACAGTCAATATTTCTCTTACATACATGACACATATTTAAAATAATCGGTTGACAAACAACATTTCTGGGAGATTATGAAAATTGCAAGTACAATGGGAGCGGGCCACTCCGACGTCGCCGTTGGAAGGGAAACGAGTAGGTTTGAAAACGTGAATAAATATTTTAACAACAATTATATCCACTCATGTGTTGCATCAACTTCCCCAGAAGCCATTGTAAAAAGACATTCAATAAACTTTGTTCAACGAAATGCGTAACATGTGATGTGTAATAAATGACAATTATTATGGGAAAAACGACACTCACACTGTTCCTTTCAACATCAGAACTGGATTTTTTGCAAGTGATATTAGTTTCCCACTGATTTCTGCCCTTCAAGCAAGAACATATGTGTATGTATACATTGCTAGTGACTGCTTGACTCCTGGTGAACTTCACTGAATAAATATTTCAAATGTTGATTTTGATTTGTGTCTACATTGTGATATAATATTACTATTTAGCATTTTTCAATTGTTAATTTGACATCATTTTGTACGTGACGTTCTTGCACGTCGGTAAACAACTTTACTATTTTGATGGTTATTATGGAACAAAAATATTAAACACTTGTTATTAGAACATCATAACAACAATTGCAAATTTCCGGTATATTTTGTTTGTGTATATATGTGAAATATACACAGCTTAAGGTACTAAAATTACGTTGTTGCCCGCCTATGCCTCAACTCGTTTCTATGACAACGATTTATAACTAAACTAATGACAATATTAGAAATATTAATTCGCCATAAGGTAGAGCAAAAACAAATATGCATATGGTATGAATGTCCTAAATATGTATTAACTAATACAATAATTACTAAGAAAGTCCTATTTGTTTTGGATCACCCCCTCGTGTATATAATAACAGATACAATCAATACATATAAACAGATTTCCAAGAATGATTATCCTGTATCCTGTATTATGTCTATTTATAAATATACTGTATCATTTTGAAATAAATAACTATAGGGAAGAAATAAATTAAAATATTCATTTTTTCTAGGGGGTAGATTTCATGATACCATACAATTGATGATAATTGCTAAAATATCGCAATGTGAGTTCCGACGCGAGACATCGGTAAAATGCCATTCTGATTTACTAAAAATCTGCTCCACAGATCTTTTTGAAATTCTGATAACTTGTAGAAGAAGAGGGTGATCGTAATGATATGTACTTCTTTAAAAAATCTCTCGGGTAAATGTTTAACAAATTAAAAATTATGTAATTACTTTGAAAATATTTCAGCGGTATTTTCATTAATCGGGTATTGTTAACTGGATCATCATGGCAGATACATGTACATGTAATTTATATCATGACACAGGTAACCTTATTCTTTATAATTCGGTGTTATTGGTGTTTGAATTTTCTTTAACCACACTGTTATTGTCACACAAAGAAACGTTTTGACGTCGAAAATGACGTTATTTCCATATTAATCATTCCTATGCAAGCCTTTTCTTAGTTCTGACGTCAATATTATCCCCGAAATCCCTAACGCGAAGAAACTTAAGTCATTTGATTAACCCTTTCCCACATACAACAAATCCGCAGCAGACGACTTTAAAAACAGAGAGACTCTCCCTAAAATATAGCTTAATTGTTAAATAAAGTTGAAAACATTGTGGCTTAATGTGAAATTGCTCATAATGAGCAATTTCACCTTAAGCCACAATGTTTTCAAAAGTCGTCTGCTGCTATTGCGTTAAAGTTCGTCTGCAAGTAGGAAAGGGTTAAAGAAGGTTTAAGAGCCGGAAGTGTGTTTAAACCCGAATCTCCCGCTCTCGATGTGGACTCTCTTACCCAAACAGGATGTAGTCGCTAAAGAAACAATGTCATTATAACCAGACCGTAACTTCGCTCGCTCGTGTAATAGATCTGATGACTGCCTCATACATGTCGTCTTAGATTGACCTTTGCCTCAGCCAATCAAATCGTCGCCTACAAAATCGTTAGATATTTACCCATCTAAATCTAAAAGATAGGGAAGCGTTGATTGTCGAGTGTTCCGATTGTATTGATTCAAGCGTTGGATGTATCGTGCGATTTCATTGGACAAAAAACGAGCACCTGATTATGAATATTTAAGTGTATAGGGTCAATTAAAGACGACCTTTTATGTGGCTCGGCCATGGATAAAGTCAGTATGACTAGCATTATCCGCCATCCACCAATGAACAAAGTAGTCTATGTGGAAAGGTAGCCGGTTGCCTTAAAGCCAGTTTAAACATGTTAGATGAACTGGTCGCTCTGCTTTAATTGAAATACCGTTGAAAACGGCGTTAAACCGCAATTAAATCAATCAAAAGATGTTTTAGCAACGCCGGCACTGCCACGATATCCATACTCTGATGTATGTGTTGAACCGCATTTAGCATTGCCTTCAGGATGTTCAACCAAGTATATCATGCCTCAGTGTAACAAAATTCACCTAAAATAAACCCAGAACCATGTATGAAGGATGTTTAACTTCTTTAGTCTGAATCAAACAAGGCAAACGTATATTATAGGAATATGGGCAACCCTATATTATTCTATGCCTTATTGGTTATCCTCGGAATCTGGCCATAGTCTGGTTCCCGGCTTCCTATGATAGTAACATAGTAATAAGGGGAAGGAACTCCAGACTAATCTGGCCATTGTATCGCGTAAAATCACAATCTCTTGAACAACGAGTAACTACCCAATACTAGAAGAAAGTAAAGTATAACGATATTATTACGAAATGGATTTATATGAACAGCGTTGACTAAATAATACTTGTTTACCAAATATTCGTGGTATTTTCTTATATTTTAGTTTTTTTTGTGTTCATCACATTTGCTTGTCTGTGATTGGCTGAAATATTTTGTTCATAACCTCATGAATAAAAAAAATTAACATTGGCGACGTGCTGTATTATGGTAAATAAAGTTGTAAAATACTATTATGTTTTATTACTCACTGAAATAGCCATATTAATGCTAAAATATAAGGAATGGAGCGGTTTTTTTTTTCGTTTTCATGGGGGTATTATCAAAAAAACCTGATCACACATTCTATGAAACCGCTTCGCGATTTCATAGAGAGTGATCAGGGTTTTTTGTTCATACCCCCATGAAAACGAAAAAAAAGCTCTCCATTCCTTAATTAAATCTATATTTTATTAAAAAGGGTTACATTTCGACAGTAAAATACAATGTTCAATTGAAGCGACGTGGGTAGTCAATCAAGGGATTGTGAGTTCGAATCCCAGCTTGTCCAACATTCTTTTTCCGACGTTTGACAAATGCCACTGTGACAAGCGTCATTCGTCTTTTCACCAATGGGCTAACAGTCTGTGTGGAAAAACAGCCCGTTGCTTATAAAGTATGCTGTGTGGAGTACTGGTGTGAGAAAGCTCGGAAATACATAAGTAGGTGAACTGACCGCCGTGATAAGACTGAACAATTGTTGAAAACGGCGTAAAGCCCCAACCAATCAATTTAAAACTAAACGAGTGGTAAGCGAATGGAGTTTTAGATCGGTCGTCCTGATGTCAATCCGCGGTCATAGCGGAAGGCACCAAGCCGAGCCTGGTACTGGATTATCCCCCCACGTATCATGAGTGCTTGATCTGTCGCCGTTATACTGAAATAGTGGTGAAAATGGCGTAAACAAACAGTAAACCAACCTTTCCCCATATAGACGCTTTCTGACGCCTCTGAAGAAGACGTCTTTTGAAAACATTGTGACAAAGGAAGAAATTGCTCAGAACGAGCAATTTCTCCTTTTGCCACACTGTTTTCAACTCTTTTTAATAATTAAACTCTCCTTTTAATATGGAGATTGTTCACGTGTTTGTATGTAGGTTTTCAAAGTCGTCTGCTGCAGACTTGCTGTATGTGGGAAAGGGTTTAGAGATGAAAGGATAGGTCTTCCGGGTTTGTAAACACTCCTACCCTGTATTCAATTTCACCCTTTCCGATTAACAACATATATGAGCCGTTCCACGAGATAACCAACAATATGGCCTCTGCGTAATGTATCGACCCAGATCAGCCTTCGCAGTCTGCGCTGGTTAATCCGGGCCGACGCATTCCGTCTCGGGTTGCATAAATGTATAGAGTAATGACTCCTGAAACAGAAAATCAACAGGAGGCGAAAAGTGTCTGGCCGGGTAAGCCTGCGCGGCATCCTTAGGCTGATACGGGTCGATACTTTACGCAGAGTCCACGATGTTGGTTTTCTCGCGGGACTGCTCATATGCAGTATACGACTCAAAAAAATAAAGTTAAAATTATTAAAAAACTTTATTAATGTATGTTCGCTTGTTGAATTAAGTTGAAAAAATTTCTCCTGTTGTAGAGGGTTTCATAATTCGCCTGTACGTGGAAAAGGATTATCACAGGGAAGCAATTCATTTTCGATAGACGACCATTATAGCATCCTGGATTATGGTTATTTAAGAACTCAACAACAGAAATCTGTATTAGATTATATAATTCATTTAAACAGTACAAGATAAAACATCTAAAAAACAGGTTTGACTTAGCCCCTGGTCATAGTACTAGTGATACCATTTTGTCGAAATTGGCAACCTTCCAAATGCTGTTAACACCCTACAACGCATTTAAGGGTGAGACTGCGCGAGAAACAATAGTTCATCATGGATTCAACAAAACTGCATTTAAAAGGTTAAGATCACCCCAAAAAGTATGGAATAGGTTTTAATTTTGTACCATTGGGTGAGGTAATCGAAAAGGGAACAACCAACATTATTATTGTTAAGAAAAGCTCTGTTATATGTTTGAATAAAGGCAAACTTTATGAATATATATAAATTGTATAAAACAATTTAAGAAACGGCAAGATACAACATACGTATGTCTTCTACCGTTATTACAAAACTTTAGACACATGTAATAGGTATTTGATAACTTTCCCCTAACTTCCTAGGCTACGCTTTTTTATATGTTGTAAAAACAGCGTTAACCCAAATATGCAATAGGCATGGCCGTAACGTGACCCGTTCTATTATTTGTAAATGCAGCATGTCATCGCTTGGAGATTTTGGTCATTCGGATCTTACTTAATAGACGACACGGTGTCATCGGTTCACAACGAGTAATTAAGTTGTCTCTGCTTCCTTCCGCTATGAATACTTCGCTGTTTTCACGATTTCATCCGATTCTAAAACTCATTGGATTCGTACCCGGTTGTTCATGTTTCGTTCGAGATGAACGATTCGTACCAACTGGTTTTCGCTCTTTGCTCTTGGGGAACTGACTTGACCATTTTCTTTTGTTTATTTTTCAGTTTTCTACTGGCATGTTCAAAACGATTAAAGTGACATTAAAAACAAACAACACAGACTTAATAATTCTTGATATATGTTAACTATACATGTGAACTTTCATAAGGCTCAACCTTGATCATAACTATCTTCTTTTTGTTTTAATTACTTCGTATTTTTGGTTTATATACTCCCGTTTTTGTTATCATACTTCTGCTAAACTGGAGGAGAATAGACTTCCCCCTCTCCTTCCAAACTTATAACTAGAGGCAATAAACCTTAATACATGTTAATATTTAAGCACCTATGTTGTTGTTTTTGTCTAATGGATCTAGTTAGAGGATTTAAGGGGTGGAGGGGGGTACGCCATTTTATTTCAGTATCACGGCGACAGATCAAGCACCCATGATACGTGGGTGATAATCCAGTACCAGTCTAAGACAAGTGCTTTGCCGATTCTCACACCAGTACTCCACACAGCATACTTTCTAAGAGCAACTGGCTCTTTTTCCACATAGACTGTTAGCCCATTGATGAAAGACGTATGACGCTTGTCATGTTGACATTTGTCAAACGTCGGAAAGAATGTTGGCCGAGCTGGGAGTCGAACTCGCAACCCCTGGATTGGAAGCCAGCGTCGCTAGAATTGAACATTGTATTGTATTGATTTTATTTTAACCCTTTTCGGGTATCTGGAGTATCATTTAGTCAACGCTGTTCATATAAATCCATTTCGTAATCATATCAGAGTACTGTACTTTTAATGTTGGACCCTTCTAGTATATCTTATCTACATCCCTGGTATGGGGGTAGTAACTGGTTGTGTTACAGTGAAAAAATATACTGCAAGTACAAGTTGTTGTGTGTTTAGTTCATTATGTTGTTGAACAGTTCAGAAAATACAAGTTAGTTTAAGGTGCGAAGATATTTGGTTAGTGCGAAAATTAGCGCTTGGGAAAGTTGGAACAAACCTTTAAGACATTGTGGTTTTACACGATACAATGGCCAGATACCCGATACAATGGCCAGATACCGACTATTATTTCTTTGCAGTTTAACGCCGTTTTCAACGGTATTTCAATTATGGCACAGCGACCAGTTCATCTAACATGTTTTAACTCCAGATACCCGATACAATGGCCAGATACCGACTATTACGAAAAAACCAACATTAAGGACTCTGCGTCATCTATCGATCCAGATCAGCCTGCTATGTCCGCGCAGGCTAATCAGGGCCGACACATTCCGTTTCAGGGGGATAGTGGCATAGAGTAATGAAACAGAAAATTCTGATCCGGGTCGATACTTTATGCCCCGGTCACACATTCACGGATCGGACGCCGGATTAGCCACGGATACGATCCGGCATCATTCGTGGCAATCTGTAGTGGTCCGTAGCTGTCCGTATTGTATCCTGGGTCAATCGTAGTAGTACTTGTATATCCGTGACAATTTTTGAGCATGTTCAAAATTCCCCACGGATCAGACAACCGTAGTACATCCTTACTGATCCGTATTAGAACGGACTTATCCGTTGTAGTCCGTAATAAACCGTACTTATTCGTAGTACATCCTCGGACTCAAGTCGCCAAGGATCGGTACGGTTAGTTACGGTGAACTACGTACTTGTACGGTTACACCACGGATTAGCCAAGGATACAATACGGTTTGTTACGGATTTGTCACGGATCAGCACGATCGCACTACGATCTATTAGGGATAGGTAGGGATTACCAAGGTTTCTCAAGGATTCCTACGGGTTACTACGTGACTTCACGATATAATACGGCTTACTACGGTCCACTACAGTTTATTACGGAGTATATTGTCTAGTTGTCACCCCGTTCTGTCACCAGACTTCTGTATAAATACTTTCAGTTTATAGGGCCCTAGTTCATATCTGTTTCATCCAAGAAGTCTATATCTAACAACAACCAACATGAACAACCAACAACTGAGGCTGGCGCTTAACTGGTTTGACATGGACATTGATATTGCACACAATGTCAGGGCCATGGTGGAGCTGCTTGAGGACAGACTGAGAGGTGACCGGAGACAGAATAGATGATGGGCCAAGGCCTGGCTCCTCCGACGACCCATCCACGGCCAGTAAGAAGCACTCATGGCTGAACTGAGTGTGGAAAATCCAGCTGCTTTCAAGAACTTTCTGAGAATAGACCTACAGATGTTCCAAGAACTGTTACAAGTAGTGGGTCGCATGATTATAAAGAACATTACCTGGACAGTCCATCGAACCTGGAGTGAGGCTAGCAGTCACCCTGCGATACCTGGCTATGGGGGGGACAGCTACCGGGCCTTGATGTATGGCTTCTGGGTGGCGCACAATACCATCTCTGGTATTGTTCGGGACGTATGCGAGACCGGCATTGCAGCGTATGCTGGGGATGTTATCGACACTCCTACTGAGCTTGAACAGTGGCAGGCAATAGCCGACCAGTTTTCTACAAAATGGCAGTACCCACAGTCATGCTCTCGGTGCTCTAAATGGCAAACATGTTGCCATACGGTGTCCTAAAAACGGTGGCTCCCTATACTACAACTATAAAGGATATCACTTAATAGTTCTGATGGCCCTAGTCGACGCCGATTACAAGTTCCGGTGGGTGAATATTGGTGCACAAGGTGGTTGCTCCGACGCTCAGATTTGGAACCAGTGTGAGCTGAAAAACGCCATTGAAAGGGGTGTAATCGGTATCCCACCAGCAGTTCCCCTTCCCGGTGATGACAGATCGATGTCTTACTATATCATTGCAAACGATGCATTTGGCACGAACACCTGCATCATGAAGCCCTACTCCAGACGGGGTCTTGCCAATGACGAGAGGATCTTCAACTACCGCCTCCCGAGGGCCAGACGAGTTTTGGAAAATGCATTTGGTATCCTTGCAAACAGATTCCGGTGTTTGCTCTCCGTTATGCTGCAGGCCACTGATACAGTACATGCCATAGTCCTCGCCTGTGTATGCCTTCATAACAGCATGAGGGTCAGATATCCTGGTGAAGAGAACCCTCTTATGGATCAAGAGGATGTTAACCACAACATCATCCCCGGAGCCTGGAGAGAGGGTGTTAACACGGACGATGTGCATAACACAAGGGGTGACAACTTAAACACTTTGAAAGCGAAGCAGCAGAGGCTGTACCTAAACACTACGTCAATTCACCTGTCGGGGCGGTGCCATGGCAGAATAGGATGGTATAAAAGATTATACTTCAGAACGTTCGAATTGTGTTGGATATTTACAGATCATGTTTTATTAAAATTATTGGACTTTGGAATATGTTTTTATTTGTACTTACATCAAAAACATACACTAACATCATTTACAAATGTTAATATCAACCTTTTATTTCTGTCTTTATTTCTCACTTTATGAATTTGAAATATAATATACTTGAACAATAACAATTGTAAAAAATAGATGAAAAAGATTAAAGTTGAACTCTTAAAATTGAAGTGAAATAAAGTACATGTATATTTCAAAATTAAGAATATTTTTATTTCACTTCAACATTATAGTTCAACTTTAATATTTTGTTTCAACGATATTTGTTTCGACTTTTATTGCTAAGTGGACTTCGAACCGGAGGTTTCGGGTTCAATCCGCGGCCGGGTGTCCTTAGGCCCGAAGTTGTGGAATGAACACGCGAGCGCGGGAGTTTATGTATACGGATTGCTTATCGTGGCAGGTCCGTGGAGCTCCGTGGCGCTCCATGAGAATCCGTACTTATCCGTGCCAGACCGTTCTAATTCGTGCTAACCCGTACTCAAATCGTAGCGAACCGTTGTTAATCCGCAGTGCATACGCCGTGACACGTGTCATTCCGTACTAAACCGTACCGAACCGTACCGAACCGTAGCAATCCGTATCACTCCCCGTTGTCAACTAGCCCATTTTCTGCATTATCCTTGGTTGATGCGTCAAAACCCGTAGTCAAACCGTGGTGCATCCGTAGCGGACCATGGATATAGTCTTTTCCGGGGTCATCCGTAGTGGATCCGGCAAGACGATCCGTGAATGTGTGACCGAGGCATTACGCAGAATCCTCAAGGTTGGTTTTCTCGTGGGACAGCTCATATATGGTTCAGGGTTTATTTTAGGTGAATTTTGTTACACTCGGGCTTGATATACTTGGTTGAACATCCTCAATGCAATTGGCAATGTGGTTCAACACATACAACCGCTTCTGGATATCGTGGCAGTGCCGCCATTGCTAAACCATCTTCTGATTGATTTCTTTGCAGTTTAATGCCGTTTCCAACGGTATTTCAATTATGGCACAGCGACCAGTTCATCTAACATGTTTTAACTCACTTCATGGCAACCGGCTACCTTCCCACATATACTTCTCAGTTCGTTGATGGATGACGGATAACGCTAGTCATACTGACTTTATCCATTGATGATCAGGTGCTCATTCTTTGTCCAATGAAATCGCACGATACATCCAACGCTTGGTTCGATACAATTGGAACACTCGACAATCAACGATTTTATAGGCGAGAATTGGATTGGCTGAGGCAGTCAGAGCGAGAGCGGGAGACTCGGGTTCAAAAATACTTCCGGCTCTTAAACCTTCTTTAATCCTTTTCTACCTGCAGACGAATTTTAACGCAATAGCAGCAGACGACTTTTGAAAACATTGTGGCTAAAGGTGAAGTTGCTCATGATGAGCAATTTCACATTTAGCCACGATGTTTTCAACTTTATTTAACAATTAAGCTATATTTAAGGGAGAATTTTCAGGTTTTTGTCACTCTGTTTTCAAAGTCGTCTGCTGCAGATTTGTTGTATGTGGAAAAGGGTTAATCAAATCGCGTTAAGAATGTCGCGGATAGAATTGACGTCAGAACTAAGAAAAGGCTTGTAGCGCGTATGTCACGTTTGACTGATCAACGCTTTATATGATAGAACACTTCTGTATTTACTTTACCCTTTTTGGGGTTTGGATTTAGATTTGCATTGTGTTTCACGCTGCTCTCAACTATTCGTCAGTTTATTATATCAAGGTTTTTTCCTGAATAAGTAACCAGTGCTACTGGTCCATTTATCCTGACACCAGTGAGTCGGTCGTCATTCTAACCCAACAACCCTGATCGACAAGGAGGGAAAACCATTCCTCACATTTATAAAGTATTTAGTATAGTCTTTAGACGGACGCTCTGTCACTTCACCACCAAGGCTGTCTTTTTCTTGGTTTTGAAATAGCCGGTCAATGTTAGTAAATCTCGGGCGCATTAAACAATCAGTGTTTTGTGCCGTTTTCAACAGTTTTTCTGTTATATCACGTGGTTTCCCGGGTAACCTACCAGTACTACCGGAATTATTTATCCTGACACCAACGCGTCAGTCGTTATGCTAACCCACATCACTTAGTGCCAGTTACCAGTACTACTGGTTCATTTAACATGACATCAGCGAGTCAGTCGTTTTGCTTACCCACATCACTTAGTGCCATGCGTTACCAGTACTACTGGTTCATTTAACATAACACCAGCGAGTCAGTCGATATGCTAACCCACATCACTTAGTGCCATGAGTTACCAGTTACCAGTACTTACTTCCGGTTCGTTTAACATGACACCAGCATGTCAGTCGTTATGATAATCAACAATCCTGATCGCCAAGAAGCTAAATATATAAAAAAAAAAAATAAGTATTTGGTAATACCCGATCGGGAATCGAACCCTGTTCTCACGCTCAAAAAGCCGACGTTTGAACCACCACAATAGCGAACAGATAACTGAACAGTGTTAGATATTGTTCTTATTTGGGCAGTCTCAATCTAAAAATAAGATGTTATACATAGAACTAATTGACCAGCGCGTCTTGAGCCGAGCCCCCGTAACTCAGTCGGTAGCGACGCGGGCTGTCAATCCAGGGGTTGTGAGTTCGAATCCCGGCTCGGCCAACTTTCTTTCCGACGATTGACAAAAGTCAATGCGACATGCGTCATTTGTCTTCCACCAATGGGCTAAGTCTATGTGAAAAAGCAGCCAGTTGCTTGGGAAGATTGTTGTGTGGAGTACTGGTGTGAAAAAACCAGGAAATGCATGAGTAGGTGAACTCGCCGCCGTGATATGACTGAGAAATTGTTAAAAACGGCGTTAAACCCCAATCAATCAATCAACCAGCGCGTCTTGACCTCTCGTAATAAATTTACATGAGAGGTGCTATGCAAAAACAAATCATAAAGTTAATCTGGCGCTGCACTGGTCGCTTGTTAGTCATTACCATATACTAATGCAGTTACGTCAAGATGGGGGAAGGTTTATGTTGTGTACTCGTACTATTAAATTATAAAATATTCAGTTTATTTCACAATCGTGAGTATAAAGTACGAATGATAATTTGATCAATATTGTAGATTTTGCGGAAACAAGTTTTACCTCTACATGCATATAGTCATTACGTATTACTTAAAATGTAATACTCAGTAAAATCCGTTTCTAAATTAACATTTTTACAGACAGTTGAACGCTTTGTTTACGTTAACAAACTGCCAAATTAACTCGCAGTCACAATATTAAAGTATGATAATGACACGTTATCGTTTGCTTATTGTTATGGAAAAAAACCCAAACCCAAAATAAATAATAACATATTCTGAACAATTATTCAAACGTGTATTTTACATCTGCAAGGTTTATAAAATTCAGTCTTTTTGTTTGTTTTATTGTGCTAACTTCATAAATTGATTGATACGCATTTGAAATACACCGGGATTAATTTATAAGTAATATGGAGGATGGTAAGGTACGTGTTAGTTTAACAATGATTGAACCGTTATTCGTAAAACTTTCTCACGTGAATCAGTAGCAAATGTATGTTGAAACACTGTGAGAAAAAGGGGTAAATGGCTCATATTAAGCATGTTATACTTTTGCGTGCAGCATTTGAAAGAATACTACTGTCGTCTACATAGATTTTCAACCACTTTTCCCAAATGATCTCAAAGTCGTCTGATGTCGGAAGCATTCTTACGTTTATACGTATACATACTTGTTTATAAGACCGTCTCAATGGTGTAGTGATAAGATAGCATTCACCTTGGTAAAGGGAGGTCGTGGTCGGCTCATACAAAATACTTTGAAAATGGTAGTAATGGCTTCCTTCCCTGCCCCTCAGGGTTTCGGGGCTAGCTTTGAGATGGATGTATCAGTGTCAGGATAAATTACATTATATTGAATTTGGTAATTATTCCTGGGAACGTCGTGATATAACCGAATTACTGTTGAAAGTAGCGTTTAATACCATTAAAACAATCAAATTTTATGGGGCGACTTTGTGAGGTAAGAAGTGAGTGTGCAACACAGAAGAAAGCCTTAACAATCTTATTTTCCCACCAGAGGACACATCATTTTATATCACCAAAATTCAAGGTTTTATGCGTTACACAAACTTAACCTACTTCCCAGTCTATTCTCGCCGTTGTTCTGACGATGTCCTAACGATGTCTTAGCGATGTGATACCGTTGCGCTGTCGAACTAGTACCGATCCCCGAAAACCGCTAAATTTATGCCTCGGTATAGCTCCGGCGAGTCAAATCGGCTAGGTGTGACAGGCCCTTTAAGTACACGTACTATTTTCTTTACTGTGTAGGTAATATGACACATTTGTGTTCATTTGATACATGTACATTTCATCGACGTTACATCAACGGCAGATGACGGTATAACTTTTTGAACATGCTCAACAAATTCTGCCGTTGCGCTGCCGGAACTACAACGGCAGTACTCCGATATGGCCTTCGGTAATGTCGGTAGAGCACCGGTAGCGCTCCGTGATAGATCGGCGGCTCTCCGAAGGGCATCAATGTGTACTGTATTTGTACATATGTGATACCGTAGTCCTGTCGATGTACTAATGATGTACTACCGTTCTTAGCGATGTGATACAGCACTACATTGGTATTGCTACAGCCAATTGTGATTTTTTAAGTGCTTTCTCACCGATGATATTGTGAGCTTCGGTTTAGTCCCGACAAGGTATATCAGTAGTGTGTGACAGAGACTTAAGTTAATCAAAGAAACTTGGGTATTCCAAAAGTGTAACAAAAAAAGCAAAAGTTTATTACCAGGTTCTCTTATATGTTTGTATGGTCAGCGGACGTTTGCCTGGTTTCTCTGCGTTTGTTAACAAATATGTTTTTGAAGTGTAAAGGCATACTTGCTCCGATCATGTCAAGGCCGTTACTTTGAACCTGGAAATGAAAGTTTAAAACCAGATTGCATGCGACAATGATAAGGGTTTATCAATAATTTAGCGGAGATTCATGGTAACTCTGTTTGTACACAAATTTCAGTCATTTCGGTTAAGGAGTAGCGTGGTTTCTGTACATGTGTATATACATATAATTCGATAATGGTTTAGTTTAAACATATTTTATTGCCATATAAATAATACACAAGATGTTATACAATATTCGTTATACATATGACAAAAAGGGTTAGACTACACGTTCTAACAACTTAGATTCAGTCTGTCCCTTTTGGATGACATACATCATATACTGTCTTTGGATTAACAAATGGTTAAAGGCAATACAGATTACATAACAAAAGACAATTTGTTCCGCCTGGAGTTGGCAAGAAAACAAAAAGATCTTACTTCACTAAATAAGTGGTTGGTGAACTTGAAAAATAAACTAAAGTATGATAAAGTTAAAACATAATATTATATATTATCAAAAGCAATTATCTTCAGTTTAAATTACAGATATATTGCACTTAATGTGTTGAAGTGATAGTAGTGAGAATTACGATATGCTCCTTTTCCCAATTTGCATTGATAAAGATGACATTTCACGCCTGATTGGTCCCCGCTGTTTATTGTCATGTTTTGATAATGTAAGCTAAAGCGAATTTTATCTATACTCGCTTCATTAAAAAACACCTGTTCGCTGTGTAGATATATACCCATGTCTATACATAATGTTTTAACATCCCTCGGTTATAATGTCGTATCGAACGTCTACGTTGTATAGCTTTCGGTAAGACAATTATTATTGTTTGTTTGTTTCTTTGGTGCTTTACGCCACTTTCAACATTTTTCAGTCATAACACGTGACGTTTCATGGGTAATTAAACAGTACTACTGGCCAATTATCCTAATAACACCAGCGAGTCAGTCGTAATGCTAACCACAAATGAGGTAAAGCCATTACTACCATTGTTATAGTCTTTGGTATAACCCGGCTGGGGATCGAACCCGCAACCTCACGCAACCGATGCTCTACCACTAAACCACCGATGCGGTGATAGTTATTGTCGTATTTGTGTTAACAAACCTTTAAAAGCACTCTCTTACACTATCGGTTTATTACATTTACCTCTGTCACAGGCTCGAGCTACTTTCGGGTTTCACGTGACTTTTTATATAGGTGACCTACATAACAGATGTATTAATTTTTAAATGTGTACAACTACCGAAAAGTAGTCCGTAGCTTTTTGCTAAATAAACACTTTGTTTTTGATTAGCAAAGTTAGAAAACGATCCTGTCACAAGTGTAAAAGGTTAGTGCTTACATTGGTGACAACTAAGTCAATTAAAATACAGTTATCATGTTTCGTCAAGAATCTTGACATTGAGCCTGTTGCAGAGATGATAGTGAGTGTAAGGAAAGGTCACTCTGCGATAGGAGATTGCTTTAAAAGCTGATAACAATGTAACAATTGTTTTACGGTAGTTATAAACATCTTTACATATAAGTAAGAATTAAGGTCAATTTTTGTGCCACTTGCTGTTTTTGATATCAAAGACTGATAGCATATTTGGTGTATACATGTGTTAGTTGGCATTGCTAAGATATAGATATTAAACAAACGGATTAAATTAATCAAAGAGGTAACTGTTTGGCCATTCCAATCTCGCCCAGCGTGTATACCGGTAAGGCATCACGGTGTTCACGATCGGTGATCCGAATATAGTTGTGTCGATTGACATATTCAATCAAAACAGCTACGGCGACTATTAACATGTCCATATAGAATTTAAAAATGATACAACACGTTTGTAAAATGTATCAAGGTTGCCTTGAATGTCATTGCCTAATATCGGTTTCAAACCGAACAAAGCAGCAACAAAAGCATAGCCTTGCGATGATACTAATATATTGAAAACCTTTACACCAAGTTTGAATAAAGTTATGTTTTGAAATGGGAACGTACATAATCGCACACATGTACGGTTAATCCCGATATGCTCAGTCTAACTTGTTTTAATATCGATATGAGCTACAATATATATATTGAGAACAATCGGTATTAGCCGTATTATGCAATACAGTACAATACAAATATTGTATTGCGTTAAACAAACAATATGCCTATAGCAAAAATTACAAATAAAGACATGGATTCTTTACAGAAGAACATAAAAATATTCAACAACGTATTAGTCGTATTATGCAATAAGTTGAACGATGGAAAAACAATCATGCAAAGTATCAGGATTACGTTTAGCACAATGCCATATGTTTTACAAGGTACTAAAATACTAACGATAATGTGTTAAAAACTGCAAACCACTCTTAACATTTTCATATATATTGAATTTGTCTAAAAAACAGTGTACACATATGTGGGTTTATATATGCACAAACGAAGTTTATTTCTTATTTCTAGGGAAATGCCGCCGTGTTTAAAAAGAAGAATAACAGAGCACGGATTGGAATTGCGGTTGGGTTGCTGTTGTTGGTTGTTGTTGCTGCAGTTGTTGTAGTGATTATTGTTGTGGTTAACAACAATAAAGAGGTAAAGAGTAATGATACCTGAAACGGAAAATGCACAGGAGGCGAAAAGTTTATGTCCGGATTGGCCTGCAAGGCATCCTTAGGCTGATCCGGGTCGATACTTTACGCAGAGTCCATAATGAAGCTGCGGCGATAGACATCTGCGTAATGTATCGACCAGATCAGCCTGCGCTGTCCGCGCAGACTGATCCGGCCGACACATTCCGTCTTAGCGGCATAGATGTATAGAGAAGTGATTCCTGAAACAGAAAATCCACAGGAGGCGAAAAGTTTCTATCCGGATTGGCCTACAAGGCATCCTTAGGCTGATCCGGGTCGATACTTTACGCAGAGTCCACAATGTTAGTTCTTCGTGAAACGGCTCATTTCATCTTCTATTTGCTTTTCTCCTTGTTCATTTTTTACTTCTTCTTATTCAATTTTCTGGTCTGCAAATACTTGTGACACAGCAATCAGAGGCAGGCACTACATGGAGGAGTGTGGCACCCTGTAACTGCCATTACAATATTGGGAAGTACTTATGCATCAAATTTCGATTTTGGAATTTATTTATGTTCACAGTGAATGACAATGACAACGACAGTGACAATGACAAATCCTTATTCAAAAGTACTTAGGACACCGGCCCATTATACATAACATAATATTAATGCATTCATTACATTCTGAATAATGTCTTTTGGACAACTGACACGCCAAATTAGCACAAACTTCTGAGTTTTGCATTTCATTATGATACTTGAAAATATCAAGTTCAAGTACTTGTGTAAATCACACACCAAAAGATAAAAATCGTTCAACTGTGTTGCTTCACTTACAGGAATGCATCTCAATCACACGTTAAAGCGTATAGATTGTCATATGTTATTGTTTTACATAGAGGAATGCATCTAAATCACTCAACAAAGGGTAAAATTGGTTCTATTTTGCTGTTTTGACTAGAGAAATACCTTTCGTCATATATGTTTGTTTCAATTAGAGGAATGCATATCAATCCTACATTAAAATATATAAATCGTCTTATGTTGTGGTTTCACTTAAAGGAATGCAGCTCAAACACCCATTAAAGAATATAAAACTTCTTATGTTGTTGTTTCACTTAACGGAATACAGCTCAAACACACATTAAAGGATATAAACCGTCTTATGTTGTTGTTTCACTTAAAGGAATGCAGCTCAAACACACATTAAAGGATATGAATAGTCTTATGTTGTTGTTTCACTTAAAGGAATGCAGCTCAAACACACATTAAAGGATATAAACCGTCTTATTTTGTTGTTTCATTTAGATGAATGCATCTCAAACACACACTACCCTCCTTTATCTCTCTATTTCTCTCTTTATATCTCTCTCTTTCTCCCTCTCTTGCTCTCTCTCCGTTCTCTATTATATTTTTATTTTCTTGTATGATAAATTACAAAGCTAAAGTAATATAAATATATATAATATATAAGCTGATAGTTTCTGAACATCTACAATATTCACCACAAATGCTGCTCCAGCTTCAGAGAAGTCCCCTACTGTAAATGTACTTCATATATACGTCATATATACTCCCAAACATAACTGGCGCTTCATCTGAAGCACCAAGGACTTTAAGTGTGTAACTTCTACAAGCTACAAGGTGCGCTGCAAATGTATTTCTACAAGCTACATGGCACTGTTCAATGACAGTAACTTCCGGTAAATCAATATGTATTCGAAAGGACATAACATAAGCTATGAGCTCTCAGTCCAATCCATTTCTCCAGTGTATATTTCTTGATGTTTCCTACTGTGCAACATATATGAGAATTATATATGTTTAAACTAGACACACAAATTAAAAAATATAATACGTCAACATTTTTTGTTTCAATAAGAGAAATGCATCTGATATTATATTACCGTCTGAGCGACTCGACCTTATATATTAACTCTTTCAGCGCCGCTGGCAATAATGCAGCTTTTGCGAACAATACAGAGTCAAGGTTAGCCAGCTAGTCACGAGCTGTCTCACCTGAAATCAGCATTGTTTGCCTTTTAGTTACTCAACAATTACAAAACTCTTATTACAAGAGAAATGGAGACGCCCGATTTTGAATATAGAAGAGTATACTTAAACAAATCGGTGCTAAAAAAGTTAAACAGACAATGGGACCTCAAATAGCCAGGAGCGACTTTTTATTTCTTTTTTTTTCAGGATCAAGTTTACGACCTGGCCAAATTTCTGTCGGTTAAATCGTCTGGTCTTATAGGAGGATACGTCAATGTCACCGTGCGTTACCAGGGAAACGAAAACTGTTACACACAATGGTTACTAGCACAACAAACGTATGACAGCTACCTGAACTATGGTAAGTTTAACCAACCGTAATTTGTATTCCTATTTGGAATCATCACGGTTATAAAGCCTCAATGGCTAAACGTTTCAGACAGAAACATCTGATGTGATTGGAACTAACTCTTAGAGATTTAGAACCTGTCCTATTTAGAGACTTTGTTCTATATTTATCAACTGTCCTATTTATAGATACCATATTTGTTCTATATTTATCAATTGTCCTATTTATAGATACCAACTTTTTTCTATAAGAACTGTAAGACAATACTATGTTTAGTAACGAATATTTTATAAAAAAAAGCTGCAGACGCCCATGACCTTTATGGTTATTTCCTTTCAGCTGGCAGTAAGCGAACGATTGATGATCGAGTTTTCGAAACAAGTATTCGGTATGAAGACGAGCAGAGCCGAATCATTGGCTTACGTATATACTGTCGACAGTTCTCTTCCAGTTTAATCCTTGACATCGGGAATCTGGCAAAACAGGCGGCAATTCAGGACAATCTACCAGATTTAAGTAATTATAAATTTGCGCTGTCCAATCCAGAAAAGGATCCATCAACTGGTAAGGTGAAAGTGACACTACGCATGCGCGAGGCGGTGAACGTAACGGACGGTACCATCAGAACGACGATGTTTATCAATGGTGTAAACACGAGCACAACGCCCTATTCTGTGTTTGAAGTGTCTTACTTCGGATATGAATCAGGTTCGGAAGCCGATCTAGCCCTAAAAGCTCAACCTTTGTCATTTGATAATGGTAGAGCACAAGCGGAACTAATTTTGTCCCCTTTACTTGCAAAATATGGAGGAGTATTTACCGCAGGTATACAAAAAACTTTCAAACGAGGGTTCATAACACAGATTACGCATTCTCTTTCTATAAACATTAATTCTACGGAAACTGGCGAAGTTGTTCCGAGGAATAGTTTCGGTATATATCGGCGAGTTCCGGAAGTAGATACGATGGATATTTTTATGAACAGACACAGCTTTATATGCTTTGTTATGGGGAGTCCAGTATCGAAGGTTACATTAGCTGTCTTTTATCCAAATAATACACAAGTGGATATTGAACCTGTCACTTTGTTTAAAAGTGCATATATGTTTCACGGCGCCATTGTAGTTGAGAGAAACCAGTTCCCAGACGGCGGTATATTTACATGCAGGTATGAAACTTTTGATCATGTTAAAGTACATTGTAACTTATTTATAAAGATCATTCATTAGAAGACAACAAACTATCTTCGTTCACATGTGATCTTTATTTGTAGGGTCATATATGCGGATTACTATAGGCAGATAATTGATATTACAATGTTGCTTATATCACATGTTCGATTGTATATTGTTTAATGGCGCCTGTTGAACGTTGGCCCTTTAGCGCGCATCATACTCAACGTAGGCTCTGTAGAGCGCATTATGCTCAATGTACTAGCGCATCGTCAACGTAAGCTCTTTAGCTCGACTCATGATCAATGTACTAGCGCATCGCAAACGAAGGCAGCGCGCATCAAACTCAGTAAACTAGTGCATCGCCAATATAGGCTATTTAGCGTGCATCATACTCAACGTATGCTCTGTAGAGCGTATTATGCTCAATGTACTAGTACATCGTCAACGTAGGCTATTAAGCGCGTATCATGCTCAATGTACTAGCGCATCGCGTCAACGTATGCTCTTTAGCGCGCATCATTATCAATGTACTAGTACATCGTCAACGTAGGCTCTTTATCGCGCACCATACTCAGTAAACTAGCGCATCGCCAACGTAGGCTCTTTAGCGCAATATCATGCTCAATGTACTAGGCTAGCGCATCGCAAACGAAGGCTGTTGAGCGCGCATCATACTCAGCAAACTAGTGCATCGCAAACGTGGGTCCTTTAGCGAGACTCATGCTCAATGTACTAGCTCATCGCCAACGTAGGCTCTTTAGCGCGCATCATACTCAGTAAATTAGTGCATCGCAAACGTAGGCCCTTTAGCGCGACTCATGCTCAATGTACTAGCTCATCGCCAACGTCGGCTCTTCAGCGAGTATCATACTCAGTAAAATAGGGCATCGCCAACGTAGGCCCTTTAGCGAGCATCATGTACCGTATACCAGCGCATCGCCAACGTAGGCTCTTTAGCGAGCATCATGCTCAATGTACTAGCGCATCGTCAACGTAGGCTCTTTAGGACGCAGTATACTCAGTAAACTAGGACATCGCCAACGTAGGCGTTTTAGCGTATCATACTCAGTTAACTAGCTCATCGCCAACGTAGGCTCTTAATCGCGCATCATGCTCAATGTACTAGCGCATCGTCAACGTATGCTCTTTAGCGCGACTCATGTTCAATATACTAGCGCATCATACTCAGTAAACTAGTGCATCGCCCATGTAGGCTCTTTAGCACGCATCATGTGCAATATACTAGCGTATCGTGAATGTATATATACGAGATCTCGATGCTTCGTTTTGCAGTTACTACAAAACGTATAACCGCAAATAAATAGTTATGTATACACACAGACCTTAACCCTTTCCCACATACAATGCTCAATATACTAGCGCATCGTCAACGTATGCTCTTTAGTGCGACTCATGCTCAATATACTAGCGCATCGTGAATGTAGGTTCTTAAGCGCATCATACTCAGTAAACTAGTGCATCGCCAATGTAGGCTCTTTAGCGCGCATCATGCTCAATGTACTAGCGCATCGTCAACGTATATATACGAGATCTCGACGCTTCGTGTGGCAGTTACTACAAAACGTATTACCGCCAAATAAATAGTTATTTATACACACAGACCTTAACCCTTTCCAAATCTGCAGCAGACGACATTGAAAACATGGTAACAAAAACCTGAAAATTATCCATAAAAGTTAGCTTTATTGGTAAATAAAGTTGAAAAAATCACGAGCAATTTCACCTTTTGCCAAAATGTTTTCTAAAGTCGTCCGTGCTATTGCGTAAAAATGCGTCTGCAGGTGGGAAAGGATCGTCTAGCTGTAAATAAGAAGCTATGGATACATTCAACTTTGTCGGATATGATTTAGAGTCAATCCTTTTATACATTGCATTGCATACCTTTTGGACGACACTTACCAATCACTAAAGCTCGATTTATGAGGCACAAACATATTTGTGTTGATAGATATAGTTGGAACCTTTTTATATAAATCCAGACAGTAATAAGATTCTTAAACATATTTAAATCAATAAAGGGAGGTAATTAAATCGCTATCGTGGCATTTACAGGTATATTTAACGAAAAAACAGTTGCAGGTGAAATGTTAGAACAAAAATCTTTACGTACGTTTCTGTTTGTCCAAATCTGCAGTATTTTCCTAGCAATCGCCAATACAGAAGGAGGGCGCCATCAGCGCTTTAATTTATAGAAATCATTGACAAGCTCTTATTTCTTTATTGTATTGATTAGTTTTGATATAGAATAAACTTGCTTTTGTTTGTATTATCATATCATAAAAATAAACATTGGTTTGGGGATGGGGATGAGTATAATTTTATTTGGTTGTCATAACGCAAAAGGATAGAGTGACTCAATAATTATGCTATTTAATCATTTCGAGAAATCTTGATATAGATACTGCTTCGTGTGAAAAGTATATATATGCATATACTAGCAAAAGTTTAAATTAAATGATATTTTTATTCTTTCTTTAATTAGTTTCCATTGTATTTCAGAGTAACACTTGGTTCAGAGACGCAGACGATAGAAACTTCATTTCGTTTCGTAGATCGGGAAGTTTGTTCTATAGATAGTGCTCTTACTGGAATAATCGAACAGACCAGTCAGCATGATAAAGTCCGATGTACTGCGACCGGATATCCGGTACCGGATGTAGAAGTGAGACTGTACGATAAATATGGTCCCGACCTTCTTAAGATTGAGGATTTTCAGGTATTTGGTTAATTGAGCAGCGCACAGCGAAAACAAATGGTTAGGCATTTGTAGTATTCGCCAATTAGTCACTGAAACGTATGTCATGCTGCATCAATTTTAATCCTTAGCATGGATCGGCATTCATGTTATATAAAGTTCCACTCATGTAATATTTTCGTTAAGATTGATTGTCGCAGAAAGAGTACTTTCCTCTCATTCCACAATGTTTTTAACACTCTGTAGATGTTTTAACACTCTGCACACGTTCAAATGAATCTAAACAATAAGGGAGATAATCGCATTGATAAAAAAGTAGCTCCGTCCCTTGAAAGTAATATCTTCACAGGACATATTATAACATTAACTACTGAAAACGTTTTTAAATTCCTATTTAGTTCTCATTTATAATATTTAAAATCATTGAACAAATGCCATTATACATAGATAGATAATGAAAGGAAAAGCAATTTACTATCTAACACGAGGAGAACGTCAAAGACTACAGACTATCTGCTCAAGAACGCAATTTGATTCAACGCCTATGAGAGTCGGTTATCGTGTAACGTGGACCGAGCCCCGATATTTCATCCGGGAGCGACGCGGGCTGCCTATCAAGGGGCTGCGAGTACGGTACTGAGCTCGGCCAACATTATTTCTGACGTTTGAAGAAAGTCAGACAAAGTCATTTATCACCAATATGCTAAAAGTTGTATGTGGGTAATAATTGTAGAGAACTGGTGTGAGAAAGACTGGAAACGCATGTGTAGGTGAACTGCCCGCCGCGATATGACGAAACATCTTGAAGACGATGTAACACCCCAATCAATCGATCATATCGTGTAACATGGCTCCTATTGCTTTATTTCAGGTATCTAATACAACACTGGATGAGAAAAGCATCTCTGTGAATCTGACTATTTCACCACCCAACACCGACATTAAAGTTGTTTTGTGTGTATGTAAACAGAACAGATTTGCGGGACCGGATGCGGGAGCTAATCAGTCGATCGTGTTACATCCAGGTGATGAAAGAAACATGAAGCTTTACAGGGACTTCTTGGACCGAATTTATGGTTTCCCGTGATACAATTTCATCAATTACAATAACATAGGTTCAATTAAATCAACGTCTGGTGTAATGCTGTGGCCCTTACCCATTTGCAGACACATTCCGACGCATTGACAGCAGACAACTATTGTAAACATTGTTGAAAGAGTATTCATCAGATGTATATGTATTTTCATTTACAGAGGTTTTCCATAGAGGTCTGTTGCATATGTGTTGTATCCGGGATAGTGTGGGTTGTTATGTCTATACTTGAGCTCTTGCACGAGAAAACCATCAGTGTTGACTCTGCGTAAAGTATCGACCCTGATAAGCCTTAGCATGCCGCGCAGGCTAACCCGGACATACACTTTTCGCCACATGTGGATTTTCTGTTTCAGTAATCATTTCTCTATACCTCTATCCCCTGAGACGGAATGTGTCGGCCCGGATTAGCCTGCGCGGACTGTGCAGGGTGATTTGTGTCGAAACATTTCGCAGAGTCCAAAGTGTTGTTTTTCTCATTGAACGGCTCAATTAAACTATCTCTAGCGATTGTGGGCTCTTTTTGAAACCCCGCTTAGAATATTGATTAAAGACTGATCATGGTCTTCACTGTTAACCTAGTACTTACATAATATTGTTAGAAGCTTCTGTCAACCTATGAAGACTATGATAAGTCTGAGAAGGTTTGAATTATGATCCATATTGTACCTTTACCTATGGACGGACTCATATGTTCCTAGATTCGAATGCGTTGCTCCGAGTAACATATCGATTCAAGCATCCACGGTCAATTATCTTTCATTCTTGTTTACCGAACAATTATCTATGATTAAAATTGTTGCTCTTGGCGTTGTATATTAAACAGTTTTAATCTATAATTAAACTTTAAATTGTTCTTTTGTTGAGTTCCCACTTAAAACAAATTGATTAAATCAATTGTTGTCAACGCCATTTTCAGGAGTTTTCAGTTATATATCGACCGGCAGAATATGTATTCGCGATCCGAGGAAGAATAACCAGTGCAAGGCTAGGAAATATGGCTTTCTAATGTTAATCCATCATGTCCGCTGTAAGTTCATATAAATTAGCCAAGGAACGCCGTAAAATAACTAAAATACTATTAAAATCGTCATTCAATAGCAATAAAAAGCGAATATAACTCAGAAAAGATAAATTTCCAGCAGTATTCAGTTATATATCGCACCGGCAGAATATGTATTCGGGATCCCAGGAAGAATAACCAGTGCAAGGCTAGGAAATATGGCTTTCTAATGTTAATCAATCATGTCCGCTGTAAGTTCATATAAATTAGCCAAGGAACGCCGTAAAATAACTAAAATACTATTGAAATCGTCATTCAATAGCAATAAAAAGCGAATATAACTCATAAAAGATAAATTTCCAGCAGTATTCAGTTATATATCGCACCGGCAGAATATGTATTCTCGACACCTGGATGACTTACCAGTTCCAGGCTAAGAAATATGGCTTTCTAAGGATTATACAATCATGCCCGCTGTGAGAACATATATATTAGCCAAGGAACGCCGTAATATAACTGAAATACTATCTAAATAAAGTAGTTAGCGGAGTTACATCCCTTTATTATCTGACTCTCCACTAGGGAGTATGCAGAGACTGTTGTTATTATTAAGGATGTCAACGTCTAACCGGTTAACCGGGTAATCGTTTGTTATACGATTACTCTGTTTGTTATTAAAGTATATTATAAACCGTAGGATAGTCGGTTGTTTAAAACGGAAAAATACGAATGTTTTTATTACGTCAGTAATTTGTTACGTCAAAATCTAACGACGAACCTGTGCTGATGCACTCACTATTCAAACAATTGTATTACTCGACAATATTGACCTGGTCCATTACGACAGTCTATTTATTATAAATATGGCATACATGTATGTAGACCGCGTCAGTTGATGTGGGGTATATCTGTTACTGTGTACAGCGCGTCAGTTGATGTGGGGTATATATGTTACTGTGTACAGCGCGTCAGTTGATGTGGGGTATATCTGTTACTGTGTACAACGCGGACATTGGAGAGCCTTACGTCACTTGATGTGTGGGGAATCCGCTGTGGTCGAGTGGTTAGCGTCGGGGATTTCGAAACCGGGTGTCCCGGGTTCGATCCCCAGTCGCGGCACTACGGTCATGGTGGAGTGCCCTTTGGCAAGGCACATTTTCTAGCCTAGTACTGGTTTGTTTACCCAGGGATCATGAATAATTAAATTTAATTGCGCGCTAAATGACCTTAGCTGTCGATGCGCCATAAAACAATATACATTCATTCATTCATTCACTTGATGTGTGGTATATATGTTACTGTGTACAGCGCGTCAGTTGATGTGGGGTATATCTGTTACTGTGTACAGCGCGTCGGTTGATGTGGGGTATATATGTTACTTTGTACAACGCGGATATTGGAGAGCCTTACGTCAGTTGATGTGTGGTATATATGTTACTGTGTACAGCGCGTCAGTTGATGTGGGGTATATCTGTTACTGTGTACAACGCGAATAGTGGAGAGCCTTACGTCAGTTGATGTGTGGTATATATGTTACTGTGTACAGCGCGTCAGTTGATGTGGGGTATATATGTTACTGTGTACAGCGCGTCAGTTGATGTGGGGTATATCTGTTACTTTGTACAGCGCGTCAGTTGGTGTGGGGTATATATGTTACTGTGTACAACGCGGACATTGGAGTCTTAACTGTGCGTCTACATTTAATATAGTTCTAGATGCATCTTTTGGAAACAGAGTATAAATTCAGGCCCGAATTTAATATAGTTCTAGATATAAATTTATTCAGCCCCGACAGTTTAACTCTTATTAACCTTTTATGGCAAAGGGAAGCAATTCGGATCGGCTTGCCGGGCAGAGAAATTCAGATGAATAGATGAAACTGAGGTTGTCTCCCATTGTATAATAATGATTTTGTTGAAAGTGGGAAGTGTTTCGTTGGTTCGGAGCAAAACAGTTGTAACTGCTTCTTAAATTACATACATATACAACTGTTTCACGCTAAGCCATCGGTTTGTTATAAATATGAAAATGTTGTTTGCTTTTAGCTATATTGACACCAAACGAATCATTTTCACCAACATGTAAATCTTTTCTTTTTTTTATAAAAAAGAATTCACTGCGGGACAAGTGTGGCCATTTATTTCACGTCATAGCTCAAAAAAGACTATTCACGTGTGAGTTTTTTGTGCATTTTTTGTAGTTTTAAAAATGCACTTTAATTTATTATAGGTTTCTGGGTTATTTGGCTTGATGGTTTAAACAGTATTTATTGCATATTTACATGTAAATATAATTATCAATATGGCAGTATATACAAAGGATTTGAAAAGAAGCCTTAAAGGCTTATATAAATTCATTTCCCGATATATTATTTGGCTTGTTGCGAACGAGCCATATCCAATAACGCTATAAAGTTCGCCTATGGTAAATGAATTGCTTCCATTTTAACTAATACAAGAAGAATTTTGATGCAAAGATGTAAATATTTCGAACAAGGCCAAATGTCCCTCTATCTTAAACAAGAAGGACAAGATGTGCCATAGCCTATATAAAAAGATTACCAAGAGCAGAAAGGGTCAATATTGACGTAGGGAATAAACGTTTTACATGCTACGATCTATGTGATATTCAGCATGTGAAGTTTAGTCGTGAAATGACAAGTTTAGTCCTGAAACCATTTGGTTAACGGTTTGCGTAACATTCACTGCAACTATAAAGTGTCATACAAGCTGAAGTTTCTCAAGGTTTTTTTTACCAATAAATTGTTTTAAATCCTCTAACTAGATCCATTAGATAAAAAACAAACATACGTGCTTTAATATTAACATATATTAAGGTGTATTGCCTCTAGTTATAAGTTAAGTGTGACACAAGCTTTTGAAGGAGAGTGGGAAGTCTATTCTCCTTCCAGTTTAGCAGAAGTATGAAAGCAAAAACGGGAGTAAATAAACAAAAAATACGAAGTAATTAAAAAAAAGAGAAGATATTTATGATCAAGATTGAGCATTATGAAAGTTCACATGTATAGTCAACATATAGCAAGAATTATTAAGACTGTTTTGTTTGTTTGTAATGTCACTTTAATCGTTTTGAACATGCCAGTAGAAAACTGACAAATAAACAAAAGAAAATGGTCAAGTCAGTTCCCCAAGAGCAAACAGCGAAAACCAGTTGGTACGAATCGTTCATCTCGAACGAAACATGCAAAACCGGGTACGAATCCAACGAATTTTAGAAATCGGATGAAATCGTGAAAACAGCGAAGTATTCATAACGGAAGGAAGCAGAGACAACTTAATTACTCTATGGGAACCGATGACACCTTGTTGTCTATTCAATAAGAATGACCAAAATCGCCAAGCGATGACATGCTGCATTTACAAATAGAACGGGTCACATTACGGCCATGCGGCCATACGGCTAATAATAATAATAATAGTAATTAAAATGAATCATCATTGATTTTTTAAAGATTACCCATTTATTTAAAAATCTCAATATTGTAAATAGGAAAAAACATCGCCAGAAACTTTATTCTGAGCTTTGATGAATCGGGTCGTAAACCAAAGACCTAATAACATTAACGTATTAGGTCTTTGCGTAAACCAAACTATAAAAAAAGCGTAGCCTAAGAAGTTAGGGGAAAGTTAATAAATACCCATTAGATGTGTCTAAAGTTTTGTAATAATGGTAGAAGACATGCCTATTTTGTATCTTTTTGTGTCTTAAATCATTTTATACAATTTATTGATTCATAAAGATTGTTTTTTTCAAACAAACAACAGAGGTTTGTTTAACAATAATAACATTAGTTTCTCCCTTTCGATTACATCACCCCATGGTACAAAATTAAAACCTATCCCATACTGCCGCCGCGCTTCCAATGAGCGTTACGGAGCGTGCAACAAGACCTCAAATCGCTAAACGCATATATTGCGTTTTTGATGTGTTTTATAATATATCTCACGAACAAGCCGAGCCCCGATAGCTAAATCGGTAGTGACGCGGGTTGTCAATCCAGGGGTTGTGAGTTCGAACCCCATCTCGGAAAACATTCTTTCCAACGTTTAACAAAAAGTCAATGCATCAAGCGTCATTCGTCTTCCACTAACGGGCGGCGAACCGTATATGTGGAAAATAACGGTTGCTTGAAAATACTGTTCTGTGGTGTGAGAACGTCAGTAAACACATGGGTAGGTGAAATGGCCGCCATGATATGACTGAACAATTGTTGAAAACGGCGTTAAGCCCAAATCAACCAATCAAACTAGAACTATCACTGAAGATGATAAATACCCCCAAAACAGCACCTTGACTCAAAATATGGCTTCCGACCGACCAACAAAATACACCGCACTTCCTCTCAATGTGTTGTATCATCCTATGAAGTTTTATTTAATTCCAACAATTTCCTTTAAAGTTATGCTCTGGACAAGACTCTACGAATAAGAAAAAGTAACAAAGGGCAATAACTCTGTAATTATGTAAATTAGAGTTATGGTTCTTGTACACTGCACTTCCTCTGATTATGCTCTACCATTGTATGCAGTTTTATTAGATTCCATCAGTTAGTTATTAAGTAATTCTCCGGACAAGAAAAAGTAACAAAGGGCAATAACTCTGTATTTAGATTAAATAGAGTTATGGTTCCTGTACACCGCACTTCCTCTCAATATGTTGTATCATCCTATGAAGTTTTATTAAATTCCAACAATTTGTTTTAAAGTTATGCTCTGGACAAGACTCTACGAATAAGAAAAAGTAACAAAGGGCAATAACTCTGTAATTATGTAAATTAGAGTTATGGTTCTTGTACACTGCACTTCCTCTGATTTTGCTCTACCATTGTATGCAGTTTTATTAGATTCCATCTGTTAGTTGTTAAGTAATACTCCGGACAAGAAAAAGTAACAAAGGGCAATAACTCTGTATTTAGATTAAATATAGTTATGATTCCTGTACACTGCACTTTCTCTCAATGTGTTGTATCATCCTATGAAGTTTTATTAAATTCCAACAATTTGTTTTAAAGTTATGCTCCGGACAAGACTCTACGAATAAGAAAAAGTAACAAAGGGCAATAACTCTGTAATTATGTAAATTAGAGTTATGGTTCTTGGACACTGCACTTCCTCTGATTATGCTCTACCATTGTATGCAGTTTTATTAGATTCCATCAGTTAGTTATTAAGTAATTCTCCGGACAAGAAAAAGTAACAAAGGGCAATAACACTGTATTTAGATAAAATAGAGTTATGGTTCCTGTACACCGCACTTCCTCTCAATGTGTTGTATCATCCTATGAAGTTTCGTTCAAATCCTATGTTGCATTGTTAAGATATGGTCCGGACAAAATATGGCTTCCGACCGACCGACCGACCGACCGACAGTGACTCCTATATACCCCCACAAAACTTTGTTTTTTGGGGGTATAATTACACACATATTTTCGAAAATTCATGGACGTCATAATAATAACTTAAGTTTGCATCAAAGTGAAACAGCGGTAGTTACATCTCGCTCCAAGGGTCCCTGGTTCGAAATCCAACGAGAGTGGGGGAGTGGGACGTTGAGACTAATCCACACAAACGTCCCGTCAAGGAATCAGACATCGAGCTTTAGTGCGACTAATAAAAGCTGACAGCTCGTTTTCATAATTGATGTAAACTATAACAGTCTAAGGGTTGGTTTGTACAGACTGTCGCTCATGTCAACCTTTGCCAAAAAGCGACACTGAGACACAATGTTAGTGCAGTTCAACTGATAAACTGGAAGAGGTTAGGAATAAGCGAATGTTAAGACTATGTGTGATAATGTCTAATGTCCGTGAGAACAGACCACGTGTCGTGCAGACAGGAGATAAGAACGTGTAGACCAGCGGACAGTTATCTCCGAGCGACTGTTTTTAGATTGTTCAACTCTGTCTCACATGCTGACGAATTTTGTCGTATTTGCTGCGGACGACGACATATCGAGGGCTTGGCGTGAAATGGTTGTAACTAAAATTGGTATTGTTTTACCAAGGTTATTTACCTCGCCATAAAGTCTTTTTAAGCGTTAAATCATTTTTCTTGGTAAACAATGTAAATTTAGGTGCCATTGCTCGTTCTGAGCAATGGCACCTACATTTGCATTGTTTACAAAAGGGTCAAAATTGCCCCTAATCCAGGGTTTTCAAAATATGTTTTGAGTTACAACCGTTTCACGCCAAGCCCTCGATATACAAACATTGCTGAAAGATCATTTTCTCATGATAATCAATGTTCGCCTTTGTCACAAGACTTTATATCCCATTCAATAACAGTAATGGAGATTTTTCCATATATTTGCCGATTGTTTTTTAAAAGTCGTCTCCTGCAGAATTGAAGAACATGGGGAAATGTTAAACTTAATCTTAGAAGCATATCGTAATTACAAACTTGTATTTTCATAAAGTGTGTAATTTAGTGTAGCGACGTATACAGCATGTGTTTAATGGCAAACTGTTTTAACCCTTTCTTACATACAACAAATCTGCAGCAAACTTTCAAAACATTAAGGCAAGCATTTTGTAAAATATCTATAATTGAAAGCAAAGGTATTAAGGCAAAATGAGAAATTAATGATTGTGTGAGAAAGTTCTCCTTTTGTCACACTGTTTTCACAATTCGTCTACTGCAGAGGCGATAAAAGATGTCTATATGCGGGAAAGGGTTGAAAATACATGTAAGCCTATCAAACATTAGCAGTGCGACTGACTCGCTGAGGTACTGGGAAAAACAGATGAGACAACAAGCTGGACTGTATCAACTTTTGCTTCCTTTTCTAAAAAAAAAAATATTTAAACAAAAAAATGGGACATGTATTAGAACAAAAGTATGTAAGATAATGTCAAAAGTAAAACATAGTACTAAAGTAAATAAACGATAGAAAAAAACCGAAACAAAATATGGCCTGACCCTTATATAATACAAAAAAAAACAGAGAGAGAGAGTAAACAATGGCTGCTCGCCAAATGGCTTTATGCCGAAAGGCGAGGGTAAATAACCCCAAACTAATAATAATAATAATAACCTACACAGGAAACGCCGTGATATAACTGAGATACGAGTCGTCTGAGTACCACAACATAGGGTTTTGTACGAAGATATGAACGGTGAGGAAAAAAGACCAGTTGACTCGTCCTTATCGTGGCTAGGTATCTGTAACATTTGCTCTAGTTTTATCTGATATCTTATTCAAGTTCTCTTTCTGAGTGTGTGAACAGTATATCTCGAACTTTGACCCTCGACCTAAAGGTATACGTATTTAGGACCCTTATGTCACGAAATCGGTGCTTTATCTATGAGCCGGAGTCATACAAAAAAATAAGAGAATTTTTAGATTAATTGACTGTATAGTGTTTTACGCCGCTTTGAACGATTTTTCAGTTAAATCACGGCGATTCTGGGTAAGTTAACAGTCTTTGTCATGATCCGGTCGGGGATCGAACTAACCACCTCCCGCCCCTGGGGCGGACGCTCTACAAATGCACAACAAAGGCTGTCAAAAGTGAGAAAAAGAACAAAACAAACATAATGAAGCTACGCTCCGGGAAACGGACGTTCATGATTGGCAAGGAGTGTAAATCCAGATCAGGCTCTACACGGTTGACCAGAACGTTTCAAGACCCCTCTGACAACTGATCTGCCTTTTCAGTGCCTGTGTTTCCTGTGTCCAACAGTGTGGACTGCGTAAAGTATCGACCCGGATCAGCATAAGCATGCCGCGCAGGCTTATCTGGATATACAATTTTCGCCTCCTGTGGATTTTTCTGTTTCAGAACTCATTACTCTATACCTATATCCCCCTGAGACGGGATGTGTTGGCCCGGATTAGCATGCGCGGGCTGCGCAGGCTGATCTAGGTCGATACATTACGCAGAATACCATACTGTTGTTGGTTTTTTTTTATCGTGGGACAGCTCATATATAGATGAAATTCGCTTTTGCTTGCATTATCAAAATTTGAAAATAAACAGTGTTTATCAAAGTACGTTTTAACCAAGAAATCGTGATTCTGGCCTTATAGTGTGTGTGTGTGTGTGTGTGTGTGTGTGTGTGTGTGTGTGTGTGCGTGTTAATTTGGGATCGACGCTGTTTTTCACAGAAAACGTCAGGTGTGTATAGTTTTATCTCTCGAATATTTCAAAATATTGTCTTATCTCTTATTATCTAAACCGGATTTAAGGAATTTCTTTTCGTTTGTAGTGACGTTACAATCTCTGGTGTGATTTGGAGTTTTGTTCCTGTAAGTTTTGGCTATTTATAAACCATTCATGTTCCATCTTGTTCGTTACTTTGTGAACTACGTTACACGTGTTGCACGTCTGAAATTAGTTACACATTCGCAATGAGACAACTCGGTCAAAAATAAATGTCTGCGTTCCATTCGAAATATACATGATCCAGATGTTACCTGCGTGTCCGCACAGACTGATCTGTCTGTGCAGTATGTACATAGTGTAATACAAAACATGTAAGGTGTAAGAAAATCAAAAATATTATTTAAAGAAAAACAGCGTTTAAGCTCATCGATTGTTAAACAATCAACTTAGATTATTCACGCTCGACATATGGAGACCTAACAAGTACTCGCTCCGTTCGCGTTTCCAATGTTAAAAACATAACACGCTCATCACGGGATTCGAACCCGGGACCTTTTGTTCAAGAGACGGGTGCTTTTTTTGGTATTTATAAAGCATAGGTTATTTTTTATATGAATCGTTGATGTGTGACCTGTGTTTGTTATCTCGTGTAGAGTTCTTGATAAGGGGGGGGAGTTAAACTCGTCTTTTCCACGCCACATCTCACTTATAACTTACTGAGACGATTCTTTTGAGAATCCACAACATAGGGTTAGAGGGTCAAATACATCGTTAGCTTACTGTTGCATATCCCCAAATCAAATTAATTGCATGTAATTGTTTATTTGATGTAATTGTTTATTTGATGTAATTGTTCATTTGATGTTGTTCATTTGATGTAATTGTTTATTTGATGTAATGTGGTTGATACATAAGCCGAATTACGAGAAAAACCAACATTGTGGACTCTGCGTAAAGAATCAACCCGAATCAGCCTAAGCATACCGCGCAGGCTAACTCGGACAGACACTTTTCACCTCCTGTGGATTTTCTGTTTCAGGAATCATTGCTCTATACCTCTATCTCCCAGAGACGGAATGTGTCGACCCGGATTAGCCTGCGCGGACTGCGCAGGCTGATCTGGATCGATACATTACGCAGAGTCCATAATGTTGGTTTTCTCGTGGAACGGTTCACATTCGCATTGGTTAGCTGACGCTATTAGCTTTAGCTTAATTACCGGTGTAGATAAAACCCTGCCTTCACAGCAATGCTCATAGGCTAAGTCTATGTGGGAAAAGCAGCCAGTTGCTTGGGAAGATTGTTGTATGGAGTAGTGGTGTGCGAAAACCAGGAAACATATAAGTAGGTGAACTGGCCGCCGTGATATGACTGAGAAATTGTTAAAAACGGCGTAAAAACCCCAATCAATCAATCAATCAATCACTGTATCACCTCAGCTGTTAGGAGCGTAGCTCCCTTTAGGCACTGTAGGCACGTGCCTACACATTTTTTCTCAAAATGCCCCAAAATGCAGCTGCGGCGATAGACATCTGCGTAATGTTTTGACCAGATCAGCCTGCGCTGTCCGCGCAGACTGATCCGGCCGACACATTCCGTCTTAGGGGGATATATGTATAGAGCAGTGATTCCTGAAACAGAAAATCCACAGGAGGCGAAAAGTGTCTATCCGGATAGACCTGTGTGGCATGCCTAGGCTGATCCGTGTCGATACTTTACGCAGAGGCCACAATGTTGATTTTCTCACGAAACGGCCTACACATTGATTATTGCAAAGCTACGCGCCAGGCTGTTGAAAGCGGTGTAAAACCCAAAGTATCCATATAGTTTTTTTTATAGAATCCTCATGTCTGGACGGTGCTTTAAAGAGACTGAACACCATAATGGTCCAAAATTGTTATATTTTATACTTATTCTAATTAATCCAAAATACGTCGATATATATGTAACGGAATGTTGTAGAAGGTTGTACAAGTCTTGTTTTTCATTATTTCATAGGAAATAAGCAGTTAAAAAAACGTCCGCTCCGTGTTTTCCCGTTTAAAAATACCGTGGAATTTCCTCTTGCTCATTTGAAATTGTGGATTCAATTCGGCATTCTCTAACACTATCGACTCATTACATTCATGTATGCGTGAGTGTAAGGAACAACAACTCTGGGAAGAAAATTGTCAATTCGGTTGTAGTGATCACATGATAAATATACAGCGATATTTTTAGATTTACTGGGTTACTAACCCAGTAGATTTTACAATGCAAAATAACGAAAAATCTCCGCAATATTAATAGTGTGCATATACTGTAGTACATCAGTCAGCAAATATCAATGCCTTACATGCAAAAACATCAAGGTAATAGCAATTTTTAACAATTTTCCTTTTTTTTTGCTTTTTGCTCATATGGGATTCAGTCCCTTTAAGACAACTAAGACTACAAGCTACTGTGCATTGACGAATTGTGGAGATCCAGATGAAACTGCGCATTCGTGCAGTCTGATCTGGTTATGCACCGTTCGAAAACAAGTCAAAGAAGTATCAACGATTTCCCTCATACGACAATTCTGAAGCAGACGACTTTGAACATATTTTGTCAAAAATTAGAAAATCTCTTTAATTGAATGGATAACCTATGAGTAAAAGTGGAAAACATTGTGACAAAAGGAGAAATTGCTCGTTTTAAGCAATTTCTTCTTTTGTCACTATGTGTTCAAAATTCCGTCTGCTGCAGAGGCGTCAAAAAAGCTTCTATATGAGGGAAAGGGTTAACGAATCCTCTGACTATCTTTATTTACATAACACAGTTGATATTTACATGACTTAGTAAGGATGTGCAAATCGATTTCTTTTTAAACTTGTCAAAAAGAAGTGTTAATTCTAGCAGGGCATGACTTATGTATTAACAGTTTCATTTGTTTGTCATAAAGACAGTCGCCCGTCGGATCTTTCACTATATGTTTTCGCCGTTTCGACAGAATATTTTAGAATACACATAAACCAATCAAAATGACGCTTACATTTCCGATACTCTCCTACGTGGAGTCGCATAGAAAAAATGGCCGCGTCATGGAACGTAAATGTGCATTCTGTTTGTCGTCTTTAAAAACTAGACATTACCGAAGTTTGGAAACAAAATGCAGCAAAGAGCAGTAGGTTAACATATTTATTGATCTTAATATCAGAAATGAAGGTGCGTCATGTCTCAGGGAAGGAAAAACATGCAACTAGTCTGCGGTTCGAACCTGAGTCCTGTCGCTTTAAGGACGAGTACTCTACCGACTGAGCTAACCGGGTTACATGTCTTCATTGATAACAAAACTTCTCTTCCTCTACTGTCTAATCAATGTATCTTTCTGGAAATCACGCAGCTTGTCCATTTTAAGCATTTCACACGCCAGTAAAGTATATTCATATGAGGTTGCTATTTTTTAAAGATAACCTATAATAGTTTTATTACGACAGATCTGATTGGCTGTTTTGTGCATTGCAACATAGTGCTGCATCCAATCAGAAACAATATAGTAGGCTATCTGTCAAAACGGAGAAATGGCAAAAACGTGAATCATCCCACGGGTGATGTTGGGGCATAAAGGAGTCAATAAACGCGGGTGTCCGACGAGGCATAACGATCTGGGTTTTTTTTTTGTTTTCATAGAGCATGCATGACTAATTTGTCAACAATTTATCTATCTTTCTTGCTTTACGCCGCATTCAACAATTTTCAGTAATTTCCTGGGTAAGTTACCAGTACCACTGGTGCATTTATCCTGACACCAGCCAGTCAGTCGTAATGCTAACCCTGTAACCACGAGCGCCAAGGAGGGCAATCATAACTACTATGTTTAAAATCTTTGGTATGACCCGGCCGGGGATCGAACCCTCGACCTCCCGCACCCGAGGCGGACGCTCTACCACTACGTCACCGAGGCGGTGAAAATTCATCGGTGCCGCAATAGGCGTAAGCGGACATAGAAACCAAACGATAGACACTATCATCACATGCAGTTTCTTGTCAAACAACAAATAATAGTAATTTATACAATACAACACATATACAATTGATTCCAATAAACATGAACTATACACAAAATCGAACGGTTATCCTTCAAAAAAGGAAAAAAAATGCTTCCTCAATACTATTTATAATTTTTAAGGAGTAGCAATTAGATTATTTCACTGGACCTGATTGGTGTAAAAGTAGTAAAATATAATCTTATGTTACATAAGCAAATATGCGTTATGATGCCCTTTTAGCTTGATAAGGCTCATTTTAACAGTTTTCCAGGCTAACCAACCGTAGTCTGATTAGAACAAGTGCCTATGGCCGGAACTGTGCGAAAACCAACCTTAGCGGTTTTTGCAACCAATCTAATTAGGCTCAGCAATTCAAGCAAAAAATATGAAATACTCATTCTAATGAAAGTATGATTATTGACTTTAGCCTAAACCATTGTGACAAAAGTTGAAATTTGCACATTATGAGCAATAACTCGGTTGTACCAAAATATTTTAAAACATTTTTATATGCGTCAGAATGGGTCTCCAAGTGGAAAGAGTTAAAAAGGCGACAAAGTTTTCAAAAATCTTCTACTATATATGCGTCAGAATGCGTCTCCAAGTGGGAAAGTCGTCTGCTGTATATGCGTCAGAATGCGTCTCCAAGTGGGAAAGAGGAAAAATTGCCACACAGTTTTCAAAAGTCTTCTAATGTATATGCGTAAGAATGTTTCGCTAAGTGGGAAAGAGGAAAAAGGGCCACACAGTTTTCAAAAGTCGTCTGCTGTATATGCGTAATAGTTAGAATGTTTCGCTAAGTGGAAAGGAGTGAAAAAAGGCCACACAGTTTTCAAAAGTCGTCTGCTGTATATGCGTAATAGTTAGAATGTTTCGCTAAGTGGAAAGGAGTGAAAAAAGGCCACACAGTTTTCAAAAGTCGTCTGCTTTATATGCATAAGAATGCGTCCCCAGGTGGAAAAGAGTGAAAGAGGCAACACAAGTCGTCTGCAGTATATGCGTCCAAATGGGGAAAGGTTCAATCAGGAATTGCGGACGTAATATCTCTTTGTTTTGACAAATAACACAATGACAATTGTTGTGTTAATATTGCAGGTCGAGAATGAAGAATTACAGCTTTTGCTTTGTGTGTGTTGTTGTTGTTGCTTTAACTGCGGGGTAAGTAAGACCTCAATCATATTATAATCAGACCATAATACTTCGCTGTACGTAATATTAGATCTGACGATACCACATAATAGGTCGTCTTGAATTGATCCGATACACTTTAATATTCATGAGAAGGTGCTCCTTTTCTTGTCCAATGAAATCAAAACACGTTTGGTTCTACAAAATCGGAACGCTCGACAATTACCGCTTCTTTGTCTCATATGTCTATATGAGGTATAGTCCCTATTTTATTCCTGATGATTGTGTAGGCGACAATTGGATTGCATGACGCAAAAAATAATCTGTGACGACGCGTAAAAGGCAGTCATCAGATCTATATACTACCGTGTGAAGTCAATGTCTGGTTTAAATGAGATTGGTAAGCACTTGTTTTTAGCCTCATAATGTTTCTTTCAAGGAGCGTTATAATAATTCTTTAAAATAATTCAAGACATGAATTTTAGATATTCCCATGTAAATTGCCGTATAAAAAAATCAAATTTAGATAAAACGAAATCTTATTCAGAATATATCGACATATGAGCCGTTCCACGAAAACCGACATTGTGGACCTGGCGTAAAGTATCGACCCGGATCGGGTCGATATATTACGCAGATTCCATAATGTTGTTTTTCTCGTGGAACGGCTCAATTATAGTCTAGAGTAACCTGCGCGTTCCTTTATAAGGTCAGGCAAACTCCGATAATGGCGGCGACATTTGGACATGGTGTAGCAAGCAAAAGTCTGTAGAACCAACCTTTTTGGTTAAACTCTTTTAGCGCCGAATTGTTTAACTCTCTCAGCGCCTAAGGCAATATTGAGGTGTTTGCAAACAATACAGATTCAGGTGAGTCAGCTCGTAACGAGCTGTCTCACCTGAAATCAGCATTGTTTGCCTTTTATTCATAACATTATTTAAAAACTCTTATTACAAGTTACGAGCTGACTCACATGAATGTATATTGTTTGCAAAAACCTCAATATTACATTTGACGCTGAAAGATTTATCATTTATAACTCCGAAAGAGAATCCCTTCATAAATGTTTGTATTGATTCCAAACATCAAGTTGGTTTGGTCCGCTTTATGGTTTACGAAATACTAGTTTACGAAATACTAGTTTACGAAATACTAGTTTACGAAATACTAGTTTACGAAATACTAGTTTACTGTAGATGCGAGAGCGATATAAAAGGAGAGGTGACCAATCTTACGCCATTGATTGTTTATGCCAGACATTATAATTCATTACGTCGGGTACCAAACTGAGCAAGTTATTACAACATTTACCAAGCATTCGCCATGTCTGTTTCCTTGGTATGTACTGGCAATGGAATGGAATTGATAAATTGATTTGCGTTAAACGCTGTTTTCATCAATTTCTCAGTAATATCACGGCGACCAATTCACCTACGCTTATGTTTTCTGGTTTTCTCTCACCAGTAATCCTTACAACATAATTTCCAAGCAACTGGGCCCTTCCCCACATAGTTTGTTAGCTCATTGGTGAAAGATGAATGACGTTTGTCGCAGTAAATGTTTGTTAAATGTGAGAATTAATGTTGGTCGAGCTGGAATTCGAGAACTCACGACGCCTGGATTGATAATCCGCGTCGCCATCGACTGAGCTACCGGGGCTCGACGTTGGAATGTTTGAAGAGATAATTTATTTTACATATACGCCCGTGCATGAGACAAAGGGTACAACATGTTTTTTGTGAACAGTATAGACCCAGGTCAGCCTTCGCATCCGCAAAGTCTGATCAAGAATTACACTGTTCACACATAAGTTACACAGACTTCTTAACAGACTATGTCAACTTGTGTAGACTCTGATAAGACTGAGCATTTGAAAAAAGTGATCTGAACTGCCCTTGTTTAGAACTGCCCTCGTTTAGAACTGCCCTTGTTTAGAACTGCCCTCGTTTAGAACTGCCCTTGTTTAGAACTGCCCTCGTTTAGAACTGCCCTTGTTTAGAACTGCCCTCGTTTAGAACTGCCCTTGTTTAGAACTGCCCTCGTTTAGAACTGCCCTTGTTTAGAACTGCCCTCGTTTAGAACTGCCTTTGTTTAGAACTGCCCTTGTTTAGAAATGCCCTTGTTTAGAAATGCCAACGTGTACCTTGTCTCATGCACTGACGCATGTCTGTGTTGAAAAGTCAGAACCAGGCGCACTTTGTAACGAAATACCTCCATCATGTTACGCAGGGTATTTTGCCACCCCACGAGACCCGAGATTCCAGACAATCCGACAGCGAGACTAATATTCCAGGCAGCAGAAGAGAACAGAACAAAGGATGGATTCCTTAGCCAAGTCGAAATGTCCGACATCTTTACCAGATTTGACATCAATAGTAAGAGAAACGAGTTTCGTCGCTAGCTAACATTTAATTAACTTAGTACACTAGATTTACATCATGACTATAGCCATTACTTAGAATATCAAGATAGAATATCAAGATAGTTTTTAGCAAGGGGCTCGTTAGAGCCAATTGCTATAGTAGCTAATTTTCGAAACGACGCATCATTTTGAGACTGGAATCTAGACAGGCGTTTTACGATATCGGCATTGAATTACTTCACATCTGTCTTTCTACATCAGCTCTCCGTTTCTGAACACCTTCTCGACTTCATATAGATGTATTGGTGGTTGCATAATGTCAATGAAAGTGGATGATTTGTGGAATATTTTGTTAAAAATGAAATGACTGTTGCCAGCTAATACCCATGTTGGTCATCTCGTACCGCCAATAGTTTCTGTTTAAAAATCAAAATGCGGTAACTTGTTGACATATGAAGCCGAAAATTGATTTGATTCGACATCACTAACCCAAAAGAAATAACTCGAAAGAAATTTTATGTTAAAATATATGAATTATATGATTAATAATTAAAATGTATTTCTACGCTTTCAACATACTTGATCGCGCGTAAAGTTCATTGGTAATTCCTAAATATTGTAAATCGAATGGAGTAAAGGCAACTTTTCGATTCCGACTAGGCGTCGGAATTTCCAAAAATCCTTTCGAATAAAAAGTATTTTCAGCGGTAACGTTAATCAGGAATCAAGTACTAGAGTATTTCATTTTAGATTCCTGCGTAAATACATCAAATTCTCAAACAAAATTAACCTGAACAACCCCAGCAGACGGAATAAGATAGTCAAGTCCCAGTTATGAAACAAATGATTTAAATGACATTTGAATTTTTATCAAGATAAAACGCTTCAATACTAAATAATTCGCTAACTCGTGTATCGGTTTATAATTATGTTATAAATAAAATCCTTCGAATAGAACTGGCCGCGTAATGTAGTGGTTAGAGTATTCGGCCGTGAATCGGGAGACAAGAGTTCGATTCCCGCTTTGGGCAGATAATTGTTTTTTTATAAGAAAAATATAATATTTTTTGTCTTATAAATTGCCGATATCAGTGGTGCAATTGTCATTTAACACCGCTGCAATAAACTCTTTCAAAATAATGGGATTTAAAATGAATTCAAAAGCAATGCATTTAAAACTATTCACCTATGCGTTGTGAAACACTAAGAAAGTGCTAGTGTAAAGTGTTCAAGTTAGACTTTTGGGATCGGTAAATCCATGTCCAAATGTTATCTGCAGTTAGCCTCTTGCTGTGAGCACTTTCAGTGCTTTAATTTATTCGGGTCATTTGCGACGGATGTTGACTGTACAGTCGCCAAACAAAGTGTGCGCACTGTAAAGAGTTTCGTCACTCCTTATTGAATACTAAAAATAGGCAAATATCACGTGTGAAGAACTTCGTACTACAGTGCCTAAAGGGAGCTACGCCCTTGTAGGTGTTAACGTCGTTTGAGAATTTAAGCAACATTGTACGCTACTCATTTTGTTTTATTAATTACCACTCAATACATGCGTAAGAACGTATTTAACTCTAGATTGGTAATACATGTCACATAAATGCAGCTGGCTAAGGGTTGATATATTATCTTGTTTCTTATTTGAAATTCGTATTGCCTATGAATAATTTACAACTCTTGTTCCAAATGATGGTAAGAACGTATTTAACGCAAGGTTTGTAATACATGTCACATAAATTCAGCTGGCTAAGGGTTAATATATTATCTTGTTTCTTATTTGAAATTCGTATTGCCTATGAATAATTTACAACCGTCTTGTTCCAAATGATGGTACTTAAACTGTGAATGAGACGGAGATGTTTTCTTTATTCAAAACGTGGAAAACAGTCGTGCAGAGGTAGAGCGTCTGCCTCTTGTATCAAAGGTCCCTGGTTCGAGTCCCGTGATGAGCGGGTCCTGACTTTGAGATTTTTCCACACAAACGGCGCGAGTACTGGTTTAGTCTCCAGGAAGCAGACATCGAGCGTGATTAATATAAGCTGAAAGCTTGTTTCACAATCGATGTAAAATTAATAAGTTAAAACTATTCAAACCAACTCAACCCTACCCAACAAATCCGCAACATCAACTGAAATAGCATCTACCTTACACCAGGGAAAGGTTACCTTGAAGCGACGAAGTTTGTCTATAAACTCCTTTTGTATTTTCCTTCAACTTGTGAGACAAATTGCTTCCATTTGACCTAATGCATAAGAGCCGTTTCACGAGAAAACCGACATTATCGAGGGCTTGGCGTGAAACGGTTGTAACTAAAAACCTATTTCGAAAACAGTTTAGGTGCAATTTTGACCCCTTTGTAAACAATGCAAATTTAGGTGCCATTACTCAGAACGAGCAATGGCACCTAAATTTCCATTGTTTACCAAGAATAATGATTTAACGCTTATAAAGACTTTATGGTGTGGTGATTAACCTTGGTAACAAAATACCAATTTTAGTTACAACCGTTTCACACCAAGCCCTCGTGATGGTCTCTGCGTAATGTATCGAACCGGATGAGCCTGCGCATAATGAATATAGAGGATATTACATGAGTGGTCATTCAATACGACATTTTATTAAACGAGTTTAATAAAATTCTGTATTGAATGACCACGAATGTTATATTCTATTTATATTATAAATTCCAATTCGACGATTATTAGCGCAAAATATATATAACGTCGCTATATAGCGCGGTCATTTTCATTGCTTTTCATTATGACGTTACGTAGCATTTTTATTACACTAGTTGAATACGCAATTTATACAATGGCTTTATTACACTCCCGGCGACGTCATTTATGATATAAATCGTGGTAAACACGATTCGGTGTATTTTGCCTAGCCTACAACATGTTTTATCACGGATGCGATGTGAACTTCAAGACAATTTCAAGAAAACTTAAATGAAATGAAATCTTTTGGTTCTTACAAACAAAGTGTGATTAGATTAACTGAACTGTATTTCATACAGACACTTTCAGGCACTTCTGCATCAAATATTTTTTGAAAACGTTGTGGTAAAAGTAGAATTGTTTTCAACTTCATTCAATTATAATTATGATTGTTCTTTCAATTATACAGAGTGTTATTATTTTTGAATACCGGTAAATGCTTTGAAAGATATTCGTTGCAGAATTGTTGTATGTTAGAAAGGGTTAACAAAATAGTGTCTTTACATTTACTATAAATGTTCTTTTAAATTTCTTTGCCTAACAAAACATTGAAATTTGTGTAAGTATAAAAGTACTCTAAAGTCATGATTTTACAGTTTGAGAAATAATTTAAATGTTCCTCTTTCTTATTTCTTCATGTCCAACGAAATATTGCGGCTTCTCTTTGATACTTTGCGTCAAACATTCGTCTTGTATCTATTGGCATGGACGTATATAAGAGGGATAGGCAACTCCACCTGTACACCTGTTATCTGGGTAAAATATCACACATAGAAATAAAATTGTCCAAATTTTCACATTTTGTAGCAAATAAAACTTTGAAGTCACAATTGGCACATAAAAAACCCACACATATTCGGAAAACTTAACATTTCAATTCAGGTTAGAGATACAATGAATAACTAGAATGTCTTTGTATTTTGAACAATGACTGGTTTAAAAGACACAGATATTGGGATTTCTGAATTATATTATCTTTTTCCAATAATTAATAGACTTACATTTTTCATACGGATAACATATTATCAAAACCTGTTAAATATTAAAATATATTAATAGATGTTTAAACTTCCAGATTTTTTTTTTTTTATTTTCATATCTTAATTAGTTGTTGAGTTTTACTTGCTACAAATGTCGGCACGGGTGATATTTTAGTATATAATTTAGTTACTTATCCCTCTTATCTACGTATCTACGTCTCTGCTATTGGTAATCTTTTACCTCTATCTTCAAGTGAATGGCGGAATCGACGAGACGGAGTTTGTCGCCCATTGGACGAATCTAAACCTCGGTGACCTTGAACACGCTATCACGCTGTTCCATCGTGCCGACACGGACAAGAACGGGAACATCTCAAGAGAACCGGATTTCGCCCGCCTCTTCTACTATTTCGATAGGAACTGTAAGAATATGTGTCTGATTCCTTTTCCCGTATACCAGGGGCGTAGCTTGGCAATAATCAATGTGTAGGCCGTCCCGTGAGAAAATCAACATTGTGGACTCTGCGTAAAGTATCGACCCGGATCAGCCTAAGCATGCCACACAGGCCTACCCGGATAGACACTTTTCGCCTCCTGTGGATTTTCTGTTTCAGGAATCACTACTCTATACATCTATCCCCCATAAGAAGGAATGTGTCGGTCGGATCAGTCTGCGCGGACAGCGCAGGCTGATCTGGTCGATACATTACGCAGATGTCTATCGCCGCAGCTGCTTTTTGGGGCATTTTGAGAAAAAATGTGTAGGCACGTACCTACAGAGCCTAAAGGGAGCTACGCCCCTGTATGTGCCTGATCCCTTTCCCCGTATGCATCACATCCGCAGCAGACGACTTTCATAACATCTTAGCAAAACTATAGAAAATCTCTATATATGAATGAACGTTTCATCATTGAATAGAGTTGAACACATTGTAGCAAAAGGATATACTACTCATATATAAACAAAACATTCAGTGATTCAACGGTTAACCGGTTTGGTACACTAAAAGGTTTGCTTTTTACTATTGTGATAGCTACGCCATTTCCAATGGGCGCTCGCCATTTCCAAAGGGGCGCTCGCCATTTCCAAAGGGGCGCTCGCCATTTCCAAGGGGCGCTCGCCATTTCCAAGGGGGCGCTCGACATTATTTACGTATGCCTGATTCTATAACGTAACGTTTGGGACATGTTACTCGAGACTCGGATTAACTCATCTTCTCTAGCCATTGGCTACTTCGTCTATTAGCATTCCTAAAAGAACTTTATGGGAATGTTGATTGATTGATTGATTGATTGGGGTTTAACGCCGTTTTTAACAATTTCTCAGTTATATCACGGCGGCCAGTTCACCTACTCATGCATTTCCTGGTTTTTCTCACACCAGTACTCCACACAACCATCTTCCCAAGCAACTGGCTGCTTTTCCACATAGACTTAGCCCATTGGTGGAAGACGAATGACGCATGTCGCATTGACTTTTGTCAATCGTCAGAAAGAAAGTTGGCCGAACCTGGATTCGAACTCACAACCCCTGGATCGAGAGCCGGCGTCGCTACCGAGTGAGCTACCGGGGCTCGGCTTATGGGAATGAAATGTATAAAAACATTCCAGCCTTTCTTCAAAATCGTTCAAATATTCATATGAAAGTGAGGCTATGGTTCTCAGTAACTGTTTCAGAGATAATATTGAGGGTTATCGAACATAATACAGATTCAAGTGAGCCAGCTGTAAATGAGCTGTCTTACCTGAATTCAGTATTGTTTGCCTTTTAGTTTTCGGAATATTCCAAAACATTTCTGACATGCAAAATGGTATCGCCCGATTCACAACATGGAAGAGTCTACTCTAGAAAATTCGGCGTTGAAAGAGTAAAATGATAATACATTGAATTGGAGGTAATTGAAGAAAGAAACCCATTAAGATACATGTCAATAAATCTTTTATTTTTTATTGATATGAATATGCGATTTTTATATTTCAAAATTTTGAAAAAAAGATCGCTTTAGCGGTTTCTTTATAATTTCAGTGGATGGGAAGATTTCTGAGGGCGAGTTTGTTGCGGTCTGGTTCAGTCTGTCTTCGTAGTGCATTGAAAACAAAAATGATTTCCATGTTACAGAATTAGTGAATAAAGACGTTAAAAAAAGATATCTTAACTAATAAAATACAAAAATGTGTTGTTAGCTTTTATGTCATTTGCTTGATGACACTAAATTTGATTGTCATATGAAACAAAACAAAAGGTAAATCACGCAACGATAGCTTAGTCGGTAAAAGCGAGGGATATCAATCCAGTGGTGATGAGTTCGAATTAAGGCTCGATCGTTTTTTTTCTTTTCGCGAAGGCCGCCTCTGAGATGTACTGAATCGGAGACCGCCTCGGTGCGGGAGGTCGTGGGTTTGATCCCCTGCCGGCTGTTCAAATTGTAGTAATGGCTTTTTCTTCCTTAGTGCTCCGGATTGAGGGGTATATCATTAAAACTTACTCGCTGGTGTCGGGATAAATGGATCTGCGTAATGTATCGACCAGATCAGCCTGCGCTGTTCGCGCAGACTGATCCGGCCGACACATTCCGTCTAAGTGGGGTGTAGGTGTATACAGTAGTTATTCCTGAAACAGAACATCCACAGGAGGCGAAAAGTGTCTATCCGGGTAGGCCTGTGTGACATGCTTAGGCTGATCCGGGTCGATATTTTACGCAGAGTCCACAATGTTGATTTTCTCACGAGACGGCCTACACATTGAGTATTGCCAAGCTACGCCCCTGTAGTATTACTCGTAGTACTAGTAACCTACTCAGGAGATAACTAAAACAGTGTTGAAAGCGGCACAATACTGCATGCAAACAAAATCATTCTGGCCGATAATTGACAAAAGTCTTCGTGAACCACAGGGCGTCGTCTTCCTCCTACTGGCTAAAACGTCTATGAGAGAAGATAGCCAGGCGCATGGAAATAAAGTAGTATTGAGTACTAAGGTGTGTAGGAAAGTCAGTCAACACATAGGGCGTGACCTTACCGACGGGATATTACTGAACTATTGTTGAACACGACATTAACCCTTTCCCTCATACGACAATTCTGCAGAAGACGACTTTGAACATATTTTGACAGAAATTAGAAAATCTGTAAAATTGAATGGATAACCTATGACTAAAAGTGGAAAAGATTGTGTCAAAAGGAGAAATTGCTCGTTTTGAGCAATTTCTTCTTTTGTCACTATGTTTTCAAAAAGCCGTCTGCTGCAGAGGCGTCAGAAAGCGTCTATATGAGGGAAAGGGTTAAAACCACATTCAATAAATTGTAGTTACTGACTCAAAGCCGAAAATCTCACATGAGCCTACTCATGGGCAATGGTACTACTTGGCTTTCGTAAACAATGTAGATCCAGATCAGCCTGTGCATCCGTGTAGTCCAGTCAAGATATATACCATTCACATCCATGTATAACTTACATATTAAGATCCTTAACACTTCCCCTCATACAACAATTCTGCAGTAGACGACTTTGAACATATTTTGTCAAAAATTAGAAAATCTCTATAACCTATGACTAAAAGTGGGAAGCATTGTGTCAAAAGGAGAAATTGCTCGTTTTGACTTCTCTTGTGTCTGCCCTGTTCGCTTATACTACCAAAGCCATCGTCGCCAGTCGCTGCTCAATTGTACAGTGGGTCATCAGTTGCAGGACAATGTTAACTCAGATGGTCTTATAAGTTAATAATTGCAAATTACCATACAAAATAACAATCTAATCGGAAATCGGCAGCCTGTGAAGATCAATATGGGCATGAATCGGATTCCTGCTATATGATGCTGTTACTAATAGTCGCTTGTAGACGTGCGATAAAACAACTCGCATGCATTACATGTATGCAAACCAGATTGCACATCAATTTAACAGGTGCGCATGGATCTCCATAGTCTACTTCAGTAATTGAAGATTGTTTATCATATAAGGATCGAAACAGGTTAATCATGGGTGTAGCTCCCTTTAGGCGCTGTAGGCACATGCCTACACAATTTTTCTAAAAATGCCTCAAAATGCAGCTGCGGCGTTACACATCTGCGTAATGTATCGACCAGATCAGCCTGAAACAGAAAATCCACAGAAGGCGAAAAGTGTATATCCGGGTACGCCTGTGTGGCATGCTTAGGCTGATCCGGGTCGATACTTTACGCAGAGTCCACAATGTTGATTTTCTCACGAGACGGCCTACACATTGAGTATTGCAAAGCTACGCCCCTGTTAATCAATGACGGGCACACTTCACATGCAAATTTACAGACGAAATGTTCAAGTTACAAGCGTAGTTAGAACTATAAATTATTTTGACATATCGCATCATTGCATTTCCCCCGGAACGTTTGACTATGTAAATCGCTCCTCATACACGAACACTGCACAGGTTTGGTGCAACTATAATTAGTTGTAAACATTTGAGTTTGTGGCTTTTGTTGTTTTTATGAAAAATAAAAATGCTTTGTCTACAAAGGGAAATCCAATGCTCAA